>OZ030010.1:51108834-51228834 GCA_964023405.1 Apodemus agrarius
AATGACTAAGATTAGAAACATGAATGACAGCATAATCTGGCAAGGATGTGAAGCAAGAGGAACACTATTTTTATTAGCTATATTCTTTATTTACATTTCAAATGTTGTCCACTTATCTGGTCCCACACCCTCTGAAAATCCCCTAACCCAACACCCTTCCACTGCACACCAACCCACCCACGCCCACATGCCTGTCTTAGCATTCTCCTATACTGGGCTATCGAGCATTCTCAGGACCAAGGGTCTCTCCTCCATTAGATGTCTAACAAGGCCATCCTCTGCTGCATATGCATCTGGAGCCATGGGCCCCTCCATGTGTACTCTTTGGTTGGTGGTTTAGTTCCTTGGAGCTCTGGGGGTACTGGGTGGTTCAAACTGATACTCATCTATGGTATTTCAAACCCCTCAGCTTGGGTGTTTTCCCTAGATCCTCCATTGGAGACCCTATGCTCAGTTCAATAGTTGGCTGAGAGTGTCCCCCTCTGTATTTGTCATGCACTGCCAAAGCCTCCCAGATGACAGCTATATTAGGCTCCAGGTAGCAGGCACTTGTGGCATCCACAATATTGTCTAGATTTTGTAAATGTATATAGAATGGGTGACCATGTGGGGTAGTCACTGGATGGTCTCTCCTTCAGTCTCTGCTCCACACTTTTTCTCTGTATCTCCTCCCATGGGTATTTTGTTTTCCCTTATTAGAAGGACCAGAGTACTGATTTCCACAGTGGTTGTACCAGCTTGCAATCCCACTCCCAGTGTGGAGGAGTGTTCCTCTTTCTCCACATCCTTGCCACATCTGCTGTCACCTGTGTTATTGATCTTAGCCATTCTGATTGTTGTGAGGTAGATGAATATGTAGTGTTTTTCCTTATCTCTTATGAATAGTTTTGGTTTGAAGTCTCTTTGTCAGATATTAAAGTAGTTACTGTTCAATCCCCTCCTTGGTGGTGAGTATATTTTTGGATGCTGCAGAAAGGTGAATCATATTTTCTAATACAATATATTAGTCTATGCCTTTCTTTAATGGGAAATAGAAACCGTCAAGAGTTTTAAGGTGCTTTTCCCAAATTCATCCACAGGAGTCCCTGGTTTCCTTACATTGTTTGGGTTCTAGTGTCTGCATTGGATTATTTCAGCTGCTTATTGGGCCACTTGGAGGCAGCCATGCTAGCCTCCTGTCATGCATGTAGTTTTGAGTATAAGTTAATTCACTCAGGATATTTTCTAGTTCCATCCATTTGCCTGCACAGCTCATGATGTCCTCATTTTTTAAAAAAATTTTTATTGGATATATCCTATATTTACATTTCATTTCCCTTTTCCTGGCTCTCTGCCCCCCAAAGGTCCCACATGCCCTTTCCCCTCCACCTGCTCCCTCATCCAACCCTTCCTACTTCCCTGTTCTGTTATTCCCCAACACGGATGCGTTGAGGCTTTCCAGAACCAGGGTCTACTCCTTCTTCTTGTCGGACATCATTTGGCATGTGAATTGTGTCTTTGGTGTCCCAAGATTCTAGGCTAATATCCACTTATCAGTGAGTGCATACCATGGGTATTCTTTTGAGACTGGGTTACCTTACTTAGTATGATGTTCTCCACCTCCATCCATTTCTCTAAGAATTTCATGTATTCATTGTTTCTAATGGCTGAATAGTACTCCAGTGTGGAAATATATACCACATTTTTTTTATCCATTCCTCCATTGAGGGACATCTGGGTTCTTTCCAGCTTCTGACTATTATAAATAAGGCTGCTATGAACATAGTGGAGCACGTATTCTTATTGCATGTTGGGGAATCTTTAGGGTATATGCCCAGGTGTGGTATGGTTGGGTCCTATGGAAGTATCCTGTCCAGTTTTCTGAGGAAACTCCAGACTGATTTCCAGAGTTGTTGTACCAGCTTGCAGTCCCACTAGCAGTGGACGAGTGTTCCTCTTTCTCCACATCCACAGTGACACCTGCTGTTTCCTGAGTTTTCAATCTTAGCCATTTTGACTGGTGTGAGGTGAAATCTCAGGGTTGTTTTGATTTGCATTTCTCTAATGACTAATGATGTTGAACATTTTTAAGGTGCTTCTCAGCCATCTAATTTAATTCAGGTGAAAGTCTTTGTTTAGCTCTGTACACCATTTTTGGATGGGATTATTTGGTTTTCTGGGGTCTAACTTCTTGAGTTCTTTGTATACATTGGATATTAGCCCTCTGTCAGCTGTAGGGTTGGTGAAGATCTTTTCCCAATTTGTTGGTTGCCAATTTGTCCTTTTGACAGTGTCTTTTCCCTTACAGAATCTTTGTAATTTTATGAGGTCCCATTTGTCTATTCTTGATCTTAGAGCATAAGCCATTGGTGTTCTGTTCTGGAACTTTCCCCCCTGAGCCAATGTCCTCAAGGGTCATCCCCAGTTACTTTTCTATTAGTTTTAGTATGTCTTTTTTTTATGTGGAGGTCTTGCTCCACTTGGAGTTGAGCTTAGTAAAAGGAGATAAGAGTGGATCAATTCTCATTCTTCTGCATGTTGACCTCCAGTTGAGACAGCACCATTTGTTGAAAAGGCTATCTTTTTTCCACTGGATGTTTTCAGCTCCTTTGTCGAAGATCAATTGGACATAGATATGTGTGGGTTCAATTCTGGGTCTTCAATCCTATTCTAGTGATCCAACTCCCTGTCACTGTACCAATACCGTGCAGTTTTTAACACTACTGCTCTGTAGTATTGCTTGAGGTCCGGGAGACTGATTTTAATTCCCTGAAGTTCTTTTACTGTTAATGATAGTTTTAGCTATCCTGGGTTTTTTGTTTTACCTGATGAATTTGAGAATTGCTCTTTCTAACTCTATGAAGAACTGAGTTTGGATTTTGATGGGGATTGTGTTGAATCTGTATATTGCTTTTGACAAGATTGCTATTTAACTCTATTAATCCTGCCAACTCACGAGCATGTATGATTTTTTCCATTTTCTGAGGTCGTCTTCATTTCCTTCTTCAGAGACCTGAACTTTTTGTCATAGAAATCTTTCACTTGTTTGGTTAGAGTCACACCAAGATACTCTATATTGTTTGTGGCTATTGTTAAGGTTGTCATTTCCCTAATTTCTTTCTCAGCCTGCTTATCCTTTGAGTATAAGAAGGCTACTGATTTGCTTGAGTTGATTTAATAACCAGCCGCTTTGCTGAAGATGTTTATCTGCTGTAAGATTTCTCTGGTGGAGTTTTTTGGGTCACTTAAATATACTATCATATCATCTGCGAATAGTGATTCTTTGATTTCTTCTTTTCCAATTTGTATCCCTTTGACTTCCTTATGTTGTCGAATTGCTCTAGCTAGTACCTCAAGTACTATATTGAAAAGATATGGTGAGAGGGAGCAGGCAGCATTGACTAGTTCCTAATTTTAGTGGGATTGCTTCAAGTTTCTCTCCATTTACTTTGATGTTGGCTACTGGACTTCTGTAAATTGCTTTTACTATGTTTAGGTATAGGCCTTGAATTCCTGTTCTTTCCATGACTTTTAGCATGAAAGGATGCTGAATTTTGTCAAATGCTTTTTCAGCATCAGATGCAATATCCATATGGTTTTATTCTTTGAGTTTGTTTATTTAGTGGATTACATTGATGGATTTCTGTATATTGAACCATCCCTGCATCCCTGGGATGAAGCCATCTTGATCATGGTGAATGATAGTTTTGATGTGTTCTTGGATTCAGTTGGCAAGAATTTTATTGAGTATTTTTGCATAGATATTCATAAGGGAAAGTGGTCTGAAGTTGTCTTTTTTAGTTGGATCTTTGTGTGGTTTTGGTATCAGGGTAACTGTGGCTTTGTAGAATGAGTTGGGTAGTTTTCCTTCTGTATTATTTTGTGGAATAGTTTGAAGAGTATTGGTATTAGGTCTCCTTTGAAGGTCTGATAGAATTTTGCACAAAAACCATTTGGTCCTGTGCTTTTTTTAGTTGGAAGTCTTTCTATGACCCTTCTATTTCTTTGGGGGATATGAGACTTAGACGATCTATTTGATCCTGCTTTAATTTTGGTATTTGGTATCTGTCTAGGAAATTGTCCATTTCCTCCACATTCTCCAGTTGTGTTGAGTATAGGCTTTTGTAGTAGGATTTTATGATTTTTTGAATTCCCTGTTTCTGTTGTTATATCTCCCTTTTCATTTCTAATTTTGTTAATTTGGATACTGTCTCTGTGCCCTTTGGTAAGTCTGGCTAAGGGTTTATCTATCTTGTTGATTTTCTCAAAGAACTAGCTCTTGGTTTTGTTGATTCTTTTATGTTTCTCTTTGTTTCAACTTGATTGATTTCAGCCTTGAGTATGATGATTTCCTGTCTTCTACTCCTCCTGGGTGAAGAGATATTAAGGAATAGTGATTATTTCTTCCTGTCATTTTTAATGTTATTTTTGTTTTTGAGTGGTTATCTTCTTTTGAGTTTGATGGAAGAAGGTTACTATCTTGCTTTTACCAGGGTGTAATTTCCTTCCTTGTATTGGAGTTTTCCTCCTATTATCCTTCGTAGGGCTGGGTTATTGGAAAGATGTTGTGTAATTTTGGTCTTGTCATGGAATATTTTGATTTCTCCATCTACCTTGATTGAGAGTTTTGCTGGGTATAGTAGTCTTGGGTTACATTTGTGTTCTCTAAGAGTCTGCATGAGATCCACCCAGGATCTTCTAGCTTACATGGTCTCTGGTGAGAATTCTGGTGTGATTCTGCTAGGTCTTACTTTATATGTTACTTTGCCTTTTTCTCTTACTGCCTTTAATATTCTTTCTTTGTTTAGTATGTTTGGAGTTTTGATTATTATGTGACAGGAGGTATTTCTGTTGTTGTCCAGTCTGTTTGGAGATCTGTATGCTTATTTAATATTCATGGGCATCTCTCTTTAGGTTAGGGAAGTTTTCTTCCATGATTTTGTTGAAGATATTTGCTGTCCCTTTATATTGTAGATCTTCACTCTCATCTATCCTTATAATTCTTAGGTTTGCTCTTCTCATTTTGTCCTAGATTTCCTGTATGTTTTGGGTTACAAGCCTTTTGCATTTTGCATTTTCTTTGACTGTGGATTAAATGGTTTCCATGGTATATTTAGTATCTGAGATTCTTATTTCTATCTCTTTTATTCTTTTGTTGATATTTGCATCTATGACCCCTGATTTCTTCCCAATGTTTTCTATCTCCAAAGTTGTCTCCCTTTGTGATTTCTTAATTGTTTCTACCTTTGTGTTTAGATCCTGGATGGTTTTGCTCAGTTCCTTCACTTGCTTGTTTGTGTTTTCTTGCAATTCTTTAAGAGATTTTTGTGTTTCCTCTTTCATGACTTCTGCCTCATTTTCTCAATTTCTCCTACATTTCTTTAAGTGATTTTTTTCATTCCCTCTTTATTGGCTTTTGTCTGTTGATCCATATTCTCCTGTGTTTGCATTGTAAGGGCTTCTACCCTATTCATGTTTCCCTGCATTTCTTTAAGAGATTTGCTTATGACTTTTTTCTGTTTCTCTAGCAGCATCAGGACTAATGCTTTTAAATCCAACTCTTGTTTTTCTGGTGTGTTGGGGTATCCAGGACTTGTTGTGGCTGGAGTATTAGGTTCAGATGCTGCCATATTGCCTTGATTTCTGTTAGTCATGTTCCTACATTTTCCTTTTGCCCTCTGTTTATCTCTGGAGTTAGTTGGTCTTGTTGTTACTGGCTGGTGTTTGAAGCTCCTGTGAGCTGGCCTTTGGTGCTGCTGTTGTTGAGGGTGTACATGTTCCTGAGATGGAGATCCATAGGTTTCCACTACTGGACTCTGAGTTACTTCCTCAGCTCTGCTAGTCTGAACCCAAGTCTCCTCCTGGCTTGCTGCTGGATGTGCAATTGGCCTCTCACTGTCTTCTCTTGGCCTGTCTATTTGCCAGCTCTTGAGAATCAGATCTTTTTTTTCCACCAATTTGGGCTCCTTTATTAGATCTTTATGGTGACCTGGGCTCCTCTATTGATTCTCTATGGTGACCTGGTCAGGCCACCAGTTCCAAGATGGTGGTGGGTCTCAGGGCTCTGTCTAACCGTGGGATCCCTTGCAGCATCAGAGCTTCCCTGGTAGGACTGCTGGAGCCTAGATGGTGGCACTCTCAGTCCACTGGCTCTGTCTGGTTTAGCTATCTGTGGTGCTCTGAGGCAAGATGTTGGCCTCCCCTCTACTCCAGGCACAGACCCACGAGCAATTTAGTTCCCTCGTGGGTCAGCTCAGAGACTGCCTGTCAAGCTGATTTGGCTCTGGGTGCAGGCAAGAGCCTGACAGGGTAGTCGAAGTTAGACTAGGACTCTCCATGCACCTGGCCCCAGCTGCCAGCTGTCTGCAGTGACCCGAGGGAAGATGGCGGCCTCCGCAGCAAGCCGAGTGAGCTGGCCCCCAGTGATCCATGACAGCCCACCGAGCTGTAGATGCACAGAACTCCCGCCAAGCTGATCTGGATCAGGGTGCAGGCAAGAGCCTGACTGACAGGGTAGTTGATGTTAGATTAGGACTCTGTCCATGTACCTGGCCCCAGCTGCCAGCTGTCTGCAGTGACCCAAGGCAAGATGGCAGCCTGAAGTCCTCATTTTTAATAGCTAAGTAGTATTCTGTTGTGTAAATGAACTGGAAAACTTTCAGACACTGAGCCACCAACAAGGTGAGGTGAGGCCACCAACACATATACATCAGAGGACTGGACTCAGTGAGAGTAGATGCACCTAACCCTAGAGAGACTTGAGGTCCCAGGGAGTGAGGAGGTCTGGTGGGGTTGGAATGGAGTGGTAGGGATGGAGTAGAATGGTAGGGATATCCTCTTGGAGAAGGGGGTTGGGTGGGGGAAGGATGTATGGGATGGGGAGAAATCAGGGGGCAGACCAGAAAAAGGATGGAGACTGGACTGTAAATAGGGATTAATTATAAAAGAGTTTTAAGATACATGTTACTAATTTCTCTTATTTTGTTGGGTGGTTTCCCTATGACCTGTTTTGAATAAGTGTTATGGTATTATTTACTTCTTGCATGCTCTTTGGTATTGTTAGCCTCTTCAGACTGGAGTGTTTTCTTTTAATGCCCTTTGTAGACAGAATTAGGTTACTTTTTTATTGCAAAAGATTGATATCTCTGTTGATCATGATAATTTTGTTTTAGCATATGTTTTTTGTTTTTGTTTTATTTTGTTTTAGAATAGTATTTCTCAACTTTTCTGAAGTCATGACCCATTAATATAGTTGCTCATTGTTGTGATGATCCCAGCCATGAAATATGATTGTTGTTACTTCATAACTACAATTTTGCTGTGTTATGAATTGTAATATAAATACCTTTATTTCTGGTGGTCTTAGGTAACCACCAGAATGGGTTGTGAATGGGTTGTTTGACCTCCAAAGGGGTCACCAAACACAGGTTGAGAATCACTATTTTAGAGGTTTAAGTCTTGTAGACTTTTCTGCATTTCAGAATATCTGCTGAAAATTCAGATGTTATAATAGCGGTCCTACCTTTATCTGTGACACCTTTTTTTCCAATTGAAAACCTTTTTTTTTTGTTCTGTACATTTACTGTTTTAGTTATTATATGTCATGGAAGCTTTCTTTTATGGTACTATTTCATGTTCTATATTCATTTTTGTCATGATAGACATCTCTTCCTTTAGATTGGAAAAATTTTCTTCTTTTGATTTTCTTCAAATATTTTCTATTCTAACCTACATTCTTTTCCTCTATGCCTCTCATTCTTAGGTTTGATCTGTTCAGACAGACTTCCTGGATGTTTTTTTCATAGATCTTTTTATGTTGTTGTTAGGACTAATATTTTTATTATTTCTTTCAGCTGTTTGTACTTTCATGGTCTTCATTGGGAATTTATGTGTATCCTCCTTAAGGTTCTTGAATATATTCATAATATTTTTCTTCTCAAGATTATTACCAAACCAGTGATGTGTTTAAAATCAATGAAAATTTGTTGAAAGATTGGTAATTTTTTTCAGGACCCATAAGAATTAAAGACATAATCATAAGTCAGCATTTTTTTAAGGAGTTGACATTCCTTGGGATGAAATTCAATCTGCAATATGGTTCAAATTTTGTGAATGTGTTTATATCTTAGCAGAAATTCCTGGAGTGCTGGGAATCCAGTTAAAACAATATCAGTTCAGAAAACTCATGCATCAATTTACTTCTTCGAATTTTCTTAGGCAGCTATTGTGATTTAAATAAATGAGCATCTGAAACTACTCCTCTATTCAACATTATTAGACAAAGAATGAATGGAGCAAAACAGAGACTCATTAGTCTCAAAGCTGAGCTAGGGTGACAATTTATAAGCCCAGTTTTGGAGGTATTAGCATTGTAACAAAGAAATTTTATTCTGTTTCATTTCACTTTTTCAAGTTCAATAGAAATATAGAATGATGTTTTTGAATGGGCCAATGGGATTTATACAAGGTAATAAAAGAAGCATTTGTCCTTGAAAGTCCCAGATGATTTTATTTTAGAAAAACGCTAAGTAGTATAATATTATGAAGAATAACATATCTCTTGAAAACTCATTTATGAAATGTGAGGCCCCTTCAGCATGACTGATTTTCTATTCATTTAAGAAACTTTTACTTGCCTTATGATGCTTTTATCTTTTCTTAAGCAAATAAAATATAGTTTCTGAGGATGAAGTTCTAGTAATCATGATATATTTTTATATTATTTTAGAAGCATTTACAGTGATAAGATATTTGTTTTAAGTTTATAAAGAAGAGAATAAAGTCATCTCACATTATTAGATACAAAATTTATCCTACTAAAATTCCTATTGATGACATACAATTGAATTTTATTTTTGAATGATATCTTGTTTTAAAGCATTCAAATTATTTTATTATGAAAGAGATTTAAAAAAGATTTAAAGATTTTTTAAAAATTCCTGTACAGACAAAATAACTATTTTTCTACTAAGTTCTCCAAAGTATATTTTAGAAACAAAAGCACAGGTCTATTGTCACTGAGCAGCTATTAATGTCAGAATATTGACTGACTTCTATATTTCTTTTGAAAAAGATGAACAAAATGTGCCCAACTTATATAATATCAATTTATTGAAAAATATTTGAGGACTACATACTCTGTACCAGGTTCTTGACTCTATTCTATGCAAACTGTGCTGAACATAATGTAAGATATCTATTTTTATTCATCTTAAATTCATTCAGGGGTTGGTTTGTAGTGGTAGGTGTGGCTTGGGAAGATAGGAAATAAAATTCATGAAAATTTAAATTGAAAAATTCTTGTCTTGTTTGGCCTCAGTGGAATATGATGCTCCTTGTCCTGCATTTTCTTGATGTGTTAAGGTTTGGGGGATCCTCAGGGGGTTCCTCTACCTTCTTAAAGGAAAAGGGAATGGGGCTGGGGAAAGGGACCCTATGAAGGGGAAAGGAGAGGGAGGACAGGGATCAGGAAGTAAAGTGAATAAATAAATAAATCAAAATAAAAACGACTTAAGGAGAAGGATATGACACAGGCTTTGAAGAAAAAAATGGTTCTTAATTGTATGGCATGCATATCATTTAAACAGATAATCATATTAATTACATTTAATAATATTAATTAAATTTGTTGGGAATCTCTGTACCAAGTACTTCTCTATTTACCCTTTGCTTTAATAAGAAGCATTTCAATAACTTTATGTGTGGTATTATTGCTATCTTACTTGACATTCACAGAAACTATGATTCAGATTATTTATCTAATTCTTTCATGATGAGTAATAAAATATTTCAAGATCAGAGAAATGCTAGATGGCATAATTCAGTTCCTATAACACACACTGATGGCTCACAATTGCCTGTATGTAACCCCAGATGTATGTGATCTTTTGGACTCTGTCAGTCCTTTCCCTCACATGCACATACCCATCCACCTCACAACGCACACAATTAAAGCACAAATAAATACTAAAAAAGAAAAGTCTTAAATATGCAGTTTGATTTGGTGTTGGGTTTGGGAGTTGGTACATTCATGAAGCACATGACTGATTCAAATGTGAGTGAGTGTGTGTGTGTGTGTGTGTGTGTGTGTGTTTATGTGTGTATGGGTTTGTGTTTGCATATGTTAAGGTATATATAAGTTTGTGTATGCTTCTGAACATATGAATATGGAGGCTAAATATATGGTTGGGGTCATTCCTAAGATACTATCTATGATTTTTTTAAAGAAAGATATTTTCACTGGCCTGGAATTTGACACACAGGCTAGGTTGGCAATCCATGGAGACCTCTATAGCACTGGCATTACAAATGCTCACAATGTTTGATGTGTTTTACTTTGTTTTGAGACAGGGTTTTTTTATGTGGCTCTGACTATCTGGGAATACACTATGAAGAAGAGACTGGCCTTAAACTTGGAGATAAACCTGCTTCTGCTCCCAAAGTGCTGGAGTTAGTGGTGCATAATACTCTACCAAGCTTTGATTTTTATTTCTAAGGATCCAGTTCAGGTATTGATGCTGCTTGGCAAGTAATTTATGATGTTAGCTATTTTCACAAACCAACACCACAGTTTTTATATAAATAAAATTTGCTTGCATAGAAAATAGGTGAAGCACTAGGTACAGTAAACAGCCCACTAGAAGGAGATGGAGTAGAAAATGTAAAATCCTTAAGCAAGAAAAATTATGGTATGTTTGTGGAACTGAGAGATTGAATTTGGGGGGTTCAGACTCTATTTTAGGAAATCTGAACTAAGTTTAAACTCAAGTGAACTAACAGAACAGTACCTAGCTTCAGTTTCCAAGTTACGCCCCTCCAACAAAAACTGAGCCTAGCTCTAGATTTTGGGTTACCCCCAACAAGACATGCATCTCCAGCTTGTTCTTCCCCATCATATCCAGCATTTAGCAACAGTTTCCAGGTTAACCCCCAACAAATCTGTACCTCCAGGTTACAAGCCCCATCCCCTGACTAACATTCACCAATTGGGAAGAAATCAGAAGTTGCATTTATGGACTGTCTACTAGCACCAGCCAATTATGCTGAAGGCAACAGTGGCACTCCAATTAGATGCTTGCTAGGCTAGAAATACTCACCCCACTCTTGCTACTTTGTACAAAACCTTGTCCCCATGAATATTCAGTGCTCTTTTGGCCTGTGGGTTAAATCTGCTTGAATAAAGATTGTAGTGATTGCATTAGATTTGGGCCCTTACTGGTCTTTTGAAGTTCACAAAAGTTTAGCCACAATATTTTGGTTCATTGGTTGGGAACTCCAAGGCTTCCAGGACCTGACCTGGTAGGTCTTAATACCAGTAATGCCTGTCTAACTCTGTAAGTCTGTTGGAAATGTTCTGTATGTGTGCTTGTAGCATTACAATAAACTTCCTATTTTCTGTCTGTCCACAAGCTAAATCTATCTGTGTTAAGAGATTCCTCTCTGTTGGTATGCTAAATCTGTCCATGAATCTGTGTATAGTACAGTAGTTTGGTTCTGCACATTGGAGGTTTGGGTACTGAGCATCTGTACAGCACCATAGTCTATGCCATTCTTTGTAAATTCGGAGTGGTGCCACATCTGTAATTCTGTTCTAGAAAGGGGCCTTGAATTTGTATTAGTGGCCAGGATGCAGTTAAGACAGATGTGTCAGGGAACTGTGGCTACAAGGGGCCAGTAGATATCCTGAGTCCCTATCTAGGGTTGCTTGGAGAGCCAAAGGCACCTCTCTGATCGGTTGACTTGTGTTTTTGTCTGACAAGGAGGAAAGGATGAGTTTCATTTATTGTGTGATCACTACCTTCTGGTTGTTTCTTCTTTCTGCCTAACAGAGAGAAAATGTTGGACTTCTGTTTTTGTGTGTTACCTGACAGAGGGGAAGGGATGAGTTTCTGTGTGTGTGTGTGTGTGTGTGTGTGTGTGTGTGTCTGTGTGTCTGTAACTGTGTGTGTGCATGTGCGTGTGCGTGTGCGTGTGTGTGTGCGTGTGCGTGTGTGTGTGTGTGTGTGTGTGTGTGTGTGTGCCATTTTCTAGTTGTTCCTTGCCTGATAGAAAGGAAAGGACACATTTGTGTTTTGTGTGTTATAATTATGTTTCTCTTTATGAGGTGATCTTGATGGATGTATTAACATGGGGCAGGAACCTTCAATCCCATTAGAATTGCTCTGCAACCATTTTATGGATATTAAAACTAGAGGGAAAATCTCTCAGGCATTATTAAGAAAGATACTCTTCATGTCAGAAAGGCTAACTTTCAACACCAACTGGCCTTCAGAAGGATCCTTTGACCTGAGATTTGTTTAAGAGACTGAGAAAGTAGTTTTCAAACCCGAATTTTCCCACCCAGATCAAATACCAGGTGATGTGTTTGGAGAGACCTCTTGCGGGACCAGATTCTTAGACTTAAACATTTTCTCACCAGACAGCAGAGAGAAGTTTTTGCCTTGGCTACCAAAAAGCCCAAGGATACAAGGGAAGAGATACTGGACGACCCATATTATTTTTCTACCCATACATTATTCAAACCCCAAACCAGGACAGGAGCCTCTCTAGGCACTTGTGCCATAGGTAGTTCCATCCTAGGTAGGGGAGGGTGACCTGCTGCAGGGACACAAAGCTGATGAAGGCTGCCTCTCTAGCCTGAGAGTATGTTGTTCTGCCCTTACATGTAACTGGTCTGGTCTATTACCAAGGGAACCAATCTTATCACTACTGGCCCTTTACCACTAGTGACCTTCATTGTCAACAATTTTTCAGGTTCCCTTCACCACAGAAGAGAGGGAGGGAATCCAGGTAGAAGCCAGGAAACAGGCTCCTAGCTCGACAGGAGAGCCCATCAATAACCAAGCAGCTATTGATGTTTGTTTTACCTTGACTCACCCAGACTTGGACTATAACACCTTGGCTCTTGGTTTACTGTCAGGCTCTCCTGGCAAGTCTCAAAGAAGCAGAAAGACAGCCTATCAATCTAGACAAAGTGTGTAACATTAGGCAAAGAGAGGTTAAGGGAGGGGGGAACTGGGAAAGGGGAAAGCCTTTGGAATGTAAACATAGAATATAGAAAATAAAAAAATTAAAAAAAAAAGAAAAAAAAGAGAAAAGAATCTTAGCGACTTAATGGTAATGATAGTGGCTAAAGAGAAGCAGATGAGAGAAAGAGGCAACAAAATCACCACCTGGCAAAGATAATGTTGGCCTCCAGTGGAAAAAAAGATACCCTCTTCAACAAATGGTGATAGTTCAACTGGAGATCAGCATGCAGAAGAATGTGAATTGATCCATATTTACTCCTTGTATTAAGGTCAATTCCAAGTAGATCAAGGACCTCCACATAAAACCAGACACACTAAAACTAATAGAAAAGAAATTGGGGAAGATCCTTAAGGACATGAGCACAGGGGGAATGTTCCTGAACAGAACACCGATAGCTTATGCTCTAAGATCAAGAACTGACAAATGGGACCTCATAAAATTACAAAGTTTCTGTAAGGCAAAGGACACCCTCAAAAGGACAAAACAACAACCAACAAATTGGGAAAAGATCTTCACCTACCCTACATCTGACAGAGGGCTAATATCCAATATATACAAAGAACTCAAGATGTTAGACCGCAAAAAAACCAAATAACCCTATTAAAAATGGGGTACAGAGCTAAACAAAGAATTTTCACCTGAAGAACTTTGGATAGCTGAGAAGCACCTTAAATGTTCAACATCATTAGTCATTAGGGAAATACCAATCAGAACAACCCTGAGATTTCACCTCACAGCAGTCAGATTGGCTAAGATTCAAAACTCAGGAGACAGTAGGTGTTGGCGAGGATGTAGAGAATGAGGAACACTCATCCACTGCTGGTGGGACTGCAAGCTGGTACAACCATTCTGGAAATCAGTCTGGTGGTTCCTCAGAAAAGTGGGCATTAAACATCTGGAGGACTCTGCTATATCACTCCTGGGCCTATACCCAAAGGATTCCCCAGCATGTAATAAGGATACATGCTCCACTATGTTCATAGCGGCCTCATTTATAATAGCCAGAAGCTGGAAAGAACCCAGAAGTCCCTCAACAGAGGAATGGATACAAAAAAATGTGGTATATATACACAATGGAGTACTATTCAGCCATTAGAAACAATGAATTCATGAAATTCTTAAACACATAGATGGAGCTGGAGAATATCATCCTAAGTGAGGTAAACTAGTCTCAAAAGAACACTCATGGTATGCACTCACTGATAAATGGATATTAGCCTAGAAACTTGGAATACCCAAGACACAATCCACATATCAAAAGATGTCCAAGAATTAGGAAGGAATAGTCCCTGTTTCTTAAAAGGCTCAGTGCAGCAGTGTAGAGGAATACTGAAACAGGGAAGTGAGAAGAGGTGGGTGGGGGAACAAGGGGAGGGAAGAGGGCTTATGGGACTTTTGGGGAGCAGGGAGACAGGAAAGGGGAAATCGTTTACAATGTAAATAAAGAATATATCAAATAAAAATACTTGAAAGAAAAAGAATTGAGGACCCAGAAATGAACTCACAGAACTAGGGTCACTTGAAATTTTACAAAGGAGCAAAAACCATCCAGTGAAAATAGGACAGCAATTTTAAGAAATGTTACTGGTTCAACTGGAGATCAAAATGTAGAAAAATCCAAATGAATCCATTCTCATCTCCTTGTACAAAGCTCATGTCAAAGTGGATAAAGGACCTACACATAAAACCAGATAAGCTGAATCTAGTAGAAGAAAAAGTAGGGAGGAGCCTGCAGCACATGGGCACAGGGGAAAACTTCCTGAACAGAATACCAGTGGCTTATGCTCTAAGATCAAGAATTGGCAAATAGGACTTCATAAAATTGCAAAGCTTCTATAAGGGAAAGGACACTATCAATAGGACAAAAGGGCAACCAACAGATTGGTAAAAGATCTGTACAATCCTATGTCAGATAGAAGACTAATATCCACTATGTACAAAGAACTCAAGAAGGTAAACTTCATAGAAACAAATGAAACAAATAACCCTACAAAATAATGGGTTACAGAGTTAAAAAGAATTCTCAACTGAGGAATGCTGAATAGCCAAGAAACACCTAAAGAAATGTTCAACATCCATGGTTATCATGGAAATGTAAATGAAAACAAGCTTGAAATTCCACCTTGCAACTTTCTAAATGGCTAAGAACAAATAATCAGGGGATAGCAGATACTGGAGAGGATGTGGTGAAAGATGAACACTCCTCCATTACTGGTGGGATTGCAAGCTGGTATAACTACTCTGGAAATCAGTCTCACAGTTCCTCAAAAATTTGGACTTAGTACTACCTGAGGACCCAGCAATACCACTCCTAGGAATATACCCAGAAGATGCTCCAACATTTAATAAGGACACATGCTACACTATGCACATAGCAGCCTTATTTATAATAGCCATGAGCTGGAAAAAATCCAGCTGTCCCTCAACAGATGAATGGATACAGAAAATGTGGTACATTTACATGGAATAGTACTCAGCTATTAAATCAATGAATGCATGAAATTCATAGGCAAATAGATAGAACTAGAAAATATCCTCAGTGAGGTAATCCAATCACATGGTATGTACTCACTGATAAATGGATATTAGCCCAGAAGCTTGGAATACCCAAGACACAATTCACATATTAAGTGATGCCCAAGAAGAAGGAAGAACAAAGTATGGATACTCTGGTCCTTCTTAGGAGGGGGAACAAAATAACCATGGGAGGAGACACAGAGACAAAGTGTGGAGCAGAGATTAAAAGAAAGACCACCAAGTGACTGCCCTACCTGGGGTTCCATCCCATATACTGTCACCATACCCAGACACTATTGTTGATGTCAACCAACACTTGCTTACAGGAGCCTGATATAACTGTCTCCTGAGAGGATCTGCCAGTACCTGACAAATACAGAGTTGGGTGGTCTCAGACAACCATTGGAATGAGCACAAGGTCCCCAATGGAGGAGCTAGAGAAACAACCCAAGAAGATGAAGGATCTTGCAGCCCCATTGGAACAATATGAACTAACCAGTACCCCAAGAGCTCCCAGGGACTAAACTACCAACCAAAGATTACACATGGAGGGACCCAAGGCTCCAGCTGCATATGTAACTGAGGATGGCCTTGTTGGACATCAATGGGAGGAGAGGCCCTTGGTCCTGAGAAGGCTCGATACCCTAGTATAGGGGAATACCAGGTCAGGGAAGCAGGAGTGGGTGGGTTGGTGAACAGGGGGAGGGGGAGGTAGGATAGAGTATTTTCAGAGGGGAAACCAGGAAAGTGGATAACATTTTAAATGTAAATAAAGAAAATATCCAATACAAAAAGACGAAAAAATGAATTATCAATTATGGAATACCTAATGGCTGAGAAGCACTTAAAGAAATGTTAACATCTTTAGTCATCAGGGAAATGTAAATCAAAACAACTTTGAGATTTTACCTCACACCATTCAGAATGTTTAAGATAAAAACTCGGGTGACTGCAGATGTTGGGGAGGATGTGAAGAAAGAGGAGCACTCCTCCATTGTTGGTGGGATGCCCAGCTATTAAAACCACTTTGGAAATCAGACTGGTGGTTCCTGAGAAAATTAGAATTATTTCTACCTGAATACCCAGGTATACCATTCCTGGACATATACCCAAAAGATGCTCTATCATAGAACAAGGAAACATGTTCCACTATGTTCATAGCAGCTTTATATATTATAGTTAGAAGCTGGAAACAAGCCAGATGTCCCTCAAGAGAATAGATACAGAAGATGTGGTGCAGTTACACAATGGAATAATATTCAGCTATTTAAAACAATGTCTTCATGAAATTTCCAGGCAAATGAATGTAGCCATGGTGCAGGAGACTGTGGGTGGGTGGGGGCACCCTGATATAGGCAAAGGGGAGGGTGGAGGGTAGATGTGTAATGGGGCATTGTTGGAGGGTTAACTGGAAAGTGGGATTTCATTTGAGATATAAACAAATGAATGATTAATGAGAAGAAGAAGGAAAAAACAAGATAAGATAAATAAGGCAAAAAGTCTGGATGAGATTTTCCTTCATTTTTTAAATGCTTTTTGGAGCAGTAATTATATTTTCTTCTGGTCAAACTATAATACATTAATATAAGCAAGAAAGTGTTAAATAAAGGACATTTTCATTCTTTGGAATGGAGTGTGCATCCATGATTCTGAGAAAGCAATTTCAGTTCCTAAAAAAGCCCAAGTCTCAAGGTCTAAAGAGGTCAGTGTAAAGACAGACATGGGGTCAATAACTCAGAACTAAATGCCAGAGGCACTCTAGCCTACAATGATCACATTATTTACAATTTTCCTCAAAACTTTCTGTGTTATCTTTGAGCTAATTTGAAACACTGTAGCTGTCAATAAGAAAACTTACTGGTAGGATGTTGGGAGGTGTCAGTTGATTTTGGATATGCAGGTTTGACTTTGCTGCACTGGAGTTAATTCCAGGTGCATTGATTTCAAATGGTTGGCCCTACTACAAAAGAAACATACTTTTCTTTCAGTATTTTTGCATTTAAGTATTTGGTTGAGCTTGTGTGTGTATGTGTGTGTACATGCACGCTCATGTATACAGCTTTAGAATGTGTCATACTGTACATCTGTGTGGAGTTCGCACACAAACTTGATCCAGTTATCTCTTTCTAGATTGTGGGTTTCAAGGATTTCACTCAGATTATCAAACTTGGCTGCAAGTGTCTATATGTGCTGAGTCATCTTGTTTGCCTCTACTTTTTTGTTGTTTTTGTTTTTGTCCTTTTATATTCATCAATTTGATTCCATTTCTTAATATATTCTAACATTTTATCTTTATTTTATTTTTATTAAATTTATTTATTCACTTTCTATCCCAATATGGACCACCTCATACAGATCCCAGTACCCCCTCATACTGATCCTCCCCACATTCCACCCTACCCTTTTATATTGTGAAGGGAAAGCTCTCCTCTGAGTGTTACATCCCATCTCCTGTACCCTTCCCCTCCTGCACAACAAGTTGTCACAGTGATAAATGCATCCTTTCCCACTGAGGCCAGACAGGGCAGACCATTTCAGGGAATTGAGATCCACAAGCGGGCAGGCAACAGACTCAGGGACAGACCCTGCTCCAGTTGCTGATAGATATAACTGGAGATCAAGATGTTCATATGCGACATATGTGTAGGGTCCTTAGCTCCAGCCTGTTTTCTCTCTTTCATAGGTGATTCGTGTTCTGGGAACCTACAAGAGTTAGTTGAAACTGTTGGTCTTCCTGTGGAGTTTCTCTTTAAGGACCTCTCCTCTTTGGGTCCCTCAATCCTTCTTCTAATTCCTCCATAATACCCCACCAACTCCATCTAATGTTTGGCTGTGGATCTCTGAATCTCTTTCCAACAGCTGCTCTGTGGAACCTCTCAGAGAACAGTTATGTTAGGATCCTGTTAAAAACTGAAAGAATAACATTAATAGTGTCAGGGATTGAATTTTGCCCACAGGGTGGGTCTTAATTTGGGGCAGTCATTGGTTGGCCATTCTCTCAGTCTCTTCTGTATCTTTGTCCCTGCACATCTTGTAGGCAGAAGTGGGACAAAGGTTTTGTGCGTGAGTTAGTCTTTATCCCTCTACTGGGATTCTTGCCTGACTAGAGAAATTGAACACTTAAGGATCCATATCTCCCACTGCAAGGAATCTCATCTAGAGTCCTCTATCCCAAACATACCCTGGGGCTGCCACCCATCCCAGATATCTGGTACTTTCTAGAGATTGCTCCCCCAATACTACGGCTTTCTCTTCTCACTGCTCTGTTCTCCCTCCATCTGATTCACACTCCCCTACATATTCTCCTCCCCATTTCCCTCTCCTACCCAGTTCCTTCCTGCAGTTGTCTTCTGATACCTATTTTTTCCCTTCTGAGAGAGATTCAACCATCCTTCCTTGGGCCCTTGTTATTTGGCTTATTTGGGTCTGTTGATTATAGCATGGTTTTACTGTACTTTATGGCTAATATCCACTTACAAGTAAGTGCATTCTATGTATGTACTTTTGGGTCTGGGCCACCCCAGTCTGGATGATATTGTCTAGTTTCATCCATTTGCTTATGAAACTCATGATGTCCTTGCTTTTAATAGCTAAATATCATTCCATTTTGTAAGTGTACCACCTTTTCTGTACACATTATTTGGTTGTGGGACATCTGGACTGCTACCAGTTTCTGGCTAATATAATTAAAAACAACCATGAATATAATAGAGCATATGTCTTTGGGGTATTGTAGAATATTTTTGGATATATGGTCAGGAGTGGTATAGCTGGGTGCTGACATAGAACTGTTTTCAATTTTCTGAGAAATTGCCAAACTGATTTCAAGAGTGGTTATACAAGTTTGCATTCCCACCAGTAGTGGAGGAGTGTTCTATTTACTCTCTACCTCTTTGCCAGCATATGCCAACTCTTAGGGTTTTGATCTTAGCCATTCTGGTGGCTGCGAGGTGGAATCTCAGAGTTGTATTTATTTGCATTTCCGTGATGATTCAGGAAGTTGAACATTTCTTTAGGTGTTCTTAGCCATATGAGATTCCTCTGTTGAGAAATCTCTGTTCAGCTCTGTACCCCATTTTAATTGGATATTTTGGTTTGTTGGTGTTTAACTTCTTGAGTGTTTTATATATGTTGTATATTAGCCTTCTGTCAGAAACAGTTTGTGAAGATCTTTTCCCATTTGTAGATTCTCATTTTGTACTATTAACAATGTTCTTTGACTTACAAATGATTTTCAGTTTCATAAGGCCCCATTTATTAATTATTGATCTTACAGCCGGTGTTCTGTTTAGGAAGTTGTCACCTAAGTATTTCATGAAATCATTGTTTTTAATTGCTGAGTAGTATTCCATTGTGTATATATAACACAATTTTTTTATCCATTCCTCTGTTGAGGGACATCTGGGTTCTTTCCAGCTTCTGGCTATTATACATAAGGCTGCTATGAAAATAGTGGAGCAGGTGTTCTTATTGCATGGTGGGGAATCCTCTGGGTATATGCCCAGGAGTGGTATAACAGGGTCCTCTGGAAGTGTCATGCCCAGTTTTCTGAGGAACCACCAGACTGATTTCCAGAGTGGTTGGACCAACTTGAATTCCCACGAGCAGTGGAGGAGTGTCCCCCTTTCTCCACATCCTCACCAACACCTGCTATCTCCTGAGTTTTTAATCTTAGCCATTCTGACTGGTGTGAGGTGAAATCTCAGGGTTGTTTTGATTTGCATTTCCCTAATGACTAAAGATGCTGAATATTTCTTAAGGTGCTTCTCAGCCATTCAAAGTTCTTCAGGTAAAAAAAAAATCTTTGTTTAGCTCTGTACCCCATTTTTAATAGGGTTATTTGGTTCTCTAGAGTCTAACTCCTTGAGTTCTTTGTATGTATTGGATATTATCCCTGGTTGGAACTGGAAAATATCATCCTAAGCAAGGAAACTCATTCACAAAGGAACACACATGGAATGCAGTCACTGATAAGTGGATATTAGCCTAGAGGCTCTGAATACCCAAGACACAATTCACACATCAAATCATTCCCAAGATGAAGGAAGGAGAGTGCCCTGGTCCTGGAAAGGCTTGATGCAGCATTGTAGGATTTTCAGGACAGAGAAATGGGAGGTGGTTGATTGGGGAATGGGTAGAGGGAAGAGGGCTTATGGGACTGATGGGGAGAGGGGAACTTGGAAAAGGAAAATCATTTGGAATGTAAACAAAGAATATAGAAAAAAAGAGGAATTTCTCACCTTTAAAAATGAGTTCTTAGGCTATTGCTCATGTTCAGTTCTATTAGATTTAGTATATCTAGTTTTGCAGTGAGGTCTTTCATCCATTTGGACATGAGTTTTATGCAGGGTGATAAATACGGAGATTATATATATATATATATATATATATATATATATATATATATATTCTTCTTCATGTAGACATCCAGGTAGACCAGCACCATATGTCAAAGACAGTCTCCTTATTTCACTTTTTTTTTGGTTTGGTTTCTTTGTCAAATATCAAGTGTCCATAGGTCCATATGTATGCTGGCTTATTTCTGAGTCTTTGGTTTGGTTCAATTGATTCTCCTGTGTCTATTCAAATACCAAGCAGTTTTTATTACTACTTCTCTGTAGTACAGTGTATTCTTGATGTTAGGGATAGTGATATAACCAGAAGTTCCTTTATTGTTCAGAATTGTTTCAGCTACCAAGTGTTTGTTTCTTTGCTTGTTTTTCCATATGAAGATGAGAATGAGAATTGTTTTTTTAAGATCTATAAAGAGTTGTGTTAGAACTTTGATGCAGATTGTACTGAGTCTGCAGATTGCTTTTGATAAGGTGACCATTCTCACTATGTTAATCCTATTGATCCATGGGCAAGGGAGATCTTTCTACCTTTGATATCATCCTCAATTTCTTTCTTCATAGATTTGAAGTTCTTGTCATACATGTATTTCATTTGCCTGATTAGAATTATACCAATATATGTTATGTTAATTGTAGACCTTGGAAATGATATTGTCTCCCTTTCTTCTTTCTCAGATCTGTTATCATTTGTATAGAGGAGTGCTACTGATTTCATTGAGTTAATTTTGTAATTTATATCCAACTGCTTTGCTAAAAGTGTTTATCAGCTGTAGGAGTTCTCTGGTAGGTGTTTTGGGATCACTTATATATACTATTATATCATCTGCAAATAGCAATACTTTTACTTCTTTATTTCCAGTTTGTATTCCCTTGATCTGCTTTAATTGTCTTATTGCTCTTGTTAGAACTTCAAATACTATATTGAAGAGATGAGGAGAGTGAGGACAGCCTTATCTTGTTCATGATTTTAATGGAATTTCTTTTAAGTTTCTCTCTGTATAATGTGATGTTGTCTATTGGCTTGCTGGAAATTACCATTGTTGTGTTTAGGTATGGGCCTTGAATACCTGATCTCCAAGATTTTCAACAGGAATGGATGTTGGATTTTGTAAAAGACTTTTGCAACATCTAATGAGATGACACTGCGATTTTTTTAAGTTTGTTTACATGATTCATTGTGTTGATGGATTATCATGTATTGTACCACCACTGCATCCTTGGAATAAAGCATACTCAATCATGGTGGATGGTATCTTTGATGGATTCAGTTATTTAGTCTTTTATTGAGTATTTTTGCATCAATACTCATAAGGGAAATTGGTCTGAAATTTTCTTTCTTTGTAGAGTCTTTGTATGGTTTAGGTATCAGGGTGACTGTAAATGAGTTTAGCAATATTTCTTCTGTTCCTGTTTCTGTGGAATAGTTTGAGGAATATTGGCATTGTCTCTTTGAAAATTTGCTATAATTTTGTGCTAAAGTCAGCTGCCCATATGCTTTTTTTGGTTGGAAGACTTTTAATAACTGCTTCTAATTCCTTAGGGGTTATAGAACTATTCACAAGGTCTACCTAATATCTATTTAGCTTTGATAATTGGTATCTGTCTAGAAAATCATGCATTTAATTTAGATTTACCAATTTTATGGGGTGCAGACTCTTGAAATAAGACCTAATGATTCTTGGAATTCTATCACTGCCCTTTCATATGTTTCACTTTTCAGTTCTTATTTTGTTAATGTGGGTATTGTCTGTCTGCCTTTTAGATAGTTTGGCTAAGGGTTTATATCTCATTTTGATTTTTCTCAAATAAGCATCTCTTGGGTTCACTTATTCCTTGTATTGTTCTCTTTGTTTCTAATTGATTGATTTCACTGCCAAGTTAATTATTTCCTGAGATCTATTCCTCCTAAATATATTTGCTTCTTTTTTTCCCTAGGGCCTTTAGGAGTACTTTTAATATATTAGCGTGAGGTTGCTCAAACTTCTTCATGAGGATACTTAGTGCAAGGAACCTTCCTTTTTGTCCTGCTTTCCTTGTTTCCCATTAATTTGTGTATGACATGTACTCATTTTCACTGAATTCTATAAAGTCTTTAATTCTTTCTTTATTTCTTCCCTGACCCAGTGATAATTGAGTAGAGAGTTGTTTAGTTTCCATGAATATGTAGGTTATGTGTTGTTTATGTTACTGTTGAACTCCAACACTAATCCATGGTGATCTGATAAGATGCATGGGGTCTTCTTTTTCCTGTTGAGGTTTGCTTTGAGGTATGTTGAGGTTTGATTACTACAGTCAGTTTTGGACAAGGTTCTGTAAAGTGCTGAGAAGAATGTATATTCTTTTGTGTTTGGGTTAAACGTTCCATTGATATCTGTTGTGTCCATTTGAATCATTACCTCTCTTAGTTATGTTATTTCTTTGTGTAGTTTCTGTTTCATGTTGACTGATACGAGTAGAGTCTTGAAATCCCCCATTAATAATGTGTAAGGTTTGATTTGTAATTTAAGGTTTGGCAATGTTTCTTTACATTGTGTATGTCCTTGCATTTGGGACATAGGCATGCAGAATTGAGTTCATCTTAATAGAACTTTCCGTTGATGTAATTAATAAATAATAATAATAATAATAATAATAATAATATTAAGTTTCCAGTGCAGGATTCTTGTGCAATTTGGGAACTGAAAAAACAAGTAACATTTCAACCAATCCATAACAGTGGATCTTGCCTTTCATGACTATGTAGTGTCTTTCCCCTTCTCTTCTGATTTATTTTGGTTGAGGGAATATTGCACGAGTCATTGCAATGGGTATTCCAGTGTTTTTTTGTTTTGTTTTGTTTTGGTTTTTGTTTCTTTTGTTTTTTCAAGTGGTTGTGTGTGTGTGTGTGTGTGTGTGTGTGTGTGTGTTTGCTTGGATAACCTTTTTTTCAGCTCTTTATTCTGAGAAAATGTGTATCTTTGCTACTTACATGTATTTTTTGTATAAAGCAGAATGTTAGATTCTGTTTATGCATCCATCCTGTTAGCCTCTGTATTTTTTTTTACTGGGGGATTGAGTCCAATGATGTAGGAATATATTAATTACTGATGATTGTTGCTTCCTTTTACTTTTATGTTGGTGGAAGTAGTGTAAGTGTGTTTCTTTTCTATTGATTTTAGTGGTGTGAAAATATGTATTCCTTGTGTGTACTTTGAGTGTAGCTAGCCTCATTGGGTTGGAGTTTAACTTCTAGTATCCTCTGTATGGCAGGGTTAGTAGAAAGATTTGGTTTGAATTTTGTTTTGTCATGGAATATCTTTGTTTCTTGCATCTATGGTGATTGAGGACTTTGTTAGACATAGTAGACTGGGCTGACAACTGTTGTCTTTCATGTTCTGCAAGATTATGCCCAGGTGCTTATATCTTTAAGATATAAGAAACCAGGTTCAATTCTGATAGGTCTGCCTTTATAGGTTACTTGAACATTTTCCCTTGAAAATTTTAAAGTTCATTGTTGTATGTTTAGTGTTTTGTCAGGTGGATTTTCTTTTCTATTACAATCTGTTTGGTGTTCTCTAAGCTCCTTCTACATTGATAAGCATCTCTTTCTTTAGGTTATGGACATTTTCTTCTATGATTTTGTTGGAGATGTTTTCTGGGCCTTAGAAAGGGTATATTCCCCTTCTGCTAGCTATATTATTTTTAGGCTTAGTTGTTTCATATTATCTCAAATTTTCTGGATATTTGTGTTATGAATGTTTAGATTTTGAATTTTTTGACTGATATACTGATTTCATCTATATCTTCTACACCAGAGAATCATTCTTCAATCTCCTGTATTCTGTTAGTGATGACTTCCTCTATAGTTCCTATTTTCTTTCTAGGCTTTCCTTCTCCAGGATGGATTCAGTTTGTGTTTTCCTTTTTGATTCTATTTTCTTTTTCAGGTCTTTGACAGTTTTATTCACATATTTGACAAGGTTTACTTTATTTTTCTGTATTTCGTTATTTTCATTTGCCTCTTCTTTTGCTGCCTCTACCTATTTGGATGTATTTTCTTGCATTTATTTAAGGGATTTATTAATTTCCATTTTAGAGGCCTCTAAAACCATTATAAGATTGGATTTAAGATCATTTTCTAGTGTTTAATTTTCATTAGGATATCCAGGATTTGCTGTAGCAGGATACCTGGGTACCAATGTTACTATATTTCCATAGGTCTTATTGATTCTGTCCTGTTTAGACATCTGTTTTTCCCTGATGTTGGATAGATGATTATATATATATATATATATATATATATATATATATAATTTGCCTATATATTCACTATATAGGTGAAGGACAGCTGTCACACAACAGCTTAATTTTGTTGACCATGTCTTGTCACAATCTTAATAAATGGAGGACCATAGATGTCAAATGGTTAGGTAAAGGCGAAAGAACTAATTCAATCTAATTTTCAACAAACTTTACATTTTCTGAAATGTTTTTTATATTTTTAATTTTAACTTAACCCTGTGATTTAGAAGTAACAGATAGAGCAGGAGTTCTGCATTTAGAGGTGAGGCTACCATCTTCACTCCTCCTACTAAGTCGGCTATTACAGCCAGGAACTGAGGGAGCACCCAAGTGTAAGATCATTTGGGACTCAGTCTACCAGGGCCCCACCTGCACCCAGGAGCTGGGCAGCTCCATATACTTCTGTGCACCAATCCTTCCAGGGGACATCTGCCCTGCAGGAAGTCGCAGACATAGAGGGAGTCCATCATTTGTGGTGAGGCCACCATCTTTGCTCCTGTGACTGAGCAGATAGGTGACCCAGGAATGCAGGGAACTCCCTAGTGTCAGAACAGCTGGGGCAGGGTATGAGTGGACACCACCTGCACCCAGGAGCTGGGCAGGGCCACAGATCATTGTGCCAGGGGAGAGCCCATCATCCAGGGGTCCTGAGACAGGCTTACGGGTACACAGGAGGGGCAAGCACCTGCCAGAGACAGAAGGAACAACTAACACCAAAGAAAACCAGATGGCAAAAAAGCAAATGGAAGAACATTACTAACAAAAATCACAGCAACATGGCACAATCCTAACCCAATTATCCGACAATAGCAAGTCCTGGATAACCCAACACACCAAGATTTTGATTTAAAATCACAACTCATGATGCTGATAGAGGCATCAAGTAGCACATAAATAACTCCCTTAAAGAAATACAGGAAAACACAAGTAAACAGTGGAAAGCCCTTAATGATCTATAGGAAAACACAATGAAGTTCTAGCGAGAGCAATTAGACAACATAAGGAAGTCAAAGGGATAAAAATTGGAAAGGAAGAAGTCAAATTATCATTATTTGCAGATGATAAGATAGTATACTTAAGGCACCCAAAAAACTCCACCAGAGAATATCTACAGCTGATAAACAACTTCAGCAAAGTGGCTAGTTATAAGATCAACTCAAGCAAATCAGTAGCCTTCCTGTACTCAAAGGACAAGAAGGCTGAGAAGAAGTTGGGAAATAACATCCTTCACAATAGCCACAAACAACATAAAGTACCTTGGCGTGACTCTAACCAAACAAGTGAAAGATCTGTATGACAGGAACTTCAGGTCCTTGAAGAAAGAAATCAAAGAAGACCTCAGAAGATGGAAAAATATTTCTTGTTTTTGGATTGGCAGGATCAATATAGTAAAAATGGCCACCTTGCCAAAAGCAATCTACAGATTCAATGCAATCCCCATCAAAATCCCAATTCAGTTCTTCATAGATCTAGAAAGAGTAATTCTCAAATTCATCTGGAGTAACAAAAAGCCCAGGATAGCTAAAACTATTCTCAATAATAAAAGGACTTCTAGGGGAATCAATATTCCTGACCTCAAGCAGTACTACAGAGCAATTGTGTTAAAAACTGCATGGTATTGGTACATCAACAGGCAAGTAGATCAATGGAATAGGATTGAAGACCCAGAAATGAACCCAAAGACATATGGTCACTTGATCTTTGATAAAGGAGCCACAACCATCCAGTGGAAAAAAAGATAGCCTTTTCAACAAATGGTGCTGGTTCAACTGGAGGGCAACATGCAGAAGAATGTAAATTGACCCACTCTTATCTCTTTGTACTAAGATCAACTCTAAGTAGATCAAGGACCTCCACATAAAACCAGCCACACTGAAACTAATAGGAAAGAAATTGGTGAAGACCCTGGAGGACATGGGCACAGGGGGAACGTTCCTGAACAGAACACCAATAGCTTATGCTCTAAGATCAAGAATTGACAAATGGGACTTCATAAAATTACAAAGTTTCTGTAAGGCAAATTGACCCACTCTTATTTTCTTGTACTAAGATCAACTCCAAGTGGATCAAGGACCGCCACATAAAATCAACATGCAAAAGAATGTGAATTGATCTACTTTTTAAGGTCAAAATGGCAACCAACAAATTGGGAAAATATCTTCACCGACCCCACATCTGACAGAGGGCTAATATCCAATATATACAAAGAACTCAAGAAGTTAGATCCCAAAGAACCAAATAACCCTATTAAAAATTGGGTACAGAGCTAAACAAAGAATTGTCACCAGAATAAATTCAGATGGCTGAAAAACACCTTAAGAGATGTTCAACATCATTAGTCATCAGGGAAATGCAAATCAAAACAACTCTGAGATTCCACCTCACACTAGTCAGAATGGCTAAGATTAAAATCTCAAGAGACAACAGGTGCTGGCGAGGATGTGGCGAAAGAGGAACACTCCTCTACTGTTGGTGGTATTGCAAGATGGTACAACCACTCTGGAAATCATTCGGCTGGTTCCTCAGAATATTGGGCATGACACTTCCAGAGGACCCTGTCATACCACTCCTGGGCATATACCCAGAGGATTCCCCTGCATGAAATAAAGAGACATGCTCCACTATGTTCATAGCAGACTTATTTATAATAGCCAGAAGTTGGAAGAAGCCCAGATGTCCCTCAAAGGAGGAATGGATACAGAAAATGTGGTATATTTATACAATGGAATACTACTTAACAATTAAAAATAATGAATTTATGTAATTTATAGGCAAATGGTTAGATCTGGAAAATACCATCCTAAGTGAGTTAACCTAATCACAAAAGAATACACGTGAAGTGCAATCACTGATAAGTGGATATTAATGAGCCCAGAAGCTCTGAATACTCATGGCACAATTAGCAAGTTGTCTTAGTCAGGGTTTCTATTCCTGCACAAACATCATGACCAAGAAGCAAGTTGGGGAGGAAAGGGTTTATTGAGCTTACATTTCCACACAGCTGTTTATCACTAAAGGAAGTCAGGACTGGAACTCAAGCAGGTCAGGAAGCAGGAGCTGATGCAGAGGCCATGGAGTGATGTTCCTTACTGGCTTGCTTCCCCTGGCTTGCTCAGCCTGCTTTCTTATAGAACCCAAGAATACCAGCCCAGCGATGGTACCAACCACAAGGGGCCCTTCCCCAGTTGATCACTAATTGAGAAAATACAGCACAACTGGATCTCATGGAGGCACTTCCCCAACTGAAGCTCCTTTTCCTATGATAACTCCAGCCTGTGTCAAGTTGACACATAAAACTAGCCAGTACACAAGTCAAATGATTCCCTAGAAGAAGAAAGGAGAGGACCCTGGGCCTGAAAAGATTGGATCCAGTTTTGTAGGAGGGTACCAGAACAGAGAAATGGTGAGGGGGGTGATTGGGGAATATTTGGGGGGGGAAGAGGACTTATGGGACATATGGTGGAGGGGACTGGGAAATGGGAAAGCCTTTGGAATGTAAACAAAGAATATAGAATAAATAATAAAAAAAAGAAAAAAAGTTGAAAGAATTGAACAAAACCATTCAGGATCTAAAAATGAAGGTAGAAACAATAAAGAAATCACAAAAGGAAACAACTCTGGACATAGAAAACCTAGGAGAGAAGTCAAGAGTAATGGATGCTAGGATCAACAACAGAATACAAGAGATAGAAGAGAGAATCTTAGATGCAGAACATACCATAGGAATCATTGACACAACAGTTAAAGACAATGCAAAATGCCAAAAGCTCCTGACCCAAATCATCCAGTAAATCCAGGACAAACTGAAAAGACAAAACACAAGGATTATAGGTATAGAAGTGAATGAAAATTTCCAAATTAAATGTCCAGTAAATGTTTTTAACAAAATTATAGATGAAAACTTCCTTAACCCAAAGAAAGAGAAGCCCATGAACATACAAGGGGCCTACAGAACTCAAAATATATTTGACCAGAAAAGAAATTACTGCCGTCACATAATAATTAAAACACCGAATGTACTAAACAAAGAATATTAAAAGCAGTAAGGGAAAATGGCCAGGTAACATATGAAGATAGACCTATCAGAATTACACCAGATTTCTTATCAGAGACTCTGAAAGCCAGAAGATCCTGGTCAGATGTCATACAAATCCTAAGGGAATACAAACACCAACCCAGGATTCTATGCCCATCAAAAACTCTCAGTTACCATAGATGGAGAAACTCAGGTACTCCATGTCAAAAACAAATTTACAAAATCTATTTCCACAAATCCAGCTCTTCAAAGGATAATGAATGGAAAACACCAACAAAAGAAAAACTACACACTAGAAAAAGCAAGAAATTAATCTTTCGACAAACCCAAAAAGAAGACAACCACACAAACATAAAAATTACATTATATAGCAGGAAACAACAATTACTATTTCTTAATATCTCTTAACATCAATGGACTCAATTCCCCAATGAAAAGACATAGAATAACAGACTGGATACATAAACAGGACCCAACATTCTGCTACATACAGGAAAAGCATCTCAGTGTCAAAGACAAACACTACCTCAAGTTAAAAGGCTGGAAAACAGCCCAACCAAGACCATCTTGGTGGCGCCTGCTTAGATTGAGTGGGCAGAACCAGATATCAAGATATCCCAAGCTTAAGAGGTCTGGGGACTCGGGCCGCCAGCCAGTCATATCAGAACAGGAGCTTGGCAGAGCAGCAGTTCTCATGTTCCAGCAGGGCATTGGTTTTCTGCCCTATGGGAGACGCTGCAAGCTGCACTCCCCACTCCCAGAGGCTACCCCCAGCATCCTTGCAGCTCTCTGGACTAAGAGAACTGAACCAGGTACCTGTGATATCCAGAATTTGGGATCTTTGGGGACTCAAGTAGGCCAGGCAGCAATCTAGGCAGAGCAGCGGTTCCTGGGCCCCAACCAGGCATGGGCTCTGCACTCTGAGGGGAACCCTGCACTCCTGGCAACCTAGGCCATCTTGGTGGTGGCTGCGTAGATTGAGCAGGCAGAACAGGATACCCAAGATATCCCAAGCTTAAGATCTCTGGGGACTCAGGCGGTCAGCCAGTCTTCTAAGAATGGGAAGGTTCTGTGTCTTGTGGGAGACCCCGCACTCTGCACCCCCCACTCCTGGCGGCTACCACCAGCATCCTAGCTGCTGACTGGACTAAGAAAGCAGAACAAGAGAAGACAAGCAACATCAGGTCCACAAACATAACTGAATATAACATTGCTTGTAGCAAGATAGACCAGGGGTCCAACAGCACCCAAGAGGACAACAACACATAAGAAATCTGTGCCAGGGGAAACCCAGTCATCCAGTGGTGAGGAAATAGCCTTACTAGCCCACGGGAGGTTCAAACATCAGCTAGTGACTACAGGACCGACTAAGGCCAGAGATAACCAGATGGCAATAGGCAAACATAGGAATTTTACTAACAGAAATCAAGGCAATATGGCAGCAACCGAACTCAGATCCCTGACAGCAGTAAGTCCCAGATACCCCCAAAACACCAGAAAAAAAGATTTGGATCTAAAATCACTGGTCAGGAAGCTGATAACAGAACACATAGATAAATCTCTTAAAGAAATACAGGAGAAAATGGATCAAAAATTAGAAGTCCTTACAAGGCAAAAACAAAAATCAGTTAAGAAATTCAGGAGGATATGGATCAAAAAATAGAATCCAATAAGGAGGAATTACAAAAATCTCTTAAACAAATACATGAAAATACAAACAAGCAAGCAGAAGAATTGAGCAAAACTATCTAGGATCTAAAAACAGAAGTAGAATCAACTAAGAAATTGCAAGGGGAGACAACATTGGAAATAGAAAATCTTGGGAAGAAATCAGGGGCCATTAGATGCAAATATCAACAATAGAATAGAAGAGATAGAAAAAAGAATCTCAGATGGCGAAGATACCATAGAAACCATTGACACAACAGTCAAAGAATATGCAAAATGCAAAAAGCTTGTAACTCAAAACATCCAGGAAATCCAGAACACAATGAGAAGACCAAACCTAAGGGTTATAGGCATAGATGAGAGGGAAGATATACAACTTAAAGGGCCAGCAAATATCTTCTACAAAATTATGGAAGAAAACTTCCCCAACCTAAAGAGAGAGATGCCCATGAATATGCAAGAAGCCTACAGAACTCCAAACAGACTGGACCAGAACAGAAATACCTCCCATCACATAATAATCAAAACCCAAAATGTACTAAACAAAGAAAGAATACTAAAGGCAGTAAGAGAAAAAGGCCAAGTAACATATAAAGGAAGATCTATCAGGATTACACCAGACTTCTCACCTGAGACCATTAAAGCTAGAAGATCCTGGGCAGATATCATGCAGACTCTAAGAAAACACAAATTTCAGCCAAAACTACTTTACCCAGCTCTGAATCATCATATATGGAGAAACCAAGGTATTCCATGATAAAAGCAAATTTGCACATTATCTTTCCACAAATTCAGCCCTACAAAGGATAATAGGGGAAAAACACCAACAAAAGGAGGGAAACCACACTCCAGAAGAAGCAAGATAGAAACCCCCTCTCAGCAAACACAAAAGAAGATAACCACTTAAATATGAAAAAATAACGTAAAAAATGTCAGGAAGTAATAATTACTATTCCTTAATATCTCTTAACATCAATGGACTCAATTCGCCAATAAAAAGACATACACTAACAGACTGGATACAGAAACAGGACCCCACATTTTGCTGCATACAGGAAACACATCTCAGTTTCAAAGACAAACACTACCTTAGAGTAAAAGGCTAGAAGACAATTTTACAAGCAAATGGTGTAAGGAAACAAGCCAGAGTAGCCATTCTAATATCAGATAAAATTGACTTTCAGCCTAAAGTCATCAAAAGAGACACAGAAAGTCACTTCTTGCTGGTCAAAGGAAAAATCCACCAAGAAGAACTCTCAATACTGAACATCTATATTCCAAATGCAAGAGCACCCTGGTTCGTATAAGAAACTCTACTAGAGCTTAAAACACATATTACACTTAACAGAATAATTGTGGGTGACTTCAACACTCCACTATCCTCAAATAGACTGATCAGGAAACCAGAAACTAAACAGGGACACAGTGAAACTAATTGAAGCTTTGGAATAATTGAATTTAACACACATATATAAAACATTTCATCCCAAAGCAAAAGAATATACCTTTTTTTCAGCACTGCACAGTACTTTCTCCAAAGTCAATCATATAATTGGACACAAGACAGATGTCAACAAATACAAGAATACCGAACTAATCACATGCTTCCTATCAGATCACTGTGGAGTAAAAGTGGTCTTCAATAGCAAGAAAAACAACAGAAAGCCCACAGACATATGGAAAGTGAACAATACTCTACTCATGACACCTTGGTCAAGGAAGAAATAAAGAAATCAAAGACTTTTTAGAATTCAATAAAAATGAAGGTACAACCTATTCAAATCTATAGGACACAATGAAAGCAGTGCTAAGAGGAAAACTCATAGACATGAGTGCCTCCATAAAGAAACTGGAGAGAGCATACACTAGCAGCTTAACAACACACCTGAAAGCCCTGGAACAAAAAGAAGCTAATTCACCCAGTAGGAGTAGAAAACAGGAAATCATTAAATTAAGGGCTGAAATCAATCGAGTAGAAACAAAGCGAACCATACAAAGAATCAATAAAATCAGGAGCTGGTTCTATGAGAAAATCAACAAGATAGATAAACCTTTAGCCAGACTACCAAAGGGCACAGAGACAGTATCCAAATTAACAAAATTAGAAATGATAAGGGGGATATAACAACAGAAACTGAGGAAATTCAAAAAATCATCAGATTCTACTACAAAAGCCTATACTCAATGCAACTGGAGAATCTGGAGTAAATGGACAATTTCCTAGACCGATACCAAACGCCAAAATTAAATCAGGACCAATTAGATCAGTTAAACAATCCCATAAACTCTAGAGAAATAGAAGTGGTTATAGAAAGTCTCCAAACCAAAAAAAAGTACAGGATCAGATGGTTTTAGTGAGGAATTTTATCAGACTTTCAACGAAGACCTAACACCAATACTCTTCAAACTATTCCACAAAATAGAAACAGAAGGAACACTGCCCAACTCGTTCTATGAAGCCACAATTATGCTGATACCAAAACCACACAAAGATCCAACAAAGAAAGAGAACTAAAGGTGAATTTCCCTTATGAATATTGGTGCAAAAATACTAAATAAAATCCTTGCCAACAGAATCCAAGAGCACATCAAAACGATCATTCACCATGATCAAGTAGGCTTCATCCCAGGGTTGCAGGGATAGTTCAATATAAGGAAATCTATCAATGTAATCCACTGCATAAACAAACTGAAAGAAACACATGGTCAGATCAATAGATGCTGAAAAAGCATTTGACAAAATTCAGCATCCTTTCATGCTACAAGTCCTGGAAAGATCAGGAATTCAAAGCCCATACCTAAACATAGTAAAAGCAATATACAGCAAACCAGTAGCCAACATCACAATACATGGAGAGAACCTTGAAGCAATCCCACTAAAATCAGAGACTAGACAAGGCTGCCCTCTCTCTCCATATCTTTTCAATATAGTACTTGACATTCTAGCAAGAGCAATTTGACAACATAAGGAAGTCAAAGGGATACAAATTGGAAAGGAAGAAGTCAAATTATCATTATTTGCAGATGATATAATAGTATACTTAAGCGACCCAAAAAACTCCACCAGAGAACTTCTACAGCTGATAAACAACTTCAGCAAAGTGGCTGGTTCTAAAATCCACTCAAGCATATCAGTAGCCTTCCTATACTCAAAGTACAAGCAGGCTGAGAAAGAAGTCAGGGAAATAACACCCTTCACAATAGCCACAAACAATATAAAGTATCTTGGCCTGGCTATAACCAAACAAGTGAAAGAAATGTATAACAAGAACTTCAAATCTTTGAAGAAAGAAATCGAAGAAGACCTCAGAAGATGGAAAAATATTTCTTGCTCTTGGATTGGCAGGATTAATATAGTAAAAATGGCCATCTTGCTAAAAGCAATCTACAGATTAAATGGAATCCCCATCAAAATCCCAAATCAATTCTTCATAGATCTAGAAAGAGCAATTCTTAAATTCATCAGGAGTAACAAAAAACCCAGGAAAGCTAAAACTATTCTCAACAATAAAAGGATTTCTGGGGGAATCAATATCCCTGACCTCAAGCAGTACTACATAGCAACTGTGTTCAAAACTGCAAGGTATTGGCACAACGACAGGCAAGTAGATAAATGGAATGGAATTGAAGACCCAGAAATGAACCCACAGAGTTATGGTGACTTGAACTTTGGTAAAGCAGCTACAACCATCCAGTGGAAAGAGGATAGCCATTTCAACAAATGGTTTTGTTTCAACTGGAGGTCAACATGCAGAAGAATGCAAATTGACCCACTCTTACCACCTTGTACTAAGATCAACTCAAAGTGGATCAAGGACCTCCACATAAAGCCAGACACACAGAAACTAATAGATAAGAAACTGGGGAAGACCCTGGGGGACATGGGTACAGGGGGAAATTTCGTGAACAGAACACCAATAGCTTATGCTTTAAGATCAAGAATTGACAAATGGGACCTTATAAAATTACAAAGTTTCTGCAAGGCAATGGACACTGTCAGAAGGACAAAATGACAATCAACAAATTGGGAAACGATCTTCACCAACCCCATATCCGACAGAGGGCTATTATCCAATATATACAAAGAAGAACTCTAGAAGTTAGACACCCAAAGAACCAAATAACTCTTTTAAAAATGGGGTTCAGAGCTAAACAAAGAATTTTCATCAAAAGTGATTCGGATAGCTGAGAAGCACCTTAAGAGATGTTCAACGTCATTAGTCATCAGGGAATTTCAAATCAAAACAACCCTGAGATTACACCACACACCAGTCAGAATGGCTAAGATTAAAAAATCAGGAGACAACAGGTGCTGACAAGGATATGGGAGAAAGAGGAACACTCCTCCACTGTTGGTGGGATTGCAAGATGGTACAACCACTCTGGAAATCATTCTGCGGGTTCTCAGAAAATTGGGCATGACAGTTCCAGAGGACCCTGTCATACCACTCCTGGGCATATACCCAGAGGATTCCACTGCATGAAATAAAGACACATGCTCCACTATGTTCATAGCAGCCTTATTTATAATAGCCAGAAGTTGGAAGGAGCCCAGATGTCCCTCAAAGGAGGAATGGATGTAGAAAATGTGGTATATTTATACAATGGAGTACTACTCAGCAATTAAAAATAACGAATTCATGCCATTTGTAGGCAAATGGTTGGATCTGGAAAATATCTTCCTAAGTGAGTTAACCCAATCACAAAAGAACACACATGAATTGCAATCACTGATAAGTGGATACTAATGAGCCCAGAAGCTCTGAATACTCAAGGCACAATGGTGGTTCCTCAGAAAATTGGGCATGTCACTTCCAGAGGACCCTGGCATACCATTCCTGGGCATATACCCAGAGGATTCCTCTGCATACAATAAAGACACATGCTCCACTATGTTTATAGCAGCCTTGTTTATAATTGCCAGAAATTGGAAGGAGCCCAAATTTCCCTCAAAGGAGGAGTGGATACAGAAAATGTGGTATATTTATACAATGGAATACTACTCAGCAATTAAAAATAATGAATTCATGCAATTTGTTGGTAAATGGTTAGATCTGGAAAATATCATCCTAAGTGAGTTAACCCAATCACAAAAGAATACACATGAAATGCAATCACTGATGAGTGGATATTAATGAGCCCAGAAGCCCTAAATACTCAAGGCACAATTAGCAAGTCAAATGATTCCCAAGAAGAAGAAAGGAGAGGTCCCTGGGCCTGACAAGATTGGATCCAGTTTTGTAGACCCAGAACAGAGAAATCGTGGGGGGTGGGATGATTGGGGAATAGTTGGGGGGAGAGGAATTTTGGGAAGTATGGTGGGGGGGCTGGGAAAGGGGAAAGCCTTTGGAATGTAAACATAGAATATAGAAAATAAAAATTTAAATAAAAAAAAAGACTCTCAAGAAGAAGGAAGAAGACACTGGTCCTGAAATGATTGGTTGCAGATTTGCTGGAGAATACCAGAAGAGGGAAAGTGTTGGGGGGGGTGATTCGGGAATGGGCAGGGGGTGGGAACGGGACTTATGGGACACATGGTGAGGTGTGAACTGGGAAAGGGGAAAGCCTTTGGTATATAAACAAAGAATATAGAAAATAAAAAATAAATACAAAAGAAATGTAAAATAAAAAGGCTGGAAAACAATTTTCCAAGCAATTGGTCCCAGGAAACAAGCCATTTTAATATCCAATAAAATAGACTTTCAACTGAAAGTCATAAAAAAAAGAAAACCACACATTTATGAACACTTTATTCTCATAAATGAAAAAAAAATCTACCAAGAAGAACTCTCAATTCTGAACATCTATGCTCCAAATACAAGGGCACCCTCATTCATAAAAGAAACTTTACTAAAGCTTAAAGAACATATTGCACCTCATACTATAATTGTGGGTGACTTTACCACCCCTCCCTCCTCAATGGACAGTTCAGGAAAACACAAACTAAACAGAGACACTGTAAAACTAACAAGTTTTGGACCAAATGGATTGAATAGATACCTATAGAACATTTAATTCTAAATCCAAAAAATATACATTCTTCTCATAACCTCATGGTACCTTCTCCAAAATTGACCATATAATTGGTCACAAAACAGACCTCAACAGATATACATAAATTGAAGTAGTTCCATGCCTCCTATCAGATCACTATGGAATAAGGGTGGTCTTCAATAACAACAAAAATAACAGGAAGCCCACATAAACAGAGAAACTAAACAATGGCCTACTCAATGATAATTTGGTCAAGGAAGAAATAAGGAAAGAAAACAAAGACTTTTTAGAATTCAATGAGAATGAAGGCACATCATGCCCAAAATGATGGGGCACAATGAAAGCAGTACTAAAGAGAAAATCTCACAGCACTGAGTGAGTCCAAAAAGAAGCTGGAGAGATCACACAGCAGCAGCTTAACAGCACACCTAAACATTTTAGAACAGAAAGAATCTAATATACCCACGAAGAGTAGAAGGCAGGAAATTATCAAACTCAGGGCTGAAATCAACCAAGTAGAAATAAAAAGAACTATACAAATGATCAACAAAACCAGGAGCAAGTTCTTTGAAAAAATCAACAGGATAGATAAACACTTAGCCAGACTAACCAGAGGGTGTAGAGATCGTATCCAAATTAAGAAAATCAGAAAAAAAAATGGTAGAAATAATGACAGCAACTTAGGAAATTCAAAAAATCCTCAGATCCCATTACAAAAGCCTATACTCAACACAACTGGAAAATCTGGATTAAATGAGCAATTTTCTAGACAGATACCAAATGCCAAAGTTAAATCAGGATCAGATAGATCATCTACACAGTCCCATCAACCCTAACGAAATAGAAGTGGTCATTGAAAGTCTCCCAACAAAAAAAGCCAAGGACCAGAAGGTTTTAGTAGAGAATTCTTCAAAGAAGTCATAACATCAATACTCTTCTATCTATTCCAGAAAATAGAAACAGAAAGAACACTCCCCAACTCCTTCTTTGAACTTACAACTATGCTGATATCAGACTAAACAAAGATCCAACAAAGGAAGAGAACTTCAGACTAATTTCCCTTATGTATCAGTACATAAACAAACTCAAAGTCAAAAAAAAATATGGTCATTTCATTAGATTCTGAATAAGCATTTGACAAAACTCGGAGTCCTTTCATGTTAAAAGTCTTGGAAAGAACAGGAATTCAAGGCTCATACCATGACATAGTAAAAGCAATATACAGCAAACCAGTAGACAATATCAAACTAAATGGAGAGAATCTTGAAGCAATCCCACTAAAATCAGGGACTAGACAAGGCTGCCCTTTCTCTCCATATTTATTCAATATAGTACTTGAAATTCTAGCTAGAGCAATTAGGCAAAAAGGAGGTCAAATGTATACATATGGGAAAGGAAGTAGTCAAAGTATCACTATTTGCAGAAGATAAGATCTTATACTAAAGTAACCCAAAAAATTTCACCAGAGAGCTCCTATAGCTGATAAACAACTTCAGCAATGTGGCCATTTATTGAGTTAATAAAATTAACGCAAACAAATGAGTAGATTCTTATGCTCAAAGGTTAAACAAGCTGAGAGGGAAATTAGGGGAATGACACCCTTCATAATAGTTATCACAATATAAAGTATCTTGGGGTGACTCTCACCAAACAAGTGAAAAATATGTATGGCAAGAATTTCCAGTCCCTGAAGAAAGAAATCAAAGAAGACCACAGAAGATGGAAAGATCTCCCATGCTCGTGGATTGGCAGGATTAATATAGTAAAAATGGCCATATTTTCCGATTGACCGGTTAGCATGCAGAAGAATGCAAATTGATCCATTCTTATCTCCTTGGACTAACCTCAACTTCAAGTGGATCAAAGTCTTCCACATAAACAGACCAGACACACTGAAACTAATAGAAAAGAAACTGGGGAGAGCATTGAGCACATGGGCACAGGGGGAAATTTCCTGAACAGAACAACAATATGCTCTAAGATCAAGAATTGACAAATGGTACCGCAAAAAATTGCAAAGTTTCTGTAAGGCAAAGGAAAATGTCAATCAGACAAATCATCAACCAAAAAATTGGGAAAAGATCTTCACCAACCCTACATCTGACAAAGGGCTAATATCCAATATATACAAAGAACTCAAAAAGTTAGACTTCAGAGAGGCAAATAACCCTATTAAAATGGGGTACAGAGCTAAACAAGGAATTTTTACCTGAAGAATTTCAAATGTCTGAGAAGCACCTAAAGAAATGTTCAACATCATTAGTCATTAGGGAAATGCAAATCAAAACAACCCTGAGATTTCACCTCACACCAGTCAGAATGGCTAAGATTAAAAACTCAGGAGACAGCAGGTGTTGGCGAGGATGTGGAGAAAGGGGAACACTCCTCCACTGTTGGTGGGAATGCAAGTTGGTACAACCTCTCTGGAAATCAGTCTGGTGGTTCCTCAGTAATCTGGGCATGACACTTCTGGAGGAAGTGCTATACCTCTCCTGGGCATATACCCAGAGGAATCCCTGGCATGCAATAAGGACACATGCTCCACTAGGTTCATAGCAGCCTTATTTATAATAGCCAGAAGCTGGAAAGAATCCAGATGTCCCTCAATGGAGGAATGGATACAGAAAATGCAGTATATTTATACAATGGAATACTACTCATCTATTAAAAACAGCAAATTCATGAAATTCTTTGGCAAATTCTTGGAAATGGAAAATATCTTCCTAAGTGAGGTAACTCATTCACAAAAGAACACACATGGAATGCAGTCACTGATAAGTGGATATTAGCCCAGAAACTCTGAATACCCAGGAAACAATTTACATATCAAATGATTCCCAAGAAGAAAGAAGGAGAGGGTACTGGTCCTGGAAAGGCTTGATGCAGTAATGTAGGGGATTACCAGAACAGAGATCTGGGAGGGGTTTGATTGGGGAATAGGTGGAGGGAAGAGGGCTTATGGGACTTATGTCGAAGGGATAAACTGGGAAATGGGAAATCATTTGGAATGTAAACAAAAAATATAGAAAATTTAAAAGAAATAAAAAGAATTGAATTTCCTCTTAGATACCACTTACAGAAAAGGCAAAATTTCAACCATATGTTATTGGATAGGAATAAGCATAATGGGAATGTCACTGTTCACAAATGAATACCTGTGGCCATATTGACTTCTCTTTATTTGTTTGCTAAGCAGGTCATATGACTGCAAATTTGTATTAATTGCTCCCTATGTTTTGTTAGTGAAGACAACTCAAGGGGAAATTAATGCTATGGTACATTATGAAAAAAATAGAAGTAACAGATAAGAAAATTATTACTGTTATGGTATATGAGACAATTCACTGAACAAAACCTCTCTTCATAAACAAAGAACCAATTTTTTAATCTAATAAATTATTGACTGAATAATTTTGCCCCTGTCTAGCAGTCTCTATAACCACCTGTCAATTTAAGAGGATAAAACTCTTTTCGGATTTTCTCCTTCCCTCTGGTCTTTGAAATTCAGCCTATCCTTGAGATAGCCGAGGGAGATGGGAAATCTTCACTTCTCTTTAAAATAACCACTTAAGGGATCAGTGTATTTCAAAAATTTTTTTTGATTAAATGTGAACAACAGCATTTGTTTATCAATGTCTTCACATCAGATACTTTCTGGTTTTGTTCATTTTTCTTCTACAAATAAAGGCTTGTGTTTTACATTTTTAGGCTACTCATGTAAGTGAGATTAAGCATGATTCTCCTTCCCTGCTTGATTGTTGCCTGATCTGTGTCTACCAACTTCATTCATATTGCCACATTTGGCAAAATCTCTTTTGTTATAGCTATAGTATATTGTGTGTATTCATACATAAATAATTTATCATTATTCATTCATCCATTGAATGATACTAGATATTTCTACATATTCACTACTATGAATAAATTCAATGGGTCAGATCCATAGACATGGATAGACCTGTGGCTATTAGAAGTTTAATGGGAAATTGGCAAGATGAAGAGATGGCGGGCTAAGAAATAAAGTTTGAGCTATTAGATGCTTATTGTTTTGGGATCTCATTTAAAGCATAGGAAGTAATGTGTATGATTATATATTTGCTTTTAAAGTAATGGTTATACCCATTGACTATACTCAATCCTACATTGGCTACTAAATATTATAAAAATAAGTTTTTCAATGCAGAAGAGAGAGAAGCAGTATATGATTACCCTTTGAGATGCTAGTTGATTGTTGAGTCTGAATGTTCTGAGTGTTAATTATATCTTTCTTTATTTGAGGGACTATTTAATATTTTATCCCATTTATTCTTTAATTTTCTAGTTCCCTCTAGTCCCTGAGTGAAAATGATATGTAAAGAGAATATGGGAAGATATATTATGCATCAAATGTATTAAATATTATTTTATGCTTAGGTCTAATGACACAGCTCTATTGGTAGAATGTTTGTATGTCATGATATGAAATCCTGGGTATAAGTGCCAGCACTGAAAAAACTGAGTGTAGTCCTGAAGTACCAGACTATAATAATAGCAATGGGTATATAGAGGCAGGGAAACATAAGTCCAGTGTCATCCTAAAATATACAGCTAGAAAGAGGCCAGCCTGGGATATTTGAGATTCTAACTCATTGTTTTCTTTTAGAAAGTCTATAATCAAGGGTCTTCCCCAGTTTCTTTTCTATTAGTTTTAGTGTGTCTGGTTTTATGTGGAGGTCCTTGATCCACTTGGAGTTGAGCTTAGTAAAAGGAGATAAGAGTGGATCAATTCTCATTCTTCTGCATGTTGACCTCCAGTTGAGCCAGCACCATTTGGTGAAAAGGCTATCTTTTTTTCCACTGGATATTTTCAGCTCCTTTGTCGAAGATCAATTGGCCATATATGTGTGGGTTCAATTCTGGGTCTTTAATCCTATTCCATTGATCCACTTGCCTGTCACTGTACCAATACCCTGCAGTTTTTAATACTACTGCTCTGTAGTATTGCTTGAGGTCCGGGATATAGATTCCCCCAGAAGTTCGTTTACTGTTGATGATAGTTTTAGTTATCCTGGGTTTTTTGCTATTCCAGATGAATTTGAGAGGACATTGGCTCAGGGGGAAAATTCCTGAACAGAACACCAATAGCTTATGCTCTAAGATCAAGAATAGACAAATGGGACCTCATAAAATTACAAATTTTCTGTAAGGCAAAAGACACTGTCAAAAGGACAAATTGGCAACCAGCAAATTGGGAAAAGATCTTCACCAACCCCACATCTGACAGAGGGCTAATATCCAATGTATACAAAGAACTCAAGAAGTTAGACCCCCAAAAACCAAATAACCCTATCCAAAAATGGGGTACAGCGCTAAACAAAGACTTTTCACCTGAAGAAATTCAGATGGCTGAGAAACACCTTAAAAAATGTTCAACATCATTAGTCATTAGAGAAATGCAAATCAAAACAACCCTGAGATTTCACCTCACACCAGTCAGAATGGCTAAGATTAAAAACTCAGAAGACATCAGGTGTTGGCGTGGATGTGGAGAAAGAGGAACACTCCTCCACTGCTGGTGGGACTGCAAGCTGGTACAACCACCCTGGAAATAAGTCTGACGGTTACTCAGAAAACTGGACATGATACTTCCGGAGGACCCAGCCATACCACTCATGGGAATACACCCAGAAGATTCCCCAGCATACAATAAGGATACGTGTTCCACTATGTTCATAGCAGCCTTATTTATAATAGTCAGAAGCTGGAAAGAACCCAGATGCCCCTCAATGGAGGAATGGATACAAAAAATGTGGTATATATACACAATGGAATACTCTTCAGCCATTAGAAACAATGAATTCATGAAATTCTTAGAGAAATGGATGGAGCTGGAGAACGTCATACTAAGTGAGGTATCCCAGTCTCAAAAGAGTACCCATGGTATGCAGTCACGGATAAGTGGATATTAGCCTAGAATCGTGGGACACCAAAGACACAATTCACATACCAAATGATGTCTGACAAGAAGAAAGGAATAGACACTGGTGCTGGAAAGGATCAAAGCATCAGTGTAGGGGAATACCAGAACAGGGAATTGGGAAGGGGTGGATGAGGGAGCAGGGGGAGGGAAAAGGGCATGCGGGACCATAGGGTGGTGGGGAACCAAAAAAGGGCAAATGAAATGTAAATATAGAATATATCCAATAAAAAAGGTTTTTTGAAAAAAAAGAAAGTCTATAATCTATATAAGCCATTTTTACATTGTTCTAGGACCATATTTCTATGCTAAAGCTGCAGATATGAGCAGTAATATATCATGTTAGCCTTGAACTTATTATTTTCCTAAATTTGAATGTATTCAGGTCAAATCAAAGTAAAGGTGAACCTTCAATGTCAAGTTTTGATTTTTTTAAATACCTTCTTTGATTTCTAAATGAGACTGAAAAAATCAAGCATTGACATTCGTTAGTGAAATACTGAGTGGGAGGAGTTGGACACCATCATAGTTATTATTATTATTATTATTATTATTATTATTATTACTGTGAATAAACACCAAGACCAAAAACAACTTAGGGAGAAAAGGGTTTATTAGACTGTAAATATATTCAAGAACATTCCAATTCTTGCTTTTTCTTTTAACAGCTCCCATTTTATTTCCTAAATTTCAATAAGTTTGATAAGTCATTCTCATTAAGTGCAATAATATAGCATTTGTTTCTCCATATCTGTATTTTTTCACTTACTGCAGTGTTTATATATGTCATATCATATGTTAGAATTCTTTTTCTATTTAAGTCTGATAATATTACATTGTGTTTATAGATAATATTCTCCTCATTTACCTATGAACTTTGAATTGTTTCCATCTCTTGACAGTTAAGGTCTAGTTGAACCAGAGTTCATACATTTTGAAATACAATAGGAAATGAGGTCATTTTTGGAGAATTGAAAGACTCAGGTAATACTGACATTTAGTACCAGGAGTTAAATTACAGTGAATACATGTCAGTACTTGGGACATAGAAAATTTGAACAAAATAAAAAAAAATAGACTCCATGGCAGGCAGTGGTGGTGCACACCTTTAATCCCAGCACTTGGGAGGCAGAGGCAGGTGTATTTCTGAGTTCAAGTCCAGCCTGGTCTTCAGAGGGTGTTCCAGGACAGCCAGGGCTACAGAGAATCCCTGTCTCGAAAAAACAAACAAAAAATTATAAAAAACAAACTCCCCAAATATTACCAGCAAACAAGTTGAAAAATTTCAATAATAAATTCTAAATTTTAAATAATCCAAGTTGCTAGCAACGTGTGAGGGTTCTGTCTCTACAGACAATGGTAATATGCAACAGGCCCTTATTTCATTTGTATGCTCGGAGTGTTTATATACCAATATCTGGGGTGTGAAAATTCTAACATAGGACACTTTACGGAATGATGTTTTTCAATATCCACATGAATAAAGGGTTTCTATAATGGAACCACAAAGGGTATTATTAGTGTTTGAATTGCTTTTAAATAAGCAAATCTGAGAATCTATACATGGAGAAACAATCTCTCTTTTTTAATTTTTTATTGAATATATTATTCATTTACATTTCAAAGATTATACCCTTTCCTGGTTTCCCCAAAAAAAACCCCAACCCATCCTCCCTCCCACTGCTTCCAAGAAGAGGCCCCTCAGCCCAACCCACTTCCAACTACTCCCCCTTCTCAATTTCCCAGTGCTTCAAGCCTTCATAGGACCAACGACCTCTCCTTCAACCATTGACCTTCAAGGCATTCCTCCTCTACAATTGAATCTGGAATCATGTGTACCCCTTGGCTGATGGCTTAGTCTATGGGAGCCCTGGGGGTCTGATTGGCCAACATCATCGCTCTTCCCAATGGGCTGCAAACCCATTCAGCTCCTTGAGTCCTCCCTCGAACTCCTCCCTGCACTCAGTTCAATGGATGACTGCTAGCCTCTGCCTCTGTATCTGTAAGGCTCTGGCCCTCAGGTGACTGCCATAACAGGGTCCATTCGGCAAGCACTTCTTGTCATCCATAATAGTATTGGGGTTTGGTGACTGTTTATAGGATGAATCCCCAGGTAGAGCAATCCCTGCATGGCCTTTCCTTCAGTCTCTGCCCCACACTTTATCTTCATAATTGTACCTGTCAGTATTTTGCTCCCTTTCTCAGAAAAACAAGCAACCACACACTGGTTTTCTGTCTTCTTGAGCTTCATGTGGTCTGTGAGTTGTATCCTACTTATTCTGAGCTTTTGGGCTAACATCCACTTATCAGTGAGTGCATACCATGTGTGTTCTTTTGTGATTGGGTTAACTTAATCAGGATGATATTTTCTAGTTCCATCCATTTTCCTAAGAATTTCATGAATTCATTGTTTTTAATAGATGAGTAGTACTCCATTGTGTAAATTTACCACATTTTCTATATCTATTCCTCTGTTGAGGGACATCTGGGTTCTTTCCAGCTTCTGGCTATTATAAATAAGGCTGCTATGAACATAGTGGAACATGAGTCCTCATTTTATGTTAGAGCATCTTTTGGGTATATGCCCAGGAGTGGTATTACCTGGGTCCTCAGATAGAACTATGTCTAATTTTCTGAGGGACAAATAAACTGATTTCCAGAGTGGTTGTACCAGCTTGCAATTTCACCAGCAATGGAGGAGTGTTCCTCTTTCTCTACATCCTTGCCAGCATCTGCTGTCACCTGAGTTTTTCATCTTAGCCATTTTGACTGGTGTGAGGTAGAATCTCAGGGTTGTTTTGATTTGCATTTCCCTAATGACTAAGGATGGTGAACATTTCTTTAGGTGCTTCACAGCCATTTGAGTTTCCTCAGTTGAGAATCTGTTTAGCTCTGTGCCCAATTTTTAATAGGGTTATTTGATTCTCTGGAGTCTAACTTCTTGAGTTCTTTGTATACATTGGACATTGCTCAGCACACACAAAGACAAACACAACTCACTGACTCTATTAGTTTCCCTTATAATTGTAAACTATTTATTAAAATTGTGTACAAGGCCAAGTGTCAACTACCCTTTTCAAAGTGCCATCAATTAGTACTACTGGGGGCAATACACATTATTGAATTCCAGTCTTATTTTTTCTTATTTTTTTCTTTTCCCAGTGTAATTTTTAGGAACTCAGCCACAAACATAGATATAGGGAAAATGATACTGTGAGTGCATTATATTGATTTCTGTAAAAATGAATGCATGTAACATGAAAGGGAGAATGCAGAAATCATCAAGACACTTTGATCAGGTGAAAACTTCTGTTGTCTAGATCCACATAAGTGCTGTGGCATCATATGAGGATCTAAAACCCATATAAAATCATTAGCAAAATATGGTGCCTGAATGCTTTAACAAGAAATGATGGTAAGTGTGCTGTTTCTATGCCACTCTAGCTTGATATAGTAGTATTTAACTTTTTCTCTCACTTTTCTCTCACTTTCATACATATATTTTCATAGATGTATCTTAACTTTATATCACATATTGTGTTGGTTATTCTTGGTTGTCAACTTGACCAAATCTGAAATAAAATACAATCCAAAAATGGAAGGTATACTGGTGAGATATTTTTTGCTTGGTTTGATGTAGGTGAATCTACTTCTAGTCCTGTCTTTGGTATAGGAACACATATACCTTTCATCAGATCTAGAGGTAGGAAGACAGACATATTTGACTCGGACCTTGAAGCAGAAAGTCTCATCTTTAATCTTGGCTATGCCTTTTACTGAAAACCTATTTAAGGACACAAATTAAGGAAGATTTGTTCTCTTCCAGCTTTCTTATGCCATGCTAGCAAGTCTATTTCCTTGCAGATGTTAGAGCCTACAACATCAAAAGTCCAGTTTCTACTGAAGATCAGTTGAGATATCCAGCATTGTGAACTGAGCAACTCCTGGATGTTTGGATTTTCTGTTCATAGCCCACCATTTTTACATTAGGTGTACCTTAATCGGTAAATGATTCTATATAAAGTTCTGCTACTCTAGAGATCCATGACTAATAAAATAAACCTAACAAAATTATAGAAAAACAGAAATGGGAAGATACTATGGAAAAGAAATCTATGCTTCAAAGCATATATGTATGTGTATGTGTATGTATATGTATATATTAAATTATTCTACTCCATACAAATTTTTAATGTCTTGACTCCATTTCTCAGCCAGTTATTATAACTGAGTACCTTGTAAGTATAAAATAAAATCTTTCTTATATGTTATATCCTTAAGAGGATCATGTGTTTTTGCTTTTTCTGAATATTATCCTTTAGCATTCACAAACAAAAGTTCACAATTAAGCATTATGAAATGGGAATAATATTGCAAAACATTTTTATGATTGACAAGACTGGAGAAAGCCTTTTTGTGCTTTTCTGAAGATGATTATTTTAAGGAACACATTGAATTTTAAGAGCAGAAATACAGGAAATATTCAAATCTCAGGCCTTGTAGCATATATCTCCCATTCACATAGAACATATAAAGAACTATTAACAGTTTTGGATTGCTGAATGTTTGGTGCAGGTTTTTTATTATTCAATCTAAATTGTAACACATCAATGTAAACAAAATGTTATCTTTAAATTTCAGACAATGTCTTCTTTCATCATAACAAAACATAATTATCTCATAATATCATTTAATAGTTTTAGAACAGGTCTTTGTGTTTATTTCTATTTTTTCAAATGAAAATTAATGTAGACACATCGAACTTCTGAATTTCCAGATGACAGAAGAGATGCAGAGGGTAGAATTCATAGTCTGATGACTTTGGAATAGCTAGGGGTGCTATTTTGAAGTCAAGACTTTGTAAATTGTTAATTCATATACATCTGGTAAACTTTTGGAAGACTAGAAAAAGAAAACAGAACCAAAATGAAGTTCAACTTATTTCACAGTAGGAAAGAAAGGGATTTTTAATTAGATTAAATCATATCACCATAAAATTTATGGAGTATGGTCAAAAGCCAAAGATGTGAGATAATTTTAAATTAACTCTTTAAGCTGGTTGGGGAGAGTTAAAACTCACCATTCAATCAGAAATTTTAGAAGTCAAGTTTTATTAGTGTAAACATAAATAGCATTCATGAAATCTCACAAATTCTGGGATTTCTGAGAATTCTCTGTACCTGTACAACATGTCCTGAAACCGCACATATAGCTTGCTATCACTTCTGAGAATAAACTAATGGATAAATTTCTCATAGTATAGAAACAAAATATTAACCTTCTATGAATACATTTTAATATAAATACAACATAAATATTGACCATGTGTTTTGAAAAATGGAAATTCCACATTTCAGTCTTATATTTCATTCATTGTATAAAATATTGCATTTTAAAAGAAAAAAAACCCTGTTTATTATGAACATTTATGACCACGTAAAGCATAAAATTCAATAAAAATAAGTCCTTATATATAGAGAGGATATAATGTAATCAAAGACATCCAAATTAATTTATGTAGAGTCAATTAGAAAAATTATACCTGAAGAAACAGATTTTATAATAAAAATTGCTATTTTTAGAATTGAAAATTAACTTAAGAATTTTAATAATGAATATAACTAATTCTTTAAAAATAAAAATTACATTTTAATTTTCTGATATCTACTTTCCTTCTTTTTACTTTCTTATTCTTCTAAGTATTACCCTTTAGAAGTAAAAACTATAAATACTTATGAATATTCATGTACACCTAAGGCATAAAATTTATTAAAGATACGGCCTTATATGTAAAAAGAACATGATATAACTAACTGTATGACAATTAATTAGTTTATATATAGAGTCAGAAGTATCATAGGTGAAGAGACATCATAATGGAAATTACTACTTGAGGAAGTGAAAAAATGAGTTTAGAATTTTGACAATGAATATCAGTTTTCAAGAATAACAATTACATTTTAAGTTTCTGATATCTTCTATTTCCATTTTTTGACCATCTTTCTTATTCTACTCTATAAATACATCTACCAACTAAATAATTTTGCTGCGAAATCAACTCAATGAACACACACATACACACACACAGAGGGAGGTAGGGAGAGAGAGAGAGAGAGAGAGAGAGAGAGAGAGAGAGAGAGAGAGATTTCCTCCTTTTTCCTTGGTTCAATTATGTCCTCTAATCGGGGATCAAAATAAGTTGAAAATTATGAATAGAATTGCTTCAATGTAAATGATTTTACAAGTTTTATAGAGTGGCTAAAATATTTTTGAGTAGCAAGGAAAGTATGAATTAAATTTGCAGAAAAGGTTAAGATATTGGTTAATTAAATATCCGTGCTATTCACATTTGGTAGAGCTGAAATTATGAATGGAAATATTTGGTGATTAGGTTTTGTTTTAAGTTGTCACTGTAAAACTGGATTACATAGTGTGTTTCAAGTGTTACATAATGAGACTCTCTAGAAAGCAATAGAAAGATAAAGTACTGCAGTGTATCAGTGCACACCTTTATTCACAAGACAGTGGCAGGCAGATCTCTGTGAGTTTGAGACCAATCTGGTCCTCAAACTTATTTACAAACCATGTAGAGCTATGTAGTGAAACTCAAACTCAAAGAACCTAACAAAAAATGTTTCACAAAAATGGAACTAAGCACCTCTTTTTTTTAGTTGCAAATATAGTTTTTTCTATCACTGTGCTACACAAATAAATGTAAATATGATTTGACTAGCAGTGGAATAATCAAACATACCTTTTTACAGAAAAAGAAATCTAAATGTTGGTTTTCTGTATTAGAATTTGTGAATGAAATTGATGAAAATTTCAAATGGGTAAGATAATCCTAGCTATCTAGAAAATCATTAATCTCATCTAGATTTTCCAGATTCAACCAGAGGACTCCTTAATGCCTTCCTTCCTTCCTTCCTTCCTTCCTTCCTTCCTTCCTTCCTTCCTTCCTTCCTTCTTTCCTTCATTTATTCATTTTGTATGCTTTTTGTTTCTGTATCCCAGTGGGATTAGACATTGCTTGTAGATCTTTCTCACTGGAAACTTAATAGTCTGTAGTGAGTCCAACTCCTCTTCCAGCACTCTTCTGTAAATAGTGGGGATTTTATTTTTAAATCTTTTTCTATGAGTAGCTCAATTTCTGCTGCTATGTTTGTTTAGTTTCGTGGCCCCACTATATGATGCATTTTGTAAATGTGTAAATAGTACACATCTTGTTTCAGTTTAATGTGAGAGGACTGAAAATCAGATTTGTTTGTCTTGTTTTACTATTTGCTTCTTTTGAGTCAAAGTCAATGAATTTCTTGTCCAGTGTGAAATGGACTCTAAAGTGGTAAGATTTACATTTCTATATTTATGTCTGAACAATTATTGACATATTATAATGAGAGCCACAGACTCTCTGTTTGAATTTTTCTCTACGATTTCTATCACTTATTTCTTGCTGATTATCAGTGTAGTATTTTCCTATATGCTGGGAACATTAATAAATAAATAAATAAATAAATAAATAAATAAAATACTTGTACCTCTTAAAGTAGCATAGTCTTTTTCTTTCCTGATTGGTATAGAGAATGAAGGAAACTTACTCCTATTGAATACAACATTTCTAAAATGTTTAGAAAACAAAGATATTTATTTTTATAACTCTAAATGTATATCAAATAAAGAAAGTTTTATTATAGAAATTGAAAGAGGTAGACATAAGAACTTACTGCTATCTTTGTAGCTTGTCTCTAACTATAAAACAACCTTTAATTCCAAAATATATCATATTCCCCATCACATACTTTAATCTGTGGCAAATGTCTTATCGTAACATATTTTAAATAAGAAAAACTAGTCCCCCACACCACAAAAGAAGGTCATGAAATAAATGTAATATATACAAATAAAGGGGACCTTTAGAGAAGAGGAAAGAGACCAGCTAGAGGAGAGTAGGGCAATGAAAAGAGGATCAACAAGAATAAAGTAAGTATGAAAATGCCATAATGAAGCCCACTGTTTTATATGCTAAGTTTAAACAAAAAAAACATATTAAAACAGTATTTTCTTTGATTTATATCTGGTAAGAGAAATATGACAGCATTTTGATTCCATTGGAAAATACCTTTCCTAAATGTGTACAAGGTTCAGAGACGATGAACTAACATTAATTATGCTAATTAGTTATGGCTATCAAAGATGTAAATTTGCATCTTAACCAAGTTCTTATTCTGGAAAAATTAATCTGTAAATCTAGCTTGGCCCTTATTTCCATAATCTATCAATTTAAACTCTTAGATGTAAGTGGTCACATGCTGTACTCATGAGGGATCTGTAGCAACAGAATCAACTAGAGGCCTGCTATGTTAGTATTTGCCATTAGTTTATGTTTCAATCCCCAAATTTTGTTCAATAGACTATCAGAAAAGCTAATGACATGTAACATATGTTGGAAATGACATATAGTGGCTATCTTGTTTCTGGAGATAGCTACATGAATATATACCTCTAAAATACAAAACAATGCATTGTATGTATATATGAGCACTGTTTTAAAGAGGTATAATGACTTAATAATGTCTTTTATAATAGAAGGATTAAATAAAAGAAAGGTTGGAGAAATGGGCAACTAATACTTTTTGTTGGGGATATATATGCTGTATGTTTGTATGTGTGCATACATAAGTACAATATGGAAAATTACTTCATAGTATGCATAGAGAATTCTCATAGTCTTCACTGCTTATGATATATTTCTCTAATATATTTATGATACATTTCTATTTCTGATAGCCATTTGATAGTTTTACTTTATGTTATCAAGTAAGACATAATTTTAAACATTGGTTATTCATTCATGTTCTTGGTCAAGCATATGTCAGAAGGAATCTCATATAGTGACAATGACCAGACATTTTTGTTGTGCTTATAATGCAAACACTGCAAAAAATCCCTTTAGAAAAAAATGATTTAATACTTGTACTTGATGTACAGAGTCCTCAGTTTTATACATGTGAACATAATTTTAGTTCATTACTGGCTACACTAAGCAATTATGAAAAAGTCAAATAGAGAGTAATTTACCCAAATCAATTGTTATTAAATACAATCTTATAGTTTTCAGCTCTCTCTCCTTCAATAGGTTATATTTTAAAATATCTAACATGAGAAGCCTTATAAAGACTTACAGAAAAAAAAAATGTAAAACTCTACCTTGAGCACATGGGCACAGGGGAAAATTTCCTGAACAGAACACCAATAGCTTATGCTCTAAGATCAAGACATGACAAATGGAACCTCATAAAATTACAAAGATTCTGTAAGCCAGGCAAAGGACATTGTCAAAAGGAGAAAACAGCAACCAACAAATTAGGAAAAGATCTTTACCACCCCTACATCCGACAGAGGGCTAATATCCAAGACATACAAAGAACTCAAGACAGTAGACTCCAGAGAGCCAAATAAGCCTATTAAAAATGGAGTACAGAGCTAAACAAAAAAAAATTACCTGAGGAATATCAAATGGCTGAAAAGCACCTAAAGAAATGTTCAACATCATAAGTCATCAGGGAACTGCAAATCAAAACAACTCTGAGATTTCACCTCACAACAGTCAGAAGGACCAGGGCCCTCTACTTCCTTCTTGGTAATGATTTGATATGTGAGTTGTGTGTTCAGTATTCAGAGCTTCTGGGCTAGTATCCACTTTTCAGTGAGTGGATAGCATGTGTATTCTTTTGTGATTGGATTACCTCACCTAGGATGATATTTTCCAGTTCCACCCATTTGCCTAAAATTTCATGAATTTATTGTTTTTAATAGCTGAGTGCTATTCCATTGTGTAATTATACAACATTTTCTGAATCCATTCCTTCATTGATGGACATCTGGATTCTTTCCAGCCTCTGACTACTATAAATAGGGATGTTATGTACATAGTGGAGCATGTGTCCTTATTGCATGCCGGGGAATCCTCTGGGTGCATGCCCCGAAGTGTTATAACAGGGTCCTCCAGCAGTATCATGCATGGTTGTCATCCTCAGAGTGGTTATGCCAGCTTGGAATCCTACCAGTATTGGAGGAGTGTTCCACGTTCTCAACATCCTCACCAATACCTGCTGTCCCCTGAGTTTTTAATCTTAGCCATTCTGATTGGTGTGAAGTGAAATCTCAGAGTTGTTTTGATTTGCATTTCCTTGTTGACTAATGATGTTGAACATTTCTTAAGCTACCCCTTGAAAATTTCTTAAGGAAATTTTCCCATGTGCCCATGTCCTCAAGTCTTCACCAGTTTCTTTGCTCTAGTTTCAGTGTGCCTCATTTTATGTGGCAGTTCTTGGTCCACTTGAAGTTGAGCTTAGTACAATGAGATAAGAACAGATAAATTCGCATTCTTCTGCATGCTGACCTCCAGTTAAACCAGCACCAAAAAAAGGCTATCTGATTTCCACTGGAAGTTTTCAGCTCCTTTTTCGAAGATCAATTGACCATAGGTGTGTGGGTACATATCTGAGTCTTCAATCCTATACCATTGATCTAACTGCCTGTCACTGTATCAATACCATGCAGTTTTTTTTACACTATTGCTCTGTAGTACTGCTTGAGGTCTGGGATACTGATTTGCCCAGTAGTTCTTTTACTGTTGAGAGTAGTTTTAGCTATCCTGGGTTTTTTGACATAACAGATGGATTTGATAATTGCTATTTCTAACTCTTTGAAGACCTGAGTTGGGATTTTGATGGGGATTGCATTGAATGTGTAGATTGCTTTTGGCAAGATGGCCATTTTTATTATATTAATCCTGCCAATCCAAGAGCAAGGAAGATTTTTCCATTTTCTGAGGTCGTCTTCCATTTCCTTCTTCAGAGACCTGAAGTTCTTGTCATACAGATCTTTCACTTGTTTGGTTAAAGTCACACCAAGTTCCTTTATTTTGTTTGTGTTTATTGTAAAGGGTGTCATTTCCCCAATTTCTTTCTCAGACTGGTTATCCTTTGAGTATAGGAAGACTACTCATTTGCTTGAGTTGATTTTATAACCAGCTACTTTGCTGAAGTTGTTTATCAGCTGTAGGAGTTCTCTGGTTGAGTTTTTTGGGTCACTAAAGTATACTATCATATCATCTGCAAATAGTGATAGTTTGACTTCTTCCTTTCCAATTTGTATCACTTTTACCTCCTTATATTGTCTAATTGCTCCAGCTAGACCTTCAAGTACTATATTGGACATATGTGGAGAGAGGGGGCAGTATTTTCTAGTCCCTGATTTTGGCAGGATTGCTTCAAGTTTCTCTCCATTAAGTTTGATGTTGGCCACCAGTTTGCTGTATATGGCTTTTACTATGTTTAAGTATGAGCCGTGAATTCCTGTTCTTTTCAAGTCTTTTAGCATTAAAGGATGCTGAATTTGTCAAAAGCATTTTCAGCATCTAATGAAAAAAAAAACATGATCATGGTGAATGATCGTTTTGATGTGTTCTTGAATTCGGTTGGCAAGAATTTTATTGGGTATATTTCATGAGTTTTATGATTTCCTGTCTGCTATTCCTGTTGGGTGGATGCAGCAGGGACGCCCTCAACGTGCCTATCACTCTGCAGGGCAAACTGCCCAGGACAGGGCTGGCACACAGACCACACAAATGGCCCGCAGAGTTGCCCAGGCCCTGAGCACAGGCAGAAGCCTGGAGGGCTGTCCTGAGTGATGTCAAACTCTGGATATCTCAGTGAACCTGGTGCTGCCTGTCTGGCCCATCTGGGAGCCAAGATGGTGGATACCCCCTTCAAATGTTGATCACTCTGCAGAGCAAAGGTCCCCTGACAGGGCTGGCACACAGAGGGCACACAGAGATGCCCAGGCCATGGGTGCAGGCAGAAGCCTGGTGGGCTGTGTCCTGAGTGATGTCAAACTTGGGATAACTCTGTGAACCTGGTGCTGCCTGTCTGCTCTATCCAGGAGCGAAGATGGAGCATGCTGCCAGGACCACTTTTTCACTTTATATTCTGCTCACTTCCCTCCTTTTTGTCACTCACTCCCACAATCCTTCCTTTATCCCTCCTTCTCTTTCTGAGCAGGTGGAGGGCCCTGGGTATTCCCCTATCCTGGCACTTCAAGTGACTCTTAGGCTAAGTCCCTCCTTGAGGCTAAATGAAGCAGCCCAGCTCAAGAAACATATTGCACATGCAGGCAATAGCTTTTGAGATAGTCCCTGTTCCAGTTGTTTGGGTTTCCACATGAAGATCAAGCTACACATCTGTTATAGATGTATAGGGTGGCCTATGTCCATCCCTTGTATAAGAACTGAAATTTTAATTGGTCTGTGGTTGCCTCATAGCTAACCTATTACTCCAGAAGGAAAGGGTCTTTGTCAGCTGAAGTTCAAGTGTTGTGAATGTATCACTGGACTAATTACAAGGCACTGTGCATGAGCTGCAAGATTTGCTTATATAAGCTGATACCTAAACTACCATGGAAATATTATGAAATTCTTGAGGCATGTGCATCATCTGTTGTGATGAATAAGCATGCCAATAGCAATTTCACTAAGAAAAACATCACACTAATTTGTAGTTTCAAGATTCTTCATAAATAGCTCTGCATATATTTCTTCATTCATTACTTATAGTCTATTACAGAGGTTACTTTCAGGTTTCAGTTATTGACTCTATATTGAAATTTTCCATCTTTCTATTCTTGACTATGCCTTTGGCATTTTACTTCATCTTCCCTTCTCTTGTTTTCTTTTCTTATTTTTCTGTGTAATTTCAGATGAAAGTCTCTGATGTTCAGACTATAGACAAAATGACATATTTCATTATTATGCTTAAGAAGTTCTAACTTCTTGCCATCTTGCCTTTGGGACACCATAGAGAGCTAACAGGCAATGCCAGATATGCAGACATACTCCAAGGCTAACATCTCTCGAGACCAAGCCTGCCAGGCTTTTGCCTGCACCCAGGGTCTGGGCAGCTTGGTGGGCCATCTGTATGCCAACCCAGCCTGCAGCATCCCAGTAGGGGGGGTCATCTGCCCTGCAGAATGATCAGCACTTGGGTAAGGTCGCTGCAGCATCCACCTTGAGCACTCCCGGAAGGAGCAGACAGGCAGCACCAGGTTCACAGAGACAACCCAAGTATAGCATTGCTTGGGGCAGGACACAATAACAGAAAGTCCTGGATACCCCAACATACCAGTACAAAGAGATTTAGACTTAAAATCACTGGTCATGATGTTGTTAGAGGAACAAAAGAAGGACATAAATAAACCTCTTAAAGGGATACAGGAGAAAATGGATCAAAAGTTAGAAGCCCTTACAAGGGAAACACAAAAATCATTTAAAGAAATTCAGGATAATATGGGTCAAAAGATAGAAGCCAAAAGGGAGGAAATGCAAAAATCACTTAAAGAAATAAAGGAGAACTTGGGTCAACAGGAAGAATTCATGAAAGAGGAAACATGACCTCAAGCAATACTACAGAGCAGTACTGTTAAAAATTGCATGGTATTGGTACAGTGACAGGGAGGTGGATCAATGGAATAGGATCGAAGACCCAGAATTGAACCCACACATCTATGGCCAATTGATATTCGACAAAGCATCTGAAAACATTCAGTGGAAAAAAGATAACCTTTTCAACAAATGGTGCTGGCTCAACTGGAGGTCAACATGCAGAAGAATGAGAATTGATCCACCCTTATCTCCTTGCAGTAAGCTCAACTCCAAGTGGATCAAGGACCTCCCCATAAAACCAGACACACTAAAACTAATAGAAAAGAAACTGGGGAAGATCCTTGAGGACATTGGCTCAGGGGGAAAATTCTTGAACAGAACACCAATTGTTTATGCTCTAAGATCAAGAATAGACAAATGGGACCGCATAATATTACAAAGTTTCTGCAAGGCAAAAGACACTGTCAAAAGGACAAATTGGCAACCAACAAATTGGGAAAAGATCTTCACCAACCCCACATCCAACAGAGGGCTAGTATCCAATCTATACAAATAACTCAAGAACTTAGACCCCAGAAAACCAAATAACCCTATCCAAAAATGGGGTACAGAGTTAAACAAAGACTTTTCACCTGAAGAAATTCGGATGGCTGAGAAACTCCTTAATAAATGTTCAACATCATTAGTCTTTAGAGAAATGCAAATCAAAACAACCCTGAGATTTCACCTCGCACTAGTCAGAATGGCTAAGATTAAAAACTCAGGAGACATCAGGTGTTGGTGAGGATGTGGAGAAAGAGGAACACTCCTACACTGCTGGTGGGACTGCAAGCTAGTACAACCACTCTGGAAATCAGTCTGGCGGTTCCTCAGAAAAATGGACATGATACTTCCGGAGGACCTAGCCATACCACTCCGGGGTATATACCCAGAAGATCCCCCAGCATGCAATAACGGTACATGCTCCACTATGTTCATAGCAGCCTTATTTATAATAGCCAAAAGCTGGAAAGAAACCAGATGTCCCTCTACAGAGGAATGGATAAAAAAAAATTGGCATATATACACAATGGAGTACTATTCAGCCATTAGAAACAATCAATTCATGAAATTCTTAGAGAAATGGATGGAGCTAGAGAACCTCATACTAATTGAGGTAACCCAGTCTCAAAAGAATACCCATGTTATGCACTCACTGATAAGTGGATATTAGCCTAGACTCTTGGGACACCAAAGACACAATCCACATATCAAATGATATCCAACAATAAGGAAGGAGTGGACACTGGTGCTGGAAAGGATCAAAATATCAGTGTAGGGGAATACCAGAACAGGGAAGTGGGAAGGGGTGGATGGGGGAACAGAGGGAGGGAAAAGGACATGTGAAACCTTTGGGGGATGGAGAACCAGTAAAAGGGAAATGAAATGTAAATATAGAATATATCTAATAAAAAATCTCTTAAAGACTACAGGAAAACACTAACAAGCATGTGAAGGATCTGAGCAAAACCATACAGGATCTAAAAACAAAAGTAAAAACAAATAAGAAATCACAAAGGGAAACAACTTTGGAGATAGAAAACCTTGGGAAGAAATCAGGGGCCATAGATACAAAAATCAACAGTAGAATACAAGAGATAGAAGAAAGAATCTCAGATGCCAAAGATACCATAGGAACCATGGACTCAACTGTCAAAGAAAACACAAAATGCGAAAAGCTTGTAAGCCAAAACATCCAGGAAATCCAGCACACAATGAGAAGACCAAACCTAAGGATTATAGGTATAGAAGAGAGTGAAGATTTACAATTTAAAGGGCAAGCAAATATCTTCAACAAAATTATGGAAGAAAACTTCCCTAACCTAAAGAGAGAGATGCCCATGAATATACATGAAGCCTACAGAACTAAAAACAGACTGGACCAGAAAAGAAATACCTCCCATAACATAATAATCAAAACCAAAAATGTACTAAACAAAGAAAGAATATTAAAGGCAATAAGAGAAAAATGCCAAGTAACATATAAAGGAAGATCTATAAGAATTACCCCAGACTTCTCACACGAGACCTTGAAAGCTAGAAGATCCTGGGGAGATCTCATGCAGACTCTAAGAGAACACAAATGCCAGCCAAGACTACTATACCCAGCAATACTCTCAATCATCATAGATGGAGAAACCACGATATTCCATGACAAAACCAAATATACACAATATCATTTCACAAACCCATCCTTACAAAGGATAATAGGGGGAAAACACCAGTACAAGGAGGCAAACTACACCCTCGAAAATGCAAGATAGTAACCTTAATTCATCGAACCCAAAAGAAGAAAGTCTATCAAATATAAAAAATAACATAAAATATGACTGGAAGTAATAATCTCTCTGCCTTAATATCTCAATATCAATGGACTCAATTCCCCCAATAAAAAGATATAGACTAACAAACTGGATACATAAACAGGACCCTACATTTTGTAAAAATACTCAATAAAATTCTTGCCAACCGAATCCAAGAACACATCAAAATGATCATCCGCCATGCTCAAGTAGGCTTCATCCCAAGGATGCAGGGATGGTTCAATATACAGAAATCATTCAATGCAATCCACTACAGAAACAAATTGAAAGAAAAAAAATCACATGTTTTTTTCATTAGATGCTGAAAATTCTTTTGACAAAATTCAGCATCCTTTAATGCTAAAAGTCTTGGAAAGAACAGTAATTCAAGGCCCCAAACTAAACATAGTAAAAGCAATATACAGCAAACGAGTAGCCAACATCAAAGTAAATATAGCGAAACTTGAATCAATCCCTCTAAAATCAGGGCCTAGACAAGGCTGTCCTGTCTCTCCATATCTTTTAAATATAGTACTTGAATTTCTATCGAGAGCAATTAGAAAACAAAAGGAAGTCAAAGTGATACAAATTAGAAAGGAAGAAGTCAAACTATCACTATTTGTAGATGATATGATAGTATACTTAAGTGACCCCCCCCCCAAAAAAAAAAACTCCACCGGAGAACTCCTACAGCTAATAAACAAATTCAGCAAAGTGGCTGGTTATAAAGTCAACTCAAGCAAATCAGTAGCCTTTCTATACTCAAAGGATAAGCAGGCTGAGAAAGAATTTAAGGAAATAACACCCTTCACAATAGCCACAAACAATATAAAGTATCTTGGCCTGGCTCTAACCAAACAAGTGAAAGATCTGTATGACAGGAACTTCAAGACATTGAAGAAGGAAATTGAAGATGACCTCACAAGATGGAAAAATATTTCATGCTCTTGGATTGGCAGGATTAATATAGTAAAAATGGCCATCTTGCCAAAAGCAATCTACAGATTCAATGCAATCCCCATCAAAATCCCAAATCAATTCTTCGTAGATTTAGGAAGAACAATTTTCAAATTCATCTGGAATAACAATAATCCCAGGATAGCTAAAAATATTCTCAAAAATAAAAGATTGATTCTGGGGGAATCAATATCCCCGACCTCAAGTAGTAGTATAACTCAATTGTGTTAAAAACTGCATGGTATTGGTACAGTGACAGGCAAGTAGATTCATGGAATAGAATTGAAGACCCGGATATGAACCCACAGAATTATGGTAACTTGATCTTTGATAAAGGAGGTACAATCATCCTGTGGAAAAAAGATAGTCTCTTCAACAAATGGTGTTGTTTCAACTGGAGGTCAGCATGCAGAAGAAAGCTAATTGATCTACTCTTATCTCCTTATACTAAGCTCAACTCCAATTGCTCAACCAGACACCCTGAAACTATTAGAAAAGAAACTGGGGAAGACCATGGAAGATATGGGGCACAGGGATAAAGTTCCTGAACAGAACACCAATAGCTTATGCTCTAAGATCAAGAATTGACAAATGGGACCTCATAAAATTACAAAGTTTCTGTAAGGCAAAGGACACTGTCAGAAGGACAAAACGACAACCATCTAATTGGGAAAAGTTCTTCACCAACCCCACATCTGACAGAGGGCTAATATACAATATATACAAAGAACTCAAGAAGTTAGAAACCAGAGAACAAAATAACCATATTAAAAATGGGGTACAGAGGTAAACAAAGAATTATCACCTGAAGAAATTTGAATGGCTGAGTAGCACCTTAAGAGATGTTCAACATCATTAGTTATCAGGAAAATGCAAATAAAAACAACCCTGAGATTCCACCTCACATGAGTCAGAATGGCCATGATTAAAAACTCAAGAGACAACAGGTGTTGGCGAGGATGTAGAGAAAATGTAACATTCCTCCACTCTTGGTGGGATTGCAAGATTGTACAACCACTCTGGAAATCAGTCTAGCGTTTCCTCAGAAAATTGGGCATGACACTTCCAGAGGACCCTGTCATTCCACTCCTGGACCCACAGGATTCCCCCTGCATGCAATAAAGACACATGCTCCACTATGTTCATAGCAGCCTTATTTATCATAGCCAGAAGCTGCAAAGAACCCAGATGTCCCTCAATGTAGGAATGGATACAGAAAATGTGGCATATTTATACTATGGAATACTACTCGGCAATTAAAAACAATGAATTCCTAAAATTTGTAGGCAAATGGTTGGAACTGGAAAATACCATCCTAAGTGAGCTAACCCAATCACAAAAGAGTACACATGAAATGCAATCACTGATAAGTGGATATTAATTAGCCCAGAAGCTCTGAATACTCAAGGCACAATTAGCAAATCAAAAGATTCCCAAGAAGAAGGAAGGAGAGGGCCCTGGTCCCAAAATGACTTGATCCAGTATTGTTGGGGTGTAACAGAACAGAGAAATGGGGGGGGGTGATTGGGGAATGGGCAGAGGGAAGAGGATTTATGGGACATATGGTGAGGGGGGAACTGGGAAAGGGGAAAGTGTTTGGAATTTAGACAAAGAATATAGAAAATAAAATATAAAAAACTCAGGATCACTAATTCTTAAATAGAATTTAACTTTTACAATATGACAAAATGAGTGTAAAAATCTAATTAAAAAAGAAACTGTAACTAGTCATATAGTATTTGTGGTTTTGTGAATAAATTTTAGTATGTCAAAAAAAAAGAAGTTCTAACTTATTTTATGGAGGCAATGATAGAAAAAAATACTTGAGAGACAATGAAGTGCTATTTCAACCCATTCGCAAGGCTTATGATTGTTTCTGAATTACAAGTTTTGAATTTATTCGAATTAATGGAAGACTGATCATGCTGGGGTTTATCTGAATATTATCTTTCTGGAGATAGCAATAATTCCTAAATCACACATAGTTTTTGTCTGAGGATGAACTTGCCTACTTTAAAGAATCTACCTATACTTCTGTATTCTGAAACAGGATTTTCTCCACTTATCCTCAAAGACATAGGTAGAAATTCCTCTTCTTATTTTCTTATGACTTTTAATGTGCAAAGTGCTCTTAGTTTGCTTTGATTATGTTTTCCAGTAATGCACATCCTATTGAAACAATGCAATTAAAAAGATCTTACTGATTGTCCTATGCATGCTGTTAAGATGCTATAACATCACGAATGCTATTTTACAGGAAAAATAAAAGATAAATGTTAGAAAATGATTCCTTTATTAACATTAGTTATAACATTTATCAGGAAAATCATCATGGAGCCAAGGGTATAGTTCAGTGGTTGACATTTTACTTAACATGTACAAGACATGGGGCTGATCTGCAGCACAACAGAAAATCAATATGATTTTATAATTTCTCAGTAAACTTTGCAATATGAACATTGTCAAATAATTCTCCAAAAATGGAATTAAATTATTTTAAAAATTTTGTTTAAAATCTCTTACCTTCCTTCTATTTGTTTCAATGGGCAAAATTCAAGTAGTTATTGTCACAGGGCAAAATGGAAGTAGCAATTTACACTATTGGCAAAAAATTAAAATTCACTCTGTGGGTAAAATCAACAGCTCTTCCAAAGTGTTTGTATGTTTGGGTAGTTTCTTTAGCTTATTCCTGCCTCCTTTTGCTCTTTCCTAGAAACAACACTACAAATTGAATAAACCTATTTTGCTATGGGCTTAATTGAATACGAAGACATGGTAAAGTAGAGCATAAAAGCATATATAAAATTGAAAACATTATTACAAGCAATTGGACTGGAGTCATACCTCAGCACTTGAGAACTTGTACTGACATTGCAGAGGATTGAAGTTTGGTACCCAGTACATAATCAGGTAGTTCACAAGCATGTTTAACTACAGATCCATGCAATCCAATGCCTCTTCTGGCTTTGGCAGGTACCTATACCCACATACATGCACATGGCTACAGAGACAATCACATACAGGTATAGATAAAAAAGAAAATGAATTCAAATTTTCTGGTTTCTTTGGAGACTCAGGTTACAATGATGTTTGGCCAAAGTAGACACAGGTAAAAAAATGTTTTGCTAAAGCAGATACAGGTAGAAGGATGTTGTGCTGAATCAGATACAGGTGAAAAGCAACTCTCAAAATAGCAAACATGTGAAAGGATCCATGACAGAAATATGAGCCTATGGACAATGGGACCATGAGCTTTGGTTCACCTTGCTCTACCACACTAATCTTCATTCATGACACCCATGTATATTGGTTTACGTTCCATTGCATTGCTGAGCTTTGTTTGTGATAACTTCATTTAGAAAAACTCACCAAAGAACTTCTTATGAGATTCTTGTGGCTTCTTTCCACTTCTGAGAATTGGGTCAGTCAGCAAGTCTTGAGGTTTCTTCTGGATTGATCTGCCCTTGCTGATTCATGTGTGGTGCCTGAAAGTAGGCTGAACTGCTAATAGACTGGACTGAGAGCAATGAAGATTCGAGTTGTACCAAAGAACTTTTTCTAAACAGGTCCACTTCCCCCACATCCTAATAACCTTCCTTTTTCACTACCTTTAGTGGTTGGTGGGCTACAGTGGAGGTTGAACCTTTATAAAAATCAGTTGTGAAAAATATATGCCTATAAGAAATGAAAAGAAAACAAGCAAACAAACAATGAAGTGGTGCCTGTAAAGTTTCTTGATTTCTACTCTTAAAACCTTATTCCCTGACAGCAGAGGCTGCCATCTTGTCTCGGGCACCACAGGCAGCTAACAGCTAAGGCCAGGTACTCTGACAGAGTCTGAGTCTAACATTGTCTATCCCATTAGGCTCTTGCCTGAACCCAGAGCCTGAACAGCTCGGCGGGCTATCTGTACACTGACCCTCTCAGACACCAACTCGCTTGGGGGTCTGTGCCTGGCTTACAGCAGAGGCCACCATCTTGCCACAGGGCACCACAGACAGCTAACCAGTCGGAGTCCTGTGGACTGATAGTGCCACCATCTAGGCTCCAGCAGTCCAGCCAGGAAAGATCTGGTCCTGCAGGGAATCCCGTGGTTAGACAGAGAACCGAGACCCACCACCATCATGGAGCTGGTAGCCTAATCAGGTACGCAGAGGGCACCAGAGTGAAGGATTTCCCAGGACATAGCCTGCCTGGGTGCCTTCTGCACCAGGGAGCCGGGAAGCTCTAGAGTTGCCTGGGCATGCGGGGGAGGGTCTGACTTGCAGGAAGTCCCATAGATTGACTGAGCCCCACAGACCAAGATCCCCACCATCTTGGATCCCACTCTTCAAACAGGGAAGCTCCTGATCTACAGAGAGCCCTGTGGTTAGACAGAGCCCTGCTGTCTTCCACTATCTTAGCGAGAGCAGCTCACACAGACAGAGCCCTCGGGACTGAAAGTTCCACTGTCTAGGCTCCAGCAGTCCAGCCAGGGAAGCTCCGGTCCTGCAGGGAATCCTGCAGTTAGACAGAGCCCCCAAACCCACCACCTTCTTGGATCTAGTAGTCTAACCACGTCACCATAGAGAACCAACAGACAACCCCAGGTATGCAGACATAATCCGAAGCTAACATTTCTCAGGTGGAAACCTGCCAGGCTTTTGTCTGTAGCCAGGGCCAGGGCAGCTTGGAGGGCCATTTGTATGCCCACCTGGCCATGCACAAACTCTGTCGGGGGCCATTTGTTCTGTGGACCGCACAGCACTTGCAGCAGCGATCTCCATCTTGCCTCCAGGTCACCACAGAGAACCAACAGACGAGCCCAGGTCACCATAGAGAACCAACAGACAAGACCAGATCTGTGGAAATAAAGAACTGATTCTTAAGAGCTGGCATCTAGGCAAACCAGGAGGAGACAGCAGCAGAAAGCCAGTTACATGCCCAGCAACAAGTTAGGAGGAGACTTGACTCCAGCCCAGCAGAGATGAGGAGGAAATTCAGAACCCAGTGGTGGAAACCTTCCTGTTTCCACCTGGGGAGTACTGATGCCCTCTGCAACAGCAGCACCAAATACCAGGCACACAAGAGCTTCAAACACCAACCAGTAACAAAAAGACCAGCTAACTCTAGAGATAAACAGATGACAAAAGGCAAATGGAGGAATGTTTCTAACACAAATCAAGGCAATATGGCAGCATATGAACCCAATTCTCCAACCACAGCAAGTCTTGGATACACCAACACACCAGAAAAGCAAGATTTGGATTTAAAAGCACTGGTGATGCTGCTGCTAGAGGAACGCAAAATAAGACATAAACAAATCTCTTAAAGAAGTGCAGGGGAACATGAATAGGTTAGAAGCCCTTAAAATGGAAACACAAAAAACATTTAAAGAATTCCAGGAGAATATGGGTCAACAGCAGAAGCCAATAAAGAGGAAACAAAAAAAAAAATCACTTAAAGAAATGCAGGAGAATTTGAGTCAACAGGCAGAAGTCATAAAAGAAGAAACACAAAAATCTCTTAAAGAATTGCAGGAAAACACAAACAAGTGAAGGGACTGAGCAAAACCATCCAGGATCTAAATACAGAGGTAGAAACAACAAAGAAATCTCAAAGGGAGACAACATTGGAGATAGAACACCTTGGGAAGAAATCAATATCAACAACAGAATACAAGAGATAGAAGTAAGAATCTCAGATGCTGAAGATACCATAGAAACCATTAACTCCACAGTCAAAGAAAATGCAAAATGCAAAAGGCTTGTAACCCAAAGCATTCACAAAATCTAGGACACAATGAGAAGACCAAACCTAAGGATTAGATGAGAGTGAAAATCTACAATTCAAATATCTTCAACAAAATGATGGAAGAAAACTTCCTGAACCTAAAGAAAGAGATGCCCATGAATATATAAGAAGCCTACAGAACTCCAAACAGACTGGAACAGAACAGAAGTACATAATAATCAAAACCCCAAATGTACTAAACAAAGAAAGAACATTAAAGGCAGTAAGAGAAAAAGGCCAAGTAACATATAAAGGAAGACCTAACAGAATTACACCAGACTTCTCACCAGAGACCATGAAAGCTAGAAGATCCTGGATGGATCTCATGCAGACTCTAAGAGAACACAAAAGTCAGTCAAGAATAAAATACACAGAAAAACTCTCAATCAACATAGATGGAGAATCTAAAATATTCCATGAGAAAACCAAATCTCCACTATCCTCAATGGACTGGATTGGGAAAACAGAAATTTAAAGGTGGACACAGTGAAATTGAAATTTTGGACCAAATTGGATTATATATATATATATATATATATATATATATATATATATATATATATATAAAATATTTCATCCTAAAACAAAAGACAATACCTTTTTCTCAGCCCCTCATGGTACCTTCTACAAAATCGACCGTATAATTGGCCACAAGACAGACCTCAAATATGAGATTGAACTTATCCCGTGCCTCCTAATGGATCACTATGGAGTAAGAACGGTCTTCAATAGCACCAAAAACAACAGAAATTCCACATAAATATGGAGGCTGAACAATACTCAATGATACATTGGTGATGGAATAAAGAAAGAAAGAAAGGTCTATCAGACCTTCAAAAAAGACCTAATACCAATACTCTTTAAACTATTCCACAAAATAGAAACAGAAGGAACACTACCCAACTCATTCTATGAAGCCACAATTATGCTTATACCAAAAGCACACAAATATCCAACTAAGAAAGAGAACTTCAGACCAATATCCCTTATGAATATCTATGCAAAAATACTCAATACAATTCTTGCCAACCGAATCCAAGAACACATCAAAATGATCATTCACCATGATCAAGTTGGCTTCATCCCAGGGATGCAGTGATGGTTCAATATATGGAAATCCATCACTCTCATCCACTATATAAACAAACTCAAAGTAAAAAACCACATGGTCATCTAATTGGATGCAGAAAAAGCATTTGACAAAATTCAGCACCCTTTCATGCTAAAGGTCTTGGAAAGAACAGGAATTCAAGGCCCATACCTAAACATAGTAAAAGCAATTTACAGCAGACAGATAGCCAAAATCAAAGTAAACAGAGAGAAACTTGAAGCAATCCCACTAAAATCAGGAACCAGAAAAGGCTGCCCCCTCTCTCCATATCTTTTCAATATAGTACTTGAGGTATGAGCTAGAGCAATTCAAAAACATAAGGAAGTCAAAGGAATACAAATTGGAAAAGAAGAAGTCAAACTATCACTATTTGCAGATGATATGATGGTATAATTAAGTGACCCAAAAAACACTACCAGAGAACTCCTACAGCTGATAAACAACTTCAGCAAAGTGGCTTGTTATAAAATCAACTCAAGCAAATCAGTTGCCTTCCTATACTCAAAGGACAAGCAGGCTGAGAATGAAATTAGGGAAATGACACCTTTCACAATAGTCACAAACAATATAGAAGTTAGACCCCAGAAAAGCAAAAAAAACCTATAAAAAAATGGAGTACAGAGTTAAACAAAGACTTTTCACCTGAAGAACTTAGAAAGGTTGAGAAGTACCTTAAGAAAGTTCAACATTGGCCACCATCTTGCCTTTGGTCACTGCGTACTGCTGGCTGCTGGGGTCAGGTGCATGGACAGAGACCTAGCCTATCATCAACTACCCCGTCAGGCTCTTGCCTGTGCCCAGAACCAGAGCAGCTCGGAGGGAGGCCTGTGCACCTACAGCTCAGCAGCTGTTGCTGACTGTTGGGTTCTGGCTCTCTGGGCTTGCAGCGAGGCCACCATCTTGCCACAGGTCACTGCGGATGGCTGGCAGCTGGGGTCAGGTGCGTGGACAGAGACCTAGCCTAGCATCGACTACCCCTGTCAGGGTCTTGCCTGAGCACAGAGCCAGAGGAGCTCAGCGGGAGGTCATTTCCCCTACAGCTTGGCAGCTATTGCCGACCACTGGGGGTCAACTCACTGGGCTTGCAGCAAGGCCGCCATCTTTTCTTGGGTCACTGCGGACTGCTAGCTGCTGGGATCAGGTGCGTGGACAAAGACCTAGCCTAGCATAGTCTACCCTGTCAGGCACTTGCCTGCACCCAGAGCCAGATCAGCTTGGCAGGCGGTCTCTGCTCTGACCAGCATGGGAAACAACCTGCTCGTGGGTCTGTGCCTGGAGTATAGCCAGAGGCTGACATCTTGCCTCAGGACACCACAGACAGCTAACCAGACAGAGGCCTGTGGACTGAGAGTGCCACGATCTAGGTTCCAGCAGTCCAACCAGGGAACCTCCAGTCCTGCAGGGAATCCCATGGTTAGACAGAGCCCTGAGACCTGCCACCATCTTGTAGCTGGTGGCCTGAACAGGTCACCATAGAGAACCAACAGAGGAGCCCAGGTCACCATAAGGTTCTAACAGATGAGCCCAGATCGGTGGGGAAAAAAAAAAAAAAAGATCTGATTCTTAAGAGCTGGCAACTTGACAGGCCAGGAAGAGACCGAGGGAGGCCAATTGCAGGTCTAGCAGCAAGCTTGGGGAAGACTTGGGTCCGGCCCAGCAGAACTGAGGAGGTAATTCGGAGGCCAGTAGCAGAAACATCCTGGTCTCCACCTCGGGAGCACAGATGCCCTCTACAACAGCAGCACCAAAGGCCAGGCTCACAGGAGCTTCAAACTCCAACCAGTAACAATAAGACCAACTAATACCAGAGATAAACAAATGGAAAAAGGCAAACTTAGGATCTTTACTAAGAGAAATCAAGGCAATATGGCAGCATTTGAACCCAATTCTCCAACCACAGCAAGTCCTGGATACCCCAACACACCAGAAAAACAAGAGTTGGATTTAAAAGCACTGGTCATGATGCTGCTAGAGGAACACAAAAAAGACATAAACAAATCTCTTAAAGAAATGCAGGGGAACAGGAATCCCTTACAATGCAAACACAAAAATCACTTAAAGAATTCCAAGAGAATCTGGATCAACAGACAGAAGCCAATAAAGAAGAAATGAGAAAATCACTTAAAGAAATGCAGGAGAAATTGAGAAAATGAGGCAGAAGTCATGAAACAGGAAACACAAAACTCTCTTAAAGAATTGCAAGAAAACACAAACAAACAAGTGAAGGAACTGAGCAAAACCATCCAAGATCTGAACACAGAGGTAGAGAAACAACTAAGAAACCACAAAAGGAGACAACTTTGGAGATAGAAAACATTGAGAAGAAACCAGGGGTCATAGATGCAAATATCAACAACAGAATATAAGAGATAGAGGTAAGAATCTCAGATGCTGAAGATGCTATAGTAGCAGTCAAAGAAAATGCAAAATGCAAAAGGCTTGTAACCCAACACATCCAGGAAATCCAGGACACAATGAGAAGAACAAACATAAGGATTATAGGGATAGATGAGAGTGAAGATCTACAATATAAAGGGCCATCAAATATCTTCAACAAAATTATGGACGAAAACTTTCCTAACCTAAAGAGAGAGATGCCCATGAATATACAAGAAGGTTACAGAGCTCCAAACAGACTGGACAAGAACAGAAATACTTCCTGTCACATAATAATCAAAACCCCAAATGTACTAAACAAAGAAAGAATATTAAAGGCAGCAAGAGAAAAATGCCAAGTAACATATAAAGGAATATGTATCAGAATCACACCAGACTTCTCTCCAGAGACCATGGAAGCTAGAAGATCCTGGGCAGATCTAATGTAGACTCTAAGAAAACACAAAAATCAGCCAAGACTACTATACCCAGCAAAACTCTCAATCATCATAGATGGAGAAAACAAGCTATTCCACAACAAGACCAAATTTACACAATATCTTTCCACTAACCCAGCTCTACAAAGGATAATAGGAGGAAAACTCCAATACAAGGAGGGAAACTGCATCCTAGAAAAAGCAAGATATTAACATTCTTCCATCAAACTCAAAAGAAGATAACCACTCAAAAACAAAAATAACATCAAAAATGACAGGAAGAAATAATCACTATTCCTTAATATCTCTTAATATCAATGGACTCAATTTTCCAATAAAAAGGCATAGACTAACAGACTGGATACAGAAACAGGACCCTATATTTTGCTGCATACAGGAAACACACCTCAGGGCCAAAGACAAACACTACCTTAGAGTAAAAGGCTGGGAGACAACTTTGCAAGCAAATGGTCACAGGAAGCAAGCTGGAATATCCATTCTAATATCAGATAAAATTGACTTTCTTTGTATGGTTCTCTTTGTTTCAACTAGATTGATTTCAGCCCTGAGTTTGATGATTTCCTGTCTTCTACTCCTCCTGGGTGAAATTGCTTCATTTTGTTCCAGAGCTTTCAAGTGTGCCATTAAGTTGCTAATATATGCTCTCTCTTGAGCTGGTTCTTTGAGAAAATCAACAAGATAGATAAACCCCTAGCTAGACTTACCAAAGGGCACAGAGACAGTATTCAATTAACAAAATTAGAAAAGAAAAGGGAGATATAACAACAGAAACTGAGGAAATTCAAAAAATCATCAGATCCTACTACAAAAACCTATACATAACACAAATGGAGAATCTGGAGGAAATGGACAATTTCCTAGACAGTTACCAAATACCAAAATTAAACCAGGATCAACTAGATCGTCTAAACAGACCCATAACCCCCCCAAAAATAGAAGGGGTCATAGACAGTCTTCCAACCAAAATGAGCACAGGACCAGACAGTTTTAGTGCAGAATTCTATCAGACCTTCAAAGAAGTCCTGATACAGATACTCTTCAAACTATTCCACAAAATAGAAACAGAAGGAACACTACCCAACTCATTCTATGAAGCCACAATTACCCTGATACCAAAACCACACAAATATCCAACTAAGAAAGAGAACTACAGGCCAATTTCTCTTATGAATATCGATGCAAAAATACTAAACAAAATGCTTGCCAACTGAATCCAAGAACACATCAAAACGATCATTCACCATGATCAAGTTGGCGTCATCCCAGGGATGCATGGATGGTTCAGTATATGGAAATCCATCAATGTAATCCACTACATAAACAAACTCAAAGAAAAAAACCACATGATCATCTCATTGGATGCTGAAAAAGCATTTGACAAAATTCAGCATCCTTTCATGCTAAAAGTCTTTGAAAGAGCAGGAATTCAAGGCCCATATCTAAACATAGTAAAAACAATATACAACTGGAAAAAACCCAGATGTCCCTCAACAGAGGAATGGATACAAAAAAAGTGGTATATATACACAATGGAGTACTATTCAGCCATTAGAAACAATGAATTCATGAATTTCTTAGAGAAATGGATGGAGCTGGAGAACATCATACTAAGTGAGGTGACCCAGTCTCAAAAGAATACCCATGGTATGCAGTCACTGATAAGTGGATATTAGCCTAGAAGCTTGGGACACCAAAGACATAAATCACATACCAAGTGATATCTCACAAGAAGAAAGGAGTGGACACTGGTGCTAGAATGGACCAAAACATCATTGTGGGGGAGTACAAGAACAGTGAGGTGGGAGGGGGTGGATGAGGGAGCAGGGGGAGGGAAAAGGTCATGTGGGACCTTTGGGGGTGGAGAACCAGAAAAAGGGAAATGAATTGTAAATATAGAATATATCCAATAAAAAAAATGAAAAAAAATTGACTTTCCACCTAAAGTCATCAAAAGAGACACAGAAGGTCACTTCTTGCTTGTCAAAGGAAAAATCCACCAAGAAGAACACACAATTCTAAACATCTATGCTCCAAATGCAAGGTTACCCTCATTAATCAAAGAAACTTTACTAAAGCTCAAAGCACACATTGCACCTAAGACAATAATTGTGGGGAACCTCATCACTCCACTATCCTCAATGGACAGATCAGGAAAACAGAAACTAAACAGGGATACATGGAATCTCATTGAAACTTTGGACCAATTGGATTTAACACACACACACACACACACACACACACACACACACACACACACACATACTTCTCCAAAATCAACCAATAGCAAAAAAAAAAAAAAAACAAAACAACAACAACAACAACAAAAACCAGAAAATCATCATATACATGGAAACTGAACAATATTCTACTCAATGATAACTTAGTCAAGGAAGAAATAATGAAGAAATCAAAGACTTTTTAGAGTTTAATGAAAATGAAGGCACAACATACCCAAATCTATGGGTCTCAATGAAATCAGTGCTAAGAGGAAAACTCATAGCCCTGAGTGCCTCCAAAAAGAAACAGTAGAGAGCATATAATAGCCACTTAATGACACACCTGAAAGATCTGGAACAAAAAGAAGCAATTTCACCCAGGAGGAGTAGAAGACAGGAAATCATCAAACTCAGGGCTGAAATCAATCAAGTTGAAATAAAGAGAATCATACAAAGAATCAACAAAACCAGGAGATGATTCTTTGAGAAAATCAACAAGATAGATAAACCCCTAGCCAGATTTACCAAAGGACACAGAGACAGTATTCAAATCAACAAAATTAGAAATAAAAAGGGAGATATAACAACAGAAACATAGGAAATTCAAAAAATCATCAGATCCTACTACAAAAGTCTATACTCAACACAACTGGAAAATCTGGAGGAAATGGAAAATTTCCTAGAAAGATACCAAATATAAAAATTAAATCAGGATCAAATAGATTGCCTAAACAGTCCTATAACCCCCAAAGAAATAGAAGAGGTCATAGAAAGTCTTCCAACCAAAAAAGCACAGGACCAGATGGTTTTAGTGCAGAATTCTATCAGACCTTCAAAGAAGGCCTAATACCAATACTCTTCAAACTATTCCACAAAATTGAAACAGAAAGAACACTACCCAACTCATTCTATGAAGCCTTAATTACCCTGATACCAAAACCACACAAAGACCCAACTAAGAAAGAGAACTTCAGACCAATCTCCCTTATGAACATCGATGTAAAAATACTCAATAAAATTCTTGCCAACTGAATCCAAGAACACATCAAAACGATCATTCACCATGATCAAGTTGGCTTCATCCCAGGGATGCAGGGATGGTTCAATATACGGAAATCCATCAATGTAATCCACTACATAAACAAACTCAAAGGAAAAAAAAAACACATGGTCATCTCATTGGATGTTGAAAAAGCACTTGACAAAATTCACCATCCTTTCATGCTAAAAGTCATGGAAAGAACAGGAATTCAAGGCCCATACCTAAACATAGTAAAAGCAATTTACCGCAGACCAATAGCCAACATCAAAGTAAATGGATAGAAACTTGAAGCAATCCCACTAAGATCAGGGACTCGATAAGGCTGACCCCTCTCACCATATCTCTTCAATATAGTGCTTGACATACTAGCTACAGCAATTTAACCACAGAAGGAAGTCAAAGTGATACAAACTGGAAAGGAAGAAGTCAAACTATCACTATTTTCAGATGATATGATAGTATACTTAAGTGACCCCAAAAAACTCCACCAGAGAATTCCTACAGCTGATAAACAACTTCAGCAAAGTGGCTGGTTATAAAATTAACTCAAGCAAATCACTAGCCTTCCTATATTCAAAGGATAAACAGGGCGAGAAAAAAATTAGGGAAATGACACCCTTCACAATAGCCACAAACAATATAAAGTATCTTGGTGTGACTCTAACCAAACAAGTGAAAGATTTATATGACCAAAACTTCAGGTCTCTGAAGAAGGAAATTGAAGAAGACATCAGAAAATGGAAAAATCTTCCATGCTCATGGCTTGGCAGGATTAATATAGTTAAAATGGCAATCTTGCCAAAAGCAATCTACAGATTCAAAGCAATCCCCATCAAAATCCCAACTCAGTTCTTCATGGAGTTAGAAAGAGCAATTCTCAAATTCATCTGGAATAACAAAAAACCCAGGATAGCTAAAACTATCATCAACAGTAAAAGAACTTCTGAGGGAACCAATATCCGGGACTCCAAGCAATACTGCAGAGCAGTAGTGTTAAAAACTGCATGGTATTGGTACAGGGACAGGGAGGTAGATCAATGGAATAGGATTGACACCCAGAATTGAACCCACACATTTATGGCCAATTGATTTTTGACAAAGGAGCTGAAAATGTCCAGTTGAAAAAAAGATAGCCTTTTCAACAAATGGTGCTGGCTCAACTAGAGGTCAACATGCAGAAGAATGAAAATTGATCCACCCTTATCTCCTTGCACTAAGCTCAACTCCAAGTGGATTAAGAACCTCCACTTAAGACCAGACACACTAAAACTAATAGAAAAGTAACTGGGGAAGATCCTTGAGGACATTGGCTCACTGGGAAAATTCCTGTACAGAACACCAATTGCTTATGCTCTAAGATCAAGAATAGACAAATGGGACCTCATAAAATTACAAAGTTTCTGTAAGGCAAAAGACACTGTCAAAAGGACAAATCAGCAACCAACAAATTGGGAAAAGATCTTCACCAATCTCACATCTGACAGAAGGCTAGTATCCAATCTATACAAAGAACTTAAGAACTTACACCCCAGAAAACCAAATAACCCTATCCAAAATTGGGGTACAGAGTTAAACAAAGACTTTTCACCTGAAGAAATTCGGATGGCTGAGAAACTCCTTAATAAATGTTCAACATCATTAGTCTTTAGAGAAATGCAAATCAAAACAACCCTGAGATTTCACCTCACACCAGTCAGAATGGCTAAGATTAAAATCTCAGGAGATATCAGGTGTTGGCAAGGATGTGGAGAAAGAGGAATACTCCTCCACTACTGGTGGGATTGCAAGCTGGTACAACCAATCTGGAAATCAATCTGGTGGTTCCTCAGAAAAATGGACATGATACTTCCAGAGGACCCAGCCATACCATTCCTGGGCATATTCCCAGAAAATTCCCCAGCATGTAATAAGGATACATGCCAAACTATGTTCATAGCCATCTTATTTATAATAGCCAGAAGCTGGAAAAACTCAGATGTCCCTCAGCTGAGGAATGAATATAAAAAATGTGGTATATATACATAATGGAGTACTATTCAGCCATTATAAACAATGAATTCATGAAATTCTTAGAGAAATAGATGGAGCTGGAGAACATCATACTAAGAGAGGTAACCCAGTATCAAAAGAATATCCATGGTATGCACTCACTGATAAGTGGATATTAGCCTAGAATCTTGGAACACCAAAGACATAATCCACATACCAAATGATGTCTGAAAAGAAGGAAGGAATGGGCCCTGGTTCTGGAAAGTCTCCATGCATCAGTGTAGTGGAATACCAGAACAGGTAAGTGGGAAGGGTTGGATGGGGTAACAGGGGAAGGGAAAAGGGCGTGTGAGACCTTTGGGGCAGCAAGCAACCAGGAAAAGGGAAAGGAAATGTAAATAAAGAATATATCAAAAAAAAAAACTTATTCCCTAAATGGCTCCTTACTCTATGTGTTTCTTTTTTGATATTTGAAGACTTTCAATAGGATAACTGTGGTCCCCAGATCTCTGGTAATGCAGAACATGTAATTTAAAAAAAAATTCAGACAATACAAATCCATAAGAAAAAAAAGGAAAATTATAATTTTGAGAATAAGTGATATTATGAATCTATGACATGAAAGTGAATACATGAGAAAGAATTTTGTTTTATACATATGCTATGAGGAAGCTAGGCAGATGTTACAACTGTTTCAAAGGAAAAATCAAATTAGCACACATTTATTTGGAGTAAAGCAATTTGAGATGAATTGCAAATGAAGACAAACTGTGGTTTTTATTTTTGGTTATGAGAGGGGAAATCAATTTAATCTCAGTCAGTACAGTTTAGTCACAGTGTTGGACTTTATATAAGCTTAGTATCCCTAAGTTATTTACAGATTATAAGAAAATGAAGAATAAAACACTGGTAGGTTAAAAAGGCTCGAAAATTTTTACTACAGAAATTGTACTTTTTATGGAATTAATTTTTGCATTGACATGGATGCATAATATTCTGTAAATTCAGAATACAAGTCTATAGAAAAATAAAAACAATAAAATTAAATATTATTACATCAAATCCAGTTGTATATTTTAAAATAGATTTGTTTTCCTTTTTAGTGACTTTATAAATATAAATTCATACATGGTAGAGTCTTCACTATATTTTAGTGTCCAAAATATATGACAAAATTTACCATTTCAACAATTCCAAATATATACATCAGTCAAATATATTCATATTGGGTTTTTTTTGGGTTTTTTTTTTTTTGGTTTTTCGAGACAGGGTTTCTCTGTGTAGTCCTGGCTGTCCTGGAACTCACTCTGTAGACCAGGCTGGCCTCGAACTCAGAAATCTGCCTGCCTCTGCCTCCCAAGTGCTGGGATTACAGGCGTGCGCCACCATGCCCAGCTATTCATATTGTTTTACAACTTGCCTAATTTTTCATCTTGTGGAATGGAAATATTTCATCAATTAATTAGCATTACATTTATTCATCATTACTAACGCTTATCAATAATTATTGAATTTTCTTATTCTTTGAATTTGAGTACTCTACAAAGTTCACATCACTTGAAATGCAAAGTATTTGTGCCAAAATTCCCTGCCTGTTTAATGGTAGATTGTGTGTATGATAGCCATATTTGATATATATGTTCATCAATTGTTGTCAGCTTATATTGTGTCCATGTTTGGGCTGCTAGGAAAGCAAAATTCTGCTATGAACATGAGTATAAAAATTATGTCTTCACAGTCCTCTTCTTGTTCATTTAGATACTGTATCAGAGGGCAGAATTGCCAGATCATGTGGCAACATAACGTTTTTTCACATTGGTTTTTGAATCAACTGCTTTACCTTATATTACAACCAATAGTGTAGCAAGGTTCCAATTTCTCCTTATCCTTGCTGAGAGTTGGGACTGCTTTCCTTTCTTAATAGTCATTCAAATCGGTAAGCATCTCATCGTGCTTTGACTTGAATTTTTCTAATGATTAATGCTCATGAATGATTATATATATATATACACACATATATGTATATATATATATATATATATATATATACACATATATGTGTGTATGTATATATATATTCTTTGGAAAACATCCTTTGCCTATTTGAAAAATTTCGACTCTTATTGTTGAGACATAGGAATGTCTTTCTATATTAAACCCCTATTGAAATATGATTTACAAATATATTCATTGTATCCTTTTTTTTTTTTTTGTAAGTGTTGCCCTGCAACACTTTTTAGTATCCCGGATCCCAGCAAATGTACACATCGGCAGGAAGTCAATCAAACTTGAATAGGAAGAATTTGAGTAAAAATATTGGCTCTTTTTTCCTTTAATCTTCAGTTAAAGCATGATTGCTACTCAACATTATACTAAGCCAGAAGTCTTGATCTTTAATGGGTATTCCAACATGCTTAAAACTTAGCCCACGCTCTGAATACCCTCTCCAGCTTCTGGCTAAGGAGAACATTGCCTCTCACTTTAAACTTGCCAGCCAGGAAAGCCTTTTGTGGGTTCATCTTACCCACAACTAACTCTGTGAAGACAGAGTCAGGGATGATGAAGACGGTGTCTGCAGGAAGCCCGGCCAACCCCAGCTATATGTCCCCAGAACCATTCTTGAGGTCAATGGTCCACTGCAGAATGGTCTTCCCATCTTTGGTGATGTTGAGCTGAAAGTTGGCATTCACTTTCTTTACCAGTTGGGCTCCTCCTTCTTTGATGTGTTGGATAATGTCCTCAAATACCAAAAAGCTCTGAAAATCTGACTGTTCTAGAGCCTGTGGCAGTGCCGACTCTGTGGCCAATCCCAGAGCCAGAGAATGGCAAGTCTGAGGCCTATCCCCTGCTTTGATCTTGGCTTGAGGATCAGTTCTCTTCCACATCTTACTGTGGTTTTCTTGATGTTGCCATCTGTTCTGTGAGTGGCTGTGGCTACATTTGTGGCTACAGGTCAGACTGTGACATCAAAGCCAAGGTTTGGGCCTCAGACTGAGGCTTGTGTGTGTGCTGCGATCTCATTGGCCAAATAAAATGTGACATAGGGTGGAAGTTCAGACAAGCTATTGTGAGGCAGAAATATGCCACACTCTCCCACCACCCCCCACACCAGAAGAACAGTCCAACTAGAACTTATGTTGCCACAGGCCCAAGGGTTGGAACCCTTCTTTGGAAATCAGGGAACCTGGCCCCAGAATGTTCGTTGGTGACATGTATAATTCTATCCTTCCAAATCAGGCTTCCCACCACCTGCCCAGGTTTCAGAACTGGCTGAGGAAAGTTATTTTGATTTCCTTAAAAGTATATAACTCCTAAGTCACAAATCCTGGTGGTAGATTTGGGTTTATCCACTCACTAGCAGAGGAGAAACCAGAAAAAAAGGGAAAGCTAAGAGGGAAAAATATCCCCAGGCAGAAGATACCACTGGCCTCATGTAATTATGTCACCACAGCCCCTGCTCTGAGCCACGATGATGAATTCTAAGCCCAGTGTGGTGACACATGCCTTTAATCCCAGCACTTCAGAGGCAGAGGCAGATAGATCTCTGTGAGTTCAAGGACAGCCTTGTCTACAGAGTGAGTTCCAAAACAGCCATGGCTTTTACTCAGAGAAATCCTGTCTTGAAAAACAAAAATATAGTAGTAGTAGTAGTAGTAGTAGTAGTAGTAGTAGTAGTAATAATAATAATAATAATAATAACAATAAGTAATTCTAAACATTCTACATTCATTATCACACTACACTTAATTTTCATTACAATCCCTGAGGTAGGCACTCTTTTATCCCTGTTAAATGGATTAAAAAGAAAACCTGGGGGAAGTCAGTAAACAGGAATCTAAGCAAGCTAGTAAAGACTATAGTCAGGGTTGAGCAGAAGCATCATAACTCTAGAATCCTATTTTTAAAAATGCCTGCATATCCTGCATCCAGCTTCCCCAAATGTTATCATCTCATAGAACTGCAGCATGAGAATCCAAAAGAAGAAATTAACATTGAGAATTTCTTGAAATTGCTATTTGAACTAGAATCAATAAATGAGATTTAGCTATTGGCCCACCGATAGCTATAATCATGTTCTGATCCAGAGCCCAGATTCTGGCCCTCGGATTCGATTTTTATTTTGGTTGTGTGTGTTTCTAGTTCTCTGAAGTCTGTAGCAATTCTTCAGTCTTGTCTATGATGACTTTGACATATTAGAGAAATTTGCCAATTATCCAACAAAGTGTCTTTGTTTGAGATCTGCCTAATGTTTCTCATTGATTAAGTTGAGCTTATTCATTTTGTAGATTATGTGTTTTTAATCCATGGGTGATTTTGTGTCCTCTTCAGGCAACATATCCGATGAATATGATGTTATGTCTTTTTTCTGCTGTTATTCATCTTGATCGATTAAAATAGTTGCTATTAGAGTTGTTGGGTCATTGTTCCTGCTATTTGTGTGTGTGTGTGTGTGTGTGTGTGTGTGTGTGTGTGTGTGTGTTTCATCGTGTGACAGTGCAGTGCTATGAGGACACACAAAACAAAAAGGGAGACATTGTGTATCTTCTTCATTCCCTGACCTATTGTCTTGGGCCAGTTCTCTCATTGATCCACAAGTTCACCTTTTTATCTGGACTGGTTGGCCAGTGAGTGCCTAGAGCCTCTCTGTCTCCATCCTGTAGTCATGGGGTGACATATGACAAACATGTGAAGCTTATGTCTTGCATATGTGAGTGATGAAGACTCCAATCCAGGTTTTCCTGTTTGCTCATAAAGTGCTTTGACTGATGAAATCCCCAGCCCAGTCTCCTGGGTATTTGTTGGTTTGTTTTGGATTCTGTAAATAGTACATACAAAGAACAATTTGAGATGTTTCAAATGTCGCATTTTGCCCATTCCTCTTTTTTATCCCTATTCTTTTTAATTTGATATATTCTTTATTTACATTTCAAATGATTTCCCCTTTCCTGGCTCCCTGCTCCCCAAAGGTCCCATATGCCCTTTTCCCTCCCTCTGTTCTCCCATCTACCCCTTCCCACTTCCCTGTTCTGGTATTCCCCTACACTGATGCACTGAGCCTTTCCAGAACTGGGGGCCACTCCTTCCTTCTTCTTGGACATCATTTGATATGTGGATTGTGTCTTGGGTATTCCAAGATTCTAGGCTAATATACACTTATGAGTGAGTACCATGAGTGTTCTTTAGAAACTGGGTTACCTAACTTAGTATGATGTTCTCCAGCTCCATCCACTTCTCTAAGAATTTCATGAATCCATTGCTTCTAATGGCTGAATAGTACTCCATTGTGTATATATACCACATTTTTTTGTATCCATTCCTCCACTGAGGGACATCTGGGATCTTTCCAGCTTCTGGCCATTATAAACAGAGCTGCTATAAACATAGTGGAGCATGTATCCTTATTACATGCTGGGGAAATCTCTGGGTATATGCCCAGGAATGGTATAGCAGGGTCCGCCGGAAGTGTTGTGACCAGTTTTCTGAGGAACCTCCAGACTGATTCCAGAATGGTTGTACCAGTGTGCAATGCAACCAGCAGTGGAGGAGTGTTCCTCTTCCTCCAGATCCTACCCAACACCTGCTGTTTCCTGCATTTTTAATCTTAGCCATTCTGACTGGTGTGAGGCGAAATCTCAGGGTTGTTTTTATTTGCATTTCTCTAATGACTATTGATGTTGAATATTTCTTAAGGTGCTTCTCAGCCACCCAAAGCTCTTCAGGTAAAAATTCGTTGTTTAGCTCTGTACCCCATTATTTGATAGTGTTATTTGGCTTTCTGGGGTCTAACTTCTTGAGTTCTTTGTATATATTGGATATTAGCCCTCTGTCAAATGTTGGGTTGGTGAAGATTTATTCCCAATTTGTTGTTTGCCTATTTGTCCTTTTGAAGGTGTCTTTTGCCTTGCAGAATCTTTGTAATTTTATGAGGTCTCTTTTGTCACTTCTTGATCTTAGAGCATAAACTATTGGTGTTCTATTCAAGAATGTTCCCCCTGAGCCAATGTCCTCAAGGGTCTTCCCCAGTTTCTTTTCTGTTAGTTTCAGTGTGTCTGGTTTTATGTGGAGGTCCTTAATCCACTTGGAGTTGAGCTTAGTACAAGGAGATAAGAGTGGATCAATTCAAATTCTTCTGCATTCTGACCTCCAATTGAACCAGTACCATTTGTTGAAAAGGCTATCTTTTTTCCACTGGACGTTTTCAGCTCCTTTGTAAAAGATCAATTGACCTTAGATGTGTGGGTTCATTTCTGGGACTTCCAACCTATTCCATTGATCCCTCTGTCTGTCGCCATACCAATACCATGCAATATTTAACACTACTGCTCTGTAGTATTGCTTGAGGTCAGGGATACTGATTCCCCCAGAAGTTCTTTTACTGTTCAAAATAGTTTTAGCTATCCTAGGTTTGTTGTTATTCTAGATGAATTTGAGAATTGCTCTTTCTAACTCCATGAAGAACTGAGTTGGGGTTTTGATGGGGATTGTGTTGAATCTGTATATTGCTTTTGGCAAGATGGCCATTTTAATTATATTAATCCTGCCAATCCATGAGCATGGAAGATGTTTCCATTTTCTGAAGACTTTTTCCATTTCCTTCTTCAGAGACCTGAAGTTCTTGTCATACAGATCTTTCACTTGTTTGGTCAGAGTCACACCAAGATACTTTATATTGTTTGTACCTATTGTGAAGGGTGTCATTTCCCTAATTTCTTTCTCGGCCTGCTTATCCTTTGTGTATAGGAAGGCTACTGATTTGCTTGAGGTAATTTTATAAGCAGCCACTTTGCTGAAGTTGTGTATCAGTTGTAGGAGTTCTCTGGGGGAGTTTTTTTGGGTCACTTAAGTATACTATCATACCATCTGCCCATAGTGATAGTTCAACTTCTTCCTTTCCAATTTGTATCCCTTTGACTTCCTTATGTTATCAAATTGCCATAGCTAGTACCTCAAGTACTATATAGAAATGATATGGCAAGAGGGGGCAGCCTTGTCTATTCCCTAATTTTAGTGGGATTGCTTCAAGTTTCTGTCAATCTACTTTGATGTTGGCTACCAGTTTGCTGTACATTGCTTTTACTATGTTTAGGTATGTGCCTTGAATTTCTGTTCTTTCCAAGACTTTTTAGCATGAAAGGATGCTGAATTTTGTCAAATGTTTTTTCAGCACCATGTGTTTTTTTTTTTTATTTTGAGTATGTTTATTTAGTGGATTGCATTGATGGATTTCCTTATATTGAACCATCCCTGCATCCCTGAGATGAAGCCAACTTGATTAGGGTGAATGATCATTTTGATCTGTTCTTGGATTCGGTTGGCAAGAATTTTATTTAGTATTTTTCCATCAATGTCCATAAGGGACATTGGTCTGAAGTTCTCTTTCTTAGTTAGATATTTGTGTGGTTTTGGTATAAGTATAATTGTGGCTTCGTAGAATGAGTTGGGTAGTTTTCCTTCTGTTTCTATTTTGTGGAATAGTTTAAAGAGTATTGGTATTAGGTCTTTTTCAAAGGTCTGATAGAATTCTGCACTAAAACTATCTGGTCCTGTGCTGTCTTTATTTGGAAGACTTTCTATAACCCCTTCATTTTCTTTGGGTTTTATGGGACTGTTTAGATGATCTATTTGATCCTGATTTAATTTTGGTATTTGGTATCTGTCTAGGAAATTGTCCATTTCCTCCATATTCTCCAGTTGTGTTGAATATAGGCTTTTGTGGCAAGGGCTCAAAAATTTTTGAATTTCATCAGTTTCTGTTGCTATATCTCCCTTTTCCTTTCTAATTTTGTTAATTTGGATACTGTCTCTGTGCCCTTTGGTTAGTCTGGCTAAGGGTTATCTAGTAGATTTTCTCAAAGAACCAGCTCCTGGGTTTGTTGATTCTTTGTATGGTTCTTATTGTTTACACCTGATTGATTTCAGCCCTGAGTTTGATGATTCCCTGTTTTCTGCTCCTCCTGGGTAAAATAGCTTCTTTTTGTTCGAGGGCTTTTAGGTGTGCCATTAAGCTGCTAGTGTATGCTCTATCCCATTTAATTTTGGAGGCACTCAGGGCTATTAGTTTTCCTCTTAGCACTGCTTTCATTGTGTCCCATAATTTTGGGTATGTTGTGCCTTCATTTACATTAAATTAAAAAAGTCTTTGATTTCTTTCTTTTATTATTCCTTCACCAAGGCATTATTGAGTAGAATATTGTTCAGCCTCCATGTGTATGTGGGCTTTCTGTTGTTTTGTCATGGAATATCTTGGTTTCTCCATCTATGGTGATTGAGAATTTTGCTGGGTATAGTAGTCTTGGCTGGCATTTGTTTTCTCTTAGAGTCTTTATGAGGTCTGCCCAGGATCTTCTAGCTTTCATTGTCTCTGGTGAGAAGTCTGGTGTAATTCTGATAGGTATTCCTTTATATGTTACTTGGCCTTTTTCTCTTACTGCCTTTAATATTCTTTCTTTGTTGACTACGTTTGAGGTCTTGATTATTATTTGACAGAGGTATTTCTGTTCTGGTCCAGTCTGTTTGGAGTTCTGTAGCCTTCTTGTATATTCATGTGCATCTCTCTCTTTAGGTTCCATACTTTTGTTGAAGATATTTGCTGGCCCTTTAAGTTGTAACTCTTCACTCTCATCTATACCTATAATCCTTAGATTTGGTCTTCTCATTGTGTTCTGGATTTCCTGGATGTTTTGGGTTACAAGATTTTTGCATTTTACATTTTCTTGGACTGTTGTGCCAATGGTTTTTATGGTATCTTAGGCATCTGAGATTCTTTCCTTTATCTCTTGTATTCTGTTGCTGATATTTGCATATTTTGTCCCTGATTTCTTCCCAAGGTTTTCTATCTCCAAAGTTGTCTCCCCTTGTGATTTCCTAGTTGCTTCTACTTCTGTTTTTAGATCCTGGATGGTTTTGCTCTGTTCTTTCACTTGTTTGTGTTTTTCTGTAATTCTTTAAGAGATTTTTGTGTTTCATCTTTCATGACTTCTGCTTGTTGACTCAATTTCTCCTGCATTTCTTTAAATAATTTTTGCATTTCTTCCTTATTGGCTTCTACCTGTTGACTCATAATCTCTTGACTTTCTTTAAGTGATTTTTGTGTTTCCATTTTAAGGGTTTCTAACCTATTCATGTTCCCCTGTATTTCTTTAAGAGATTTATTTATGTCCTTTCTGTGTTCCTCTAGCAGCATCAATTCCAGTGATTTCAAATCCAAATCTTGTTTTTCTGGTGTATTGGGGTATCCAGGACTTGCTGTGGTTGGAGATTTTGGTTCAGATGCTGCCAAATTGCCTTGATTTCTCTTAGTAACATTCCTACTTTTGCCTTTTGCCATCTGATTATCTCTAGAGTTAGTTGGTCTTGTTGTCACTGGCTGTTGTTTGAACCTCCTGTGAGTCTGGTATTGTCAGATCTCTCTGTTGTCTGGGTGCCAATATGGCAGAGTGCCCCTTCTCAAAGTCAGAAGAGATGGCTCCAAACAGAGGATCTCTGTGGCCCTGATCAGCTCTGGATGTAGGTTGTGTTGGCTGTCTCCTCTTCACAGACTGCTGGTTGTATAGCTGGTCTCCTGAACCTCCTAGAGAGTACATGCAGTGGTCTAGGGTTTCTTTGATCCAGAGGTGGAAACCGGGAAGGCTGCTGCCAGAGGCCTTTGGACTGGATCCTCCGCTCCACAGGTCCTGATCCACCTGAGAAGGCTGCCTCTTCCTAGCTGGCTGCTGTGTGCACAGCTGGCCCCCTGAATCTCCCAGAGGTCATGCACTGTGGCTGAGGGTGTCCCTGATCCAGAGGTGGAAAACTTCATTGTAGGCTTTTATGTAATAAAATATTTTTTTATTTTAGCTATGAATTCTATTGCAGTTTTTAATATTGAGTGTATCCTATGTCCATTAGTCATTCCCCCTCTTTTTTCTAATTTTCTTCTAACACTAACTGAATTGCATTAATATTTTTAAAGATTCTTATATCTTAGTAGCCTTCACAAGCCAACTTTTCTTCATATTATTATTTTCTGGATCTTTCATTGAAATTACTTTGTTTATTTTTTATTAGATATTTGCTTTATTTACATTTCAAATATTAATCCCTTTCCACATTACCCCACCAAAAATCCCCTATCCCATTTTGATACAAGGTCTTACTATATATAGTCAACTCTCTCAACTTATCATATATCACAATATGGCCACTAGTGATGACCCTCAACCTCATCTTCACCAGTATTATAAATAAAGTTATGTGTATAGGACAGCTCATTATGAGAATTTTCATACATGTATATCATTGACCTTTCCTCATATTTGACTCTCTTATCCTCTCTTGTCCCTTGTACCTTCCAACTGATGCCTTCTGTTGACTTTAACCCCTTCTACTTTCGTGCTTTATATGTGTATATAGATAATAGTGTACTTATATTTAGATTTTATGCAGAATATATAGTGCAATATTTGTCTTTCTTTCCCCATTATCTTCTTTATCCTGTTTACTCTGCCTTTCTCTATAAAAGTAGTCAATTTTCAACTTTCATAATATAAATGTTTATTTCTATTGAGCACATTAATTTTTCCTGATATTATCATAATAATGCTATAAAGATAAGTGTTTAATATTAAAGTATAATACTTTTATTTTAAGAATTTCCATCTTATAAAGTAATTATTATTTAACTTAATATTTCTTTTCTTTAATGTACATTTTTATGTCAATATGAATATGGTATACATGAGCTACTTTTAATCATAGTGTGCACTAGGAATAGTATGTAAACAAAGTAATGACAAATGCACTATGTCTGCATTGGGGAGCTATTCCTGTTATACTAGAAAATATACAAGCATTAAATTTTCACATTTGGAGATGGTAATGATATTTCACAATAGAAAAGAGTGTCACAAATTGATTATTTTGTAATGTTTTTATGAATTCCTGTATAAAGTATTAGTTTATAGATTAGAACCTATTCTCAATCACAGAATAATTTCTAATAGGCACATTTGCAAATATGTGGATTTTGTTGCAGTAAATAAGAGTTATCTGAAATAAAATATCTTACTGTTGTTAATAATTAGCTTGATACTTTGGACTTTGGCAAGTAAAGGAAGAATGACTTAGAGACCTTTTCAGGTTTTCTTGTAATACCAGATTCCTTTCTTCTGTGGAAGTTCCCCATCTTGAATGTTTGTAGTTTCACTTAGTTGTAGGATTTAATTAGGAGCTTTGTTGATGACTAAAATACAGATATTACATTGATTTTCCAGGTACTAAAAATAAGAATTAGGGGGGTATGAGTAGTTGTTTATCTTTGTGGCTATTCCATTACTTATCTGTATGCTTTTTGTTTAAATACATATACATTGTAATTGAACTTTTTATATTTTAAAACTTCATATATGAATACTATCAGTATTTCATTTACATACCACTATCTCCTCCTACCAACTCTTCATGCATCACCACATACACTTTCAAGTTCAAAATGTCTTCTTTACACATACATACACACACAAACACACATACACACACACACAGAAAGAGAGATCTACACACACTCAAGTGTATGCACAGATAAACACAAAAACATGCACATATAAATACAAACACATGTTTAGGACTCAGCACTTAGGATTAGATAATGTAGATATAATAAAATATTAGATAATATAGATATTACAAAATATCTAAAGTTAGAAATATTATAATGGAGATGTCTTATTATCTCATATTATGCCAAGCTGCAAATAAATGATCAGGATCTGGTGATCTCGCATGCTTAGCAGCTGATGAGCTCTTTGACAATATAAAGATAGGAATAAAAGCACCATGATTAAGAAAGATCTGAGGGTCTCGTCTGTACTTACATTATAATTAGCAGTTCTTGTAGAAATCCATTAAGGCAAAATTAGTATTACCATCCTCCCCAGGGTAGTAACATAAAGATCCAATCACCTCATTCTATCTCTCAACTCTTAATGTTTTGTTGTGATTTGAATGCAATTGGCTCCCATAGGGTCATATGTGTAAATACTTTGTTCCGTGTTAATAGACTATCATCCATCAACTGTTGGGAAGGAGGAGGTGTACTACAAGATGTGGTTTTTGAGGTTTCAAAAGCCTATCCAGTCCCAGTTCCTCTTGCATGCATTCTCTGCCTCTATCATTCTCATTCTCATTCATTCTCTCTCTCTCTCTCTCTCTCTCTCTCTCTCTCTCTCTCTCTCTCTCGCCTCCCTATTCCCTCCCTCCCTCCCTCCCTCCCTCCCTCCCTCCCTCTCTGTATTCCTCTCTGAGTAATGTCTACCTGCAGATTTCTGTATTTTTTCCCATCTGCTGCAGGAGCATGTTCCTCTGATGATTGCCAAGCAAGGCACTAATCTATGAGTATAGCAGATTATTAACAGGACTCATTTTTACTACTTATTTTATTAAGACCAGTAGTATTTGGTCTCTGGGATATATAGTGTCTGTTTCTTGGTCATCCAAGCATTGTGGGTTGTAGGTTCCATTTCATGAAGTAGGCCTTAATTTAAATCAATTATTGGTTGGTTACTCCCACAAGCTATATGCCACCATTGTGATAACATATCTTTCAGTTAGGACACCATTGTAGAACAAAGGTTTTGTGGGTGACTTGTTGTTTATATCTCCTTTTGGTAGCATCCTAATATCTTCCTGGATTAAACACTCTAGCATAGAGATATGAAGGCTCCATGTATGTACCACCATGTCTCCTTCATGATCAATGAGTTGTGTAGTTGTTTACTTCAGCAATAGTGTCTTGCTATCAATTTTTAGGGACCAATATAAGGCCTTGGCAATAGCCTAGGTTGTTTGAATATTCCTTTGGGTGCTCCTTTGGCCAAAACCTCAGTTGGATGTAACCCAATCCTAGTACTATAAGTCTCTACTCTACTAAGTTTTCATAGTTCACCTCTAATGCACCTTAACTTTAGTTGTCTCTTCCTACATTCCATTCTTCAACTCCCTCTACCTTCCTCTTCCCCATTGGATCTTCTTGTTACAGTCCCCATCCACCCATAATTATTCTATTTCCCTTTCTTAGTGAGAGCTATCTGTTTCCTGTAGTCCCCTACTCTATAATTACTCTTTGTGCTTCTACTGATTGTAGCTTTGATTTAAGAGCTAATATCTAAACATTAAGAAATACCTAGCATATTTGTCTTTCTGGGTCTTGGCTACTTCAATCAGGTTAATTATTTTTCTAAAAGTTGCCTGTAAATTCTAGATGTAATATTTTTAACAGCTGAGTAATATACTATTATGTAAATATACCACATTTTATTTTTCTATTCTTCTGTTGAGGTGGACATTAAGATGGTTTCCAATTTCTGGATATAATGAACAGAGCATCAGTGACCATGGTTGAGTGATTGTCTCGGTCATGAAGATGAAGGAACCTTTGGGTAGATGCAAAGAAGTAGTATAGTTGGATCTTGAGATAGATCTATTACAATATTCTTAAGGTTTCTACATACTGATTGACATGGTGGCCATACAAGTTTGAACTCCCATAACCAATGGATGAGTGTTCTTCTTGCTTCATAACCCCACCAGTATGGGCTGTCACCTATCATATTGATCTTAACCTTTTGATAGGTATAAGATGAAATTGCAAAGTAGTTTGATTTGAAAAATTCTCAAACCATTAAATAAAGAAATTTAAAAAGATAATAAGAAGATGGAAAAATAGTCATGCTCATAGATTTGTAGCATTAATATAGTAAAACTGGACACCTTACCAAAATGTACAGATTCATCAAAATTCAACCCAATTTTTGACACATCTTGAGTCAGTTTTCTTTAAGGATATGATTTGTGGTGGTTGGTCATAGTCTAGGACAGGCTTCACTCCAAAGAATGTGTGAAAAATGTATTGATCTCATTGGCAAAAACCACCAACCAACCCACAAAAACTTGACATTGGATAAGTAGGGAGGTAAAGGCAGAGAAGAATGATACAAGAGGAGTTGTGGGGTGAATATGATTAAAATATATGTTGTGAAAGTTTCCAAGAACAAATACAACTATTATTTTTAAAAGGAATTTGGAGATACTTGAACATAACATAAAATAATTCAGTAAGCATTAGTTTACAGTGCAGTAGATGTACCTTTTCATTTTTACTGTCATTGTAAAAGTCTAAAATTAAATATTTTTTTTAAATATAATGAAGCCAGGTGTTATTTGGTAATAATTATACATAGATATTTTGTTCATAATAATTTCAAATAAAGACATTTATTATGCATATAGACAAAATGTTTTTATTTAACCAAGTAAATCAGCATTCTTCTTGGTACTGATATATAGATAGAAAAACATTTCAATTTTGTTTGCAAGTGGAATGTTTTTCAGAGGTGCTGCTATTTTCTGCTTAACAAAGAAACTCTTCATATTGCTTCACAAAGTAAAAAATTTAGGGAAATTCTGATATAACCCAAATTTAAAGTTTTTGTTGCCAGGAAAAGCTGAAACCAAGGTCAAAGAAAATTAAATGGAGTAATTTTTTATGAGAATAAATGTGATTTGTAGGACAATTAAAACAAGTTTTGCCCTGAGTCAAAAATTTAAAGTTTGCTCAAAAATATTAGTAGATGAGCCTTTAGTTTAGTTCATTGGTGGAATATCAAGCTAAAATATAGAATTAGAAAATGACTTAAGCATTTGACTTCTAGCTATATTAATCTATAATAGAACCTTCAGTATTCAATAGAGAAGGTTTGTCTTACTTGCCCCCGAGAGACTGATGCATGGTAAATCTTTTCTACAGGTGATTAGATTTGCAATTTGAGGGAATAGTTTTTTGGGAACCAGATTTTAATGGAACAAAGTGGCTAATGTTCTTTGTGGAAAGAAAGATATGGAGCCACATTCCCTATCAGTCTTTTTCAGCTTCAGAAAAGTTATATGAATTACATAGCCTTAGCCTCAAGAAGGTAAGAATGTACCTTGAAAAACTTCAATAATGTTGAAAATTAAATGAAAAACGCCAAGCAGAGTTTGCAGGCTATAGGAAGAGGTTAATAACTAGTAGTTTTAATTAGTGTTTTTCAGCTAACTTTTCTCCCAGCTGAACCTGATATTAGAATTCTTTCTTTTCCTCATTTGGCTAGATCTCCAGATATTTTTTCAATATGAGAATATACAACTGGGTGATTGGGGAATAGTTGGGGTGGAGAGGATTTATGGGACATATGGTGGGGGGGACTGGGAAAGGGGAAAGCCTTTGGAATCTTTGGAATGTAAACAAAGAATATAGAATAAAAATTATAAAATAAAAAACAAATGAAAAATAATATATATATATATATATATATATATATATATATATATATATATATATAGCAAATTCAAGGATATGGTAGAGGCTAGATCATGATGTCTATGCATATCCATGTATCAAATCCCAGAATTGGAATATGTTGGATTACATGGCAAAATAGACTTTGCAAATGTGATTGTGTTAAAGGTTTTGAACATATCTTATTCAGGTTGACTTGCTATATTCATGTGAGGGAAACAGGAGGAGTTATATTTAAAGAAAAAGGTTATAGGATGACAAAAGCAGAACTTGAAGTGATTCACTTTGAAAATGAGGGAAGGGGTCCCAAGGCATGGAATTCAGTTGTCCTTAACAACAAGAAATGGCAAGGAGGATCCCTTACTAAAGTCTTGGGAAGAAATACGCTTTTGACACTTTTAGTTCAGTGAACCTAACTGTAGACATCTGACATACAAAATTGAAGAAAATACATTTATGTTTCCCTAAGCAATGTATGTAATGTGTGATAAAATGGTAACCAGAAATAAATACTAGTAAATGCAAATTCATTTGAGGTCTGTTTCTGTTAGTTAATAATATGTAAAAATGTACCCCCCACACACACCCATGACAAGGACAGGGTCACTTAAATTAACAGACATTTATGTAATATTAAAATATATTTTGTTTTCTTTATGTTTAGCATGTGAGTAAGCATGTTTGTATAATGTACTCATATGTCCAGTTGTGGATGTACATGTGAAATTGTGGAGTTCAGAACCTGATTTCAGCTGTATCACTTAATTGTTCATTTCTCTTCAACTTACCCTTTTCTTTGAGGCAGGACTTCCCACTGAGCCTGGAGTTTACCCATTCATGTATAATGACTATCTTCACCAGTCTTCACCTTCCTAAGGTTTGGATTAGAGACATGTACTGAGGCCCTTGCTTTGTTTTGGTTGTTTTGTTGTTGTTTTTGATGTTGTTTTGTTTTGTTTTGATTCTAGGTGCTGTTGATATGAACTAAAATCCCTTTTTTTGGGCACCAGGCTTGGTACCCCAACTGAGTACCAAACTGAGACATCTCCCCAATAACAGTTTTTGTTGTTGTAATTATGTATTTTATATTGTCCACTCTGAAACCTCAATACATATGTACAATATGTTATGACTGGACCTGTGTAGAACATATACTTATTATTCTAGGCATGTAGCATTTAGTTTTAGGGGTAACATTCAAAATCCTCTCCAGGGAATATTTCAAAATATCCAATTAGTTGTTGTCAGACATTTATTTCACTCATAAGTCTTTAAGGCTCCTATAGGATTTTGCTAATTTGGCCTGGGCTTTAGTTGGTATTACCTGAGCTGGCTCATATTTCTTAAATCACTTACTGCTTCATTTTTTCTAGTCTGGTATGCCTAGGGACAGTTGAGCTGGTAGGAAGTATCTCTGTTTTGTATTCTCACTATATCTCCCTAGAAGCATTTGTCTAGGTTGAGGCAAAGGAATTTGTAAGGGAGAAATAAAGGATAGGATATATGTTTGACCACTTAGAACTGACATAGCATCACACACATTGCACTCATTTTTGTAAGGTAGGGCATAAGAAATACAGGGGTTTGGTGACTATTGAACTGAACATTTCAAAAACTTATTTATTTATTTATTTAAAGTATATGTCTGCTCTATCTGCATGTATATGTGCATGTCAGAAAAGAGCATCATGCCCATTGTAGATAGATATGAGCCACAATGTGGTTGCTGTGCATTGAATGTAGGATCTCTGGAAGAGCAACCAGTGGTTTTTACCACTGAGCCAACTTCCCAGGCCCTTATTTTTTGTTTTAATGCAACAAGCTACAAATTTACATTACAAAGACCATGAGCAGAAAAAATTAAAATTTTGAAATATTTGGAAATTGTATACCACAAAGTAACTCTTGGAAAATCATGTCTTGGCTCTCACCTGATTTTCTAACCCTTGTGTTTGACCGTCACTTCAAATACCTTCTGAGTCATTAATTCTGTGTAATATCAATAGGCTGGTATGTGTATGATAAACTAATGTGGTCTGGTTATGAGTTTTGAAAAGATCTGATCAATTAATTCACTTGACAGCATTAATAACTGTTTGCCTAGTGAATATGCTCCTCACTCCCATTTGTATTGATTTTTGAAAGGCAAAGTGTCGGGCAATTTTTGCTAAATTGCTTTTCCAATTCATGATTCCCAGGTTCAAGAAGTCTCACCCTTGTGGAATTACTAATTGGATGTTATCTCAACACTCTTCTAGAAATGTTTCTAATGCAGGTTAGCTAAGAACCATATGTTGCATCCTGCTTTTCCTGCATCAGATCTTCCCACTTTATTTCTTCATCCAGGTGTTACTTATTTCTAAAGAAATGATGATATAGGCACATATGTGGATACCTATTAGAGTAAAAGAAGTTATTGCACCCATGTCACATAATTTCCCAAGTCCAGATGGGCTGGTGTGGCAGCTGTGTTTTGATCAACTGTGAAGGTGTTTGTCTCTGGATGTGTTGACAACAACACCATTAGAAGCAACCAACTTCCCAAGAGCATGTGGCTTAGTTTTAATTTTTTTATTTTTGTGTTATTTTTCTTTAAATGCGTGTGTGCGCGCGCACACACACACACACACACCATGTGCAGAAAATGTGTGTGAATAAATGAATAAAGGTTACTATTGTCTGCATGATTGCTGAAATCCAATCTTGATGTTAGTGAAACTTAAAACATTGATTCAACCATTGACTTATCTAGATTTTTTTATTTAGTTTCAGTGTGTGTTTTACAATTTGATTTAAAAACTAACATACAATAAAATTAATGTTTAGTAGTTTACAGTACACAAAATTTAACATCTAAATATATACAAATTACAATTATCAGGACACAGACCTGTTGTGTTGATATATAAATGATCTTGTAACTAATAATCTCTCCATACTGGAAGCAACCTTATATACTTTTAGTTAGTAATCAAGAAAAATGTGTCAATAATTCCATAAATATATTGCTCTGCATCATAAGGGATGGAATTTTTAATATAAGTGGCAAGTATCATTGATTACACTTAGAAAAGTATAAAAGTTATATGATTCCACATTTTCCCCTGAACTTTTAATCTCCACCTATTTGACTCATATCTGATATGCTTTAGTTTCCACCATTGCTTCTGGTCTTTAGTGAATGGCCTTAAAAATAATTACTCATAAGAACTATTTAATTAGTTTTATATGATATTAAAATTTAAGTTTTTGCATGTAAATTAATGAATTCCATATAGCATATTCATATATCTGGGTCATTGTAATTATGTTATTGTTCTCCCTCACTGCCCTCTGCAGAACCCCTTCAAAGATTTTTGTAGAGAATGCTACTCATCCTGAAAATTTCTGTACATGCCTTACTTAGAAAGTGCTTTATGTTAAGGATCTTGCATACAAGCAGAACTTACTAATATGCTCACTCATCTGGCAATGGATGTTTTAACAATCATCACCATACATTTGTGTTTTGTTCTCTATGATCTGACAACACCAAGTACCTCTTAGTTCACATAATTATATGTTTTAGTGCAATGGTAATTGATTATTTTAAAGACTATAGCTGGGAAGCCTAAAGTTTCCTAGTTTGTGTCTGTGATTACAGGGATGTTTAAAGTTTGTGTGTGTAGGGGTATCTATGAATTGATTAAAATTGTCCTGATGAGTGAGGAAGGACTAGCAGGTGCAAGGCCTGAGGCAGGGTGAATTATAGTTTCTTTACTTGAAGCTTCTAGAGATCATAGTGTGTGGTATCTGCTCACATTTACAAATGGAACACACTGAAGAGGCATAAACACTTACTAAAGCCCTTGTAGGAGTATATTTTGGCTGCCAGCAGCTCTTTGCCAAGCAAACATTTTGAAAACACTTGGATGATCCTTGCTGCCCTTGTGTTTTCATAAATATTTCCATCCGACAGGCAGTCACAGAAGCCTTGCAGAAGAGACTGGTCAACAGGAAAGCTTGAGATGGAAGAGGCTCCATGAGCAGCTGCTCAGTTGTGAAAATGTATGCAAAAGCATATGGCTGTCTTTAGGGCCTTAAGTGAATGTTTATTTGAATGTATTTATTTGTTTATTATTTATGTTTTTTCTGTAAGTATAAAAACACAGACAACCATTTCAGAAGATGTTTTATTTCTAAGCATACTGTTCCCTTTCAAAAATAAACTGTGTAAAGGTTCACTATGACAAAAATATCTATTTTCATAAAAATACATTTTAAGACATAAAAATTTAAGTAAAATTTGGCCTGTTTGGCATCATAGATTTCAAATACTCTCCTTGGCATTCCTGCAGTCTCACACATCCACTTTTATTTAGGAGATGTACCATTTGATGTTCTACCATGTAAGTTGACTTGCGTGGTTTCTAAGTGAAAAGCATTTAGAATTTGGTGCTAGTGCACAATGCTGCAATTTGTTTACTTGAGTATAAATGCTGAGCTTTCAACACTTTCATATACTCAGCTATGTGTTGTGTGCAATTCAAATAGGGAACTATATCAGAAAACATTTCTTGTGAAGGTCTTAAATCTGCAGGCCTTTCTTTTTTCTTATATATTAGAACTTCATTAAATTTTACCACCAAAGGAAGCATCCTTCAGAGTGTAGCACTTCATGTAGGCAGTAGTTTCCCACATTCGCTTTTTCTTCATGTAGATAAAGGTAGGGTGTTCTGACATAAGCAAGACACCTGCAAATCTAGGTGGATTTAAACTGTAATAGATTAATTAATTAAAGTATTCAAATCTTATTTTTAACTCAGTACTTCCCTTAGAATTCAGTCTTATGCAATAGTTCATGCTAGATGTATTCTGTAAACAAGTAAAAATGGGCAATTTTGTAAATGAAATGTAGTTTGGCTAATATATATTCTCAATTCTCATTTGCAAGCTAAAATCTTAATTAGCATTGCAAAAATATAGCTCTTTTTCATTTTTTAAAAACCTGGGATTTCCAAATTTAACAATGATTTTTTTTTTATTTAACATGCAACACATTACCATTTTAAGGAGCAGTTCTTGGGAAATGTTAAAATTTTGATGGAATTTCTAATAAGAGGAAGTCATTTTCTGAACATTACTTCAATAATGCTGATTTAGTGGTAGTTGCTAGAAATTATCCCAAATTAAGAAGAGATGAACAAACCAAATACTTAAAAATTAATCAAAACGGTCATTCTTTTACATAAAATTTGTAAGGAATATTTAACACTTTTGAGTTAGGAAACAGTTTTTAAGGAGGTTTGGTTGAAATGATCCCCTAAGATAGTCTACCTTTCACACAAAACAAAAAGTAAGTAAGCAATAACTGTGGGAGCAGAAATCAAAAGTCTGTAGTCCTGATCATCATACTTGTAATTCCGAAAATAATGTCCCAGCTTAGAAGGTGAGAAATCAAACAGATCCTTTTAATGTCACTTTATTCTTGCCATCTGCCCTGCATAATATGTAACTACTGTTTAATTATCCAAATGAGGTACTCTAGCATCTTTCAAATGCAAGTTTTACTGTAATAGTTGAGCCAAATATTGTCTACTTGTCTACTTAGCACCAGGATTGTTGTTTAGTTTTTTTTAATTTACATTTGAAATGTTTTCACCTTTCCCATTTTCTGCTCTGGAAATACTCTCTCCTGTTCTCTCTGTCTCTCTCTGTCTCTGTCTCTCTCTCCGTGTGTGTGTGTGTGTGTGTGTGTGTGTGTGTGTGTGTATCTGTGTGAACTTGAACATGTGCAACATGGGATAAATCTGGAAGTAAAAAAAAAAACTTTGTCAAATGTATTCTGCCTTTCCATGGGTAGGTATATTTCAAGATGTCCTGGGAACTCTGAGGGGTCCAGTTAATTGATACTGTTATTCTTTCTATGGGGTTGCAATCTCCTTCAGTTCCTTCAACCTTACTCCCAAATCTTCTACTGGGGTCTCTGGATGCAGTCCAATGGTTGGCTTTATCTGCATCTGTCTTAGGTACTGGCAGAGCCTCTCAGAGGACAGCCATGCCAGGCTCCTGTATGTAAACACATCTTGGCTTCAGTAATAGTGTTGGGGTTTGATGTCTACTGATGAAATGCAAGGTGGGGTGGTCTCTGGATGGCCAATCCTTCATCCCTCTCATCCATCTTTGTCCCTGCATTTCCTTTAGACAGGTACAACTCTGGGTTAAAATTTTTGAGATGAGTGCGTAGCTTTAGGTAAGATGGCCATTTTTACTACATTATTCCTGACAATCCATGAGCATGGGAGAGCTTTCCATCTTCTGAGATCTTCAATTTCTTTCTTCAGAGACTTGAAGTTATTGTCATACAGATCATTGACTTGCTTGGATAAAGTTACACCAAGGTATTTTATATTATTTGTGGCTATTGTGAAGGGTGTTGCTTCCCTAATTTCTTTCTCATCTCATTTATCCTTTGTGTGGGGGAAAGCTACTTATTTCTTTGAGTTAATTTCATATCCAGCCACTTTTATGAAGTTGTCTATCAGGTATAGGAATTGTCTGGTAGAATCTTTTGGGTTGACTATGTATTGTCTGGTAGAATCTTTTGGGTTGACTATGTATATTATCATATCATCTGCAAATAGCCATATCTTGACTTCTTCCTTTCTGATTTGTATCCTCTTGATGTTCTTTTGTTTTCTAACTACTCTAATTAGAATGAAGAGTATTTTGTTGAATAAATAGCAGAGAGTGGGCAGTCTTGACTTGTTCCTGATTTTAATGGGATTGATTCATTTCTTTCCATTTGATTTGATGTTAGCTATTTGTTGTATATAGCTTTTATTATGTTAAGGCATGTGCACTGAATTCCTGATCTTCTGAAGATTTTTATCAAGAAGGGGATTTTTGTCAAAGGGTTTTTCAACACCTAATGAAATGATCATGTGATATTTTCTTGAGTTTATTTATATAGTTGATTACATTGATGGATTTCCATATATTGAACCATCTCTGAATACCTGTGATGATGCATATGTGTTTGTGGTGAACGATTGTTTTGATGTGTTCATGGATTCAGTTTGGGAGAATTTTATTGTGTGTTTTTGCTGTGATAGTCAAGTTCTCTTTCTTTGATGGGTTTTTGTGTGGTATAGGTATCAACAAAACTCTGGCTTCCTAGAATGAATTACAGTCTGGTGGAAGATTCATGCCTCAGAGAACTGGATGCTAAACAGGTGAGGATGGAGTGGGTGGGTTGGAGAGCACATTCTTTGAGGCAAAGGTCAAGGGGATGGTTTCGGGGGTTCCTAGAAGGGAAACTGGGAAGGGGAATACCATTTGAAATGTAAACAAATAAAATTATTAGTAAAGCAAATAAACAAATAAACCACGAACTCGAGTTGTTATGCTTGCACACCAAGTTCATTTTACATGCAAAGTCATCTTCCAGACCCATGTCTTTCAGAAATGTTTTAAATTTCCTGAAATACTGGTGTATGAACATTTGTATGTATGTGCATGTGGGTTTCGATTGAATATTTTAAAAGATATGGTTGTATAATTCTTAATTGCCATGGACTGACTGAGTCGGGACACACACTTGTGGGGGAACCAAGGTCTTTGGTATGCAGGAAGGCACAGGTCTGGCGAATGACAGACACACCAGGTGTAGGTTGAGTCTGAATGCACTTTAATGTTCTGAGGCAGCAACTTTTATACACATAAGTTGGTATTACATTACTGAAGAAAAAATTGTGTCCAGTGAAGTGATTACAAAGAATGACTAACATAAGCTTCTGGCACAAAGAAATACAAAATCAATCAGGTATGAACTTCAGAGAACACCTACAAAGCATTATGTCCCTTGATCAGAGTAGCTGTAGTCAATTATAAATTAGTAATTCAAAAGTACTTGGGAACACTTAGTTATAACATTAGGTCCATTGTTTGTATAATCCTTAAAATCCTGCTTCCTTCTTGTGAAACTCTTTTAGGCTCACTTTGAAGCTTTACTTAACTGATGCTTTCCATGTCAGGGTGCCAAAGCCACCTAGCCTTACAAACTATATATACTGTTGGGAGGTTAATTCTTTAATGTATTTAGGTAATAACTGTATAGATGATCAAAAAGCAAAGCAGTGGACCTCTAGAAGATAAATCATGGCCAGTATTGTATCTCAAAGAATGAACTCTCTTTAGCTTTAACGCCTGAGTGCTCACAGCTCTGGCTACCAGGAACATCTCGTAAGTAAAGAAACAGGTCAAAGAAAAGTCACACAGGCAAGGCTTGCCATGAGAAATCCAGCTCAGTGTCTCCGGCCAAGGAGTCTCACAATTGCATTCCTCAGTAGACGGCCTTGTCAAAGACAAGGCTTTTACTCATAAAGATTATCACACAATATCCACCGAATGTGGTTTAATTGTGGAAATCATACAGTGTCTACTGAGATTCGTGTGATACTTAATAGTTTCTGGATCAATTAAATTACAATTTAACACTTTAAAATATAAAAGAATAATACTTTTAAAAATAAAGATAAAAGAAAGATCTGCCAGGCATTGTGGAACCTGTCCTTAATCTCAGCACTTAGAGATAGGCAGAGAAAGGTGGATCTCTGTGAATTCAAGCTCAGCTCAGTCTCGTATACATAACAAGTTACAGATCAATTGTAATGACATAATAAAGCAATTCTAAAGGAAAGAAAGGAAGGAAGGAAGAAAGAAAGAAAGAAAGAAAGAAGGAAGGAAGGAAGGAAGGAAGGAAGGAAGGAAGGAAAGACACAAACACACAAGATGGGGAGGGGGGAGTGAGAGAGGGAGAGAGGGAGAAAGGGAGAGTAGGAGAGAGGGAGAGGGAGTGGGAGAGAGTTTAGGAGAAGTCAGTTGGCAGAATTTTCTAAAATAACAGCTACAAACATATGAAAATGATCCATTTTTCACCACTGGCAGGAGATGACAATTTGACTCTACTATAAAACTGCCAGAAGTTGACAGCTCAGCTGCAGGTACAGACCACTGCAGCGGGGACCGGCTCTCTGAGCGGGCTAGCAGCGAGGGGCCACCTTGCCTCAGGACACAGCTCGGAATTCTAGCAGCTGGAGTCAGGGGCTTGGACTGAGAGCTAGCAGAGTCCACCACAGACAACGCCCCAGAAGAGATCGGCAGAGCCTGGCACCAACAGCACAGCCAAGGTCACTGTCTCCTGGGGACAGGCACGCTGTGCTTTTAGCGGGGCTGCCATCTACATTAAGACCAACTAACTCAATCCTATTCCATTGATCTACCTGCCTGTTGCTGTACCAATACCATGAAGTTTTTAACAAAATTGCTCTGTAGTACTGTTTGAGGTCAGGGATATTGATTCAGAAATGAACCCACAGACTTATGGTCATTTGATCTTTGATAAAGGAGCCACAATCATCCAGTGGAAAAAAGATAGCCTTTTCAACAAATGGTGCTGGTTCAACTGGAGGTCAACATGCAGAAGAATGCGAATTGACCCACTCTTATCTCCTTGTACTAAGATCAACTCCAAGTGGATTAAGGACCTCCAGATAAAACCAGACACACTGAAACTATTAGAAAAGAAACTTGGGAGGACCCTGGAGGACATGGGCACAGGGGGAAAGTTCATGAACAGAACACCAATAGCTTATGCTCTAAGATCAAGAATTGACAAATGGGACCTCATAAAATTACAAAGTTTCGGTAAGGCAAAGGACACTGCCAGAAGGACAAATCGGCAACCAACAAAGTGGGAAATGATCTTCACCAACCCCACATCCGACAGAGGGCTAATATCCAAAATATACAAAGAACTCAAGAAGTTAGACCCCAAAGAACCAAATAACCCTATCAAAAAATGGGGTACAGAGCTAAACTAAGAATTTTCACCAGAAGAAATTCGGATGGCCGAGAAACACCTTAAGAAATGTTCAACATCATTAGTCATCAGGGAAATGCAAATCAAAACAACCCTGAGATTCCACCTCACACCAGTCAGAATGGCCACGATTAAAAACTCAAGAGAAAAGAGGTGCTGGCGAGGATGTGGAGAAAGAGGAACACTCCTCCACTGTTGGTGGGATTGTAAAATGGTAAAACCGCTCTGGAGATCAGTGTGGCAGTTCCTCAGAAAATTGGGAATGTCACTTCCAGAGAACCCTGGCATACCACTCCTGGGCATATACCCAGAGGATTCCTCTGCATACAATAAAGACACATGCTCCACTATGTTTATAGCAGCCTTGTTTATAATAGCCAGAAATTGGAAGGAGCCCAGATATCCCTCAAAAGAGGAATGGATACAGAAAATGTGGTATATTTATACAATGGAGTACTACTCAGCAATTAAAAATAATGAACTCATGCAATTTGTAGGTAAATGGTTAGATCTCGAAAATATCATCCTAAGTGAGCTAACCCAGTCACAGAAGAATACACATGAACTGCAATCACTCATAAGTGGATATTAATGAGCTCAGAAGCCCTAAATACTCAAGACACAATTAGCAAGTCAAATGACTTCCAAGAAGAAGAATGGAGAGGACCCTGGGCCTGTAAAGATTGGATCCAGTATTATAGACCCAGAACAGAGAAATCATGTGTGTGTGGGGGTAATAACAGGGGGGGGAGAGAGGAATTATGGGACATATGGTGGGGGGTAATTGGGAAAGGGGAAAACCTTTGGAATGTAAACATAGAATATAGAAAATAAAAAAAAAACTAAAAAAAAAAAAGACCAACTAACTCCAGAGATAGAGATGGCAAAAGGCAAACGTAGGAACGTTATTAACAGAAATCAAGGCAATATGGCACCATCTGAACCCAATTCACCAACCACAGCAAGTCTGGGATACCCCAGCACACCAGAAAAACAACAGTTAGATATAAAAGCACAGGTCATGATGCTCCTAGACGAACACAAAAAAGACATAAACAAATCTCTTAAAGAAATGCAGGGGAACATCAATAGGGTAGAAGCTCTTACAATCCAAACACAAAAAACACTTAAAGAACTCCAGGAGAATATGGGCCATCAGACAGAAACCAATAAAGAAGAAATGAGAAAATCAGATAAAGAAATGCAGGAGAACTTGAAACAACAGGCAGAAGTCATGAAAGAGGGAGCACAAAAATATATTAAAGAATTACATGAAAACACAAACAAATGAAGGAACTGAGCAAAACCATCCAAGATCTGAACACAGAGGTAGAAACAACTAAGAAATCACAAAAGGAGGCAACTTTGGAGATAGAAAACCTTGGGAAGAAATCAGGGGTCGTAGATGCAAACATCAACAACAGAATACAAGAGATAGAAATAAGAATCTCAGATGCTGAAGATAAAATAGTAACCATTGACTCCACAGTCAAAGAAAATGCAAAATCCAAAAGGCTTGTAACCCAAAACATCCAGGAAATCCAGGACACAATGAGAAGACCAAACCTAAGGATTATAGGGATAGATGAGAGTGAAGATCTACAAATTAAAGGGCCAGCAAATATCTTTAACAAAACTACGGAAGAAAACTTCCCTAACTTAAAGAAAGAGATGCCCATGAATATATAAGAAGCCTACAGAACTCCAAACAGACTGGACCAGAATAGAAACACCTCCCGTCACATATTAACCAAAACCCCAAATGTACTAAACAAAGAAAGAATATTAAAGGCAGTAAGAGAAAAAGGCCAAATAACATATAAAGGAAGACCTATCAGAATCACACCAGACTTCTCTCCAGAAACCATGAAAGCTAGAAGATCCTGGGCAGACCTCATGCAGACCCTAAGAGAACACAAATGTCAGCAAAGACTACTATACCCAGCAAAACTCTCAGTCAACATAGATGGAGAAATCAAAATATTCCATGACAGGACCAAATTTACACAATATCTTTCCACTAACCTAGCTCTACAAAGGATAATAGGAGGAAAACTCCAATACAAGGAAGGGAACTGCACCCAAGAAAATGCAAGACAGTAAACTTCTTCCATCAAACTCAAAGGAAGATAACTACTCAAAATCAAAAATAACATCAAAAATGTCAGGAAGTAATAATCTCTATTCCTTAATATCTCTTAACATCAACGGACTCAATTCCCCAATAAAAAGACATAGACTAACAGACTGGATACGGACACAGGACCCTACATTTTGCTGCTTACAGGAAACACACCTCAGAGTCAAAGACAAACACTACCTTAGAGTAGAAGGCTGGAAGACAATTTTGCAAGCAAATGGTCACAGGAAGCAAGCTGGAATGGCCATTTTAATATCAGATAAAATTGACTTTCAACCCAAAGTCATCAAAAGAGACACAGAAGGTCACTTCCTGATAGTCAAAGGAAGAATCCACCAAGAAGAACTCACAATTCTAAACATCTATGCTCCAAATGTAAGGGCACCCTCATTCGTAAAAGAAACTTTAGTAAAGCTCAAAGCACACATTGCCCCTAACACAATGATTGTGGGGGACCTCAATACTCCACTATCCACAGTGGACCGACCAGGAAAACAGAAACTAAACAGGGACACGGAGAAACTCATCGAAACTTTGGAGCAATTGGATTTAACAGATATATAACATTTCATCCTAAAGCAAAAGACTATACCTTTTTCTCAGCCCCCTCATGGTACCTTCCCCAAAATCGACCTATCAGAATATAATTGGACACAAGACAGACCTCAACAAATATAAAAAGATCAAACTAATCCCATGCTTCTTATCAGATCACCATGGAGTAAGAGTGTTCTTCATTAGCAACAAAAACAACAGAAAATCCCCATACGCGTAGAGGCTGAACAATATTCTACTCAATGATACCTTAGTCCAGGAAAAAATAAAGAAAGAAATCAAAGAATTCTTAGAATTGAATGAAAATGAAGGCACAACATACCCAAATCTATGGGATACAATGAAAGCAGTGCTTAGAGGAAAACTCATAGCCCTGAGTGTCTCCATAAAGAAACAGGAGAGAGCATCTCATAGCCCTGAGTGTCTCCATAAAGAAACAGGAGAGAGCATATACTAGCAACTTAATGGCACACTTGAAAGCTCTGGAACAAAAAGAAGCAATTTCACCCAGAAGGAGTAGAAGACAGGAAATCATCAAACTCAGGGCTGAAATCAATCAAGTTGAAACAAAGAGAACCATACAAAGAATCTCCAAAACCAGGAGCTGGTTCTTTGAGAAAATCAACAAGATAGATAAACCCCTAGCCAGACTTACTAAAGGGCACAGAGACAGTATTCAAATTAACAAAATTAGAAATGAAAAGGGAGATATAACAACAGAAACTGAGGAAATTCAAAAAATCATCAGATCCTACTACAAAAACCTATACTCAACACAACTGGAGAATCTGGAGGAAATGGACAATTTCCTAGACAGTTACCAAATACCAAAATTAAACCAGGATCAAATAGATTGTCTAAACAGACCCATCACCCCCAAAGAAATAGAAGTGGTCATAGAAAGTCTTCCAACCAAAAAGAGCACAGGACCAGACAGTTTTAGTGCAGAATTCTATCAGATCTTCAAAGAAGTCCTGATACCGATACTCTTCAAACTATTCCACAAAATAGAAACAGAAAGAACACTACCCAACTCATTCTATGAAGCCACAATTACCCTGATACCAAAATCACACAAATATCCAACTAAGAAAGAGAACTACAGGCCAATTTCTCTTATGAATATTGATGCAAAAATACTAAACAAAATGCTTGCCAACCGAATCCAAGAACACATCAAAATGATCATTCACCATGATCAAGTTGGCTTCATCCCGGGGATGCAGGGATGGTTCATTATATGGAAATCCATCAATGTAATCCACTACATAAACAAACTCAAAGAAAAAAAACCACATGGTCATCTCATTGGATGCTGAAAAAGCATTTGACAAAATTCAGCATCCTTTCATGCTAAAGGTCTTAGAAAGAACAGGAATTCAAGGCCCATATCTAAACATAGTAAAAGCAATATACAGCAGATCAGTAGCCAACATCAAGCTAAACGGAGAAAAACTTGAAGCAATCCCACTAAAATCACGGACTAGACAAGGCTGCCCCCTCTCTCCATATCTCTTCAATATAGTACTTGAGGTACTAGCTAGGGCAATTCTACAAAATAGGGAAGTCAAAGGGATACAAATCGGAAAGGAAGAAGTCAAACTATCACTATTTGCAGATGATATGATAGTATACTTAAGTGACCCACAAACCTCCACCAAAGAACTCCTGCAACTGATAAACAACTTCAGCAAAGTGGCTGGCTATAAAATCAACTCAAGCAAATCAGTAGCCTTCCTATACAAAAAGGATAAGCAGGCCGAGAAAGAAATTAGGGAAAGGACACCCTTCACAATAGCCACAAATGATACAAAGTATCTTGGAGTGATGCTAACCAAACATGTGAAAGATTTATATGACAAAAACTTCAGGTCTCTGAAGAGGGAAATTGAAGAAGACATCAGAAAATGGGAAAATCTTCCATGCTTGTGGGTTGGCAGGACTAATATAGTCAAAATGGCAATCTTGCCCAAAGCAATATACAGAGTCAACGCAATCCCCATCAAAATCCCAACTCAGTTCTTCACAGAGTTAGAAAGAGCAATTCTCAAATTCATCTGGAATAACAAAAAAAACCCCAGGATAGCTAAAACTATCATCAACAGCAAAAGAACTTCTGGGGGAATCAATATCCCAGACCTCAAAAAATATTACAGAGCAGTAGTATTAAAAACTGCATGGTATTGGTTCAGTGACAGGGAGGCAGATCTATGGAATAGGATTGAAGACCCAGAATTGAACCCACACATCTATGGCCAATTGATCTTCGACAAAGAAGCTGAAAACATCCAGTGGAAAAAAGATAGCCTTTTCAACAGATGGTGCTGGCTCAACTGGAGGTCAACAAGCAGAAGAATGAAAATTGATCCACTCTTATCTCCTTGCACTAAGCTCAACTCCAAGTGGATCAAGGACCTCCACATAAAACCAGACACACTAAAACTAATAGAAAAGAAACTGGGGAAGACCCTTGAGGACATTGGCTCAGGGGAAAAATTCCTGAATAGAACACCAATTGCTTATGCTCTAAGAGCAAGAATAGACAAATGGGACCTCATAAAACTACAAAGTTTCTGTAAGGCAAAAGACACTGTCAAAAGGATAAATCTGCAACCAACAAATTGGGAAAAAATCTTCACCAACCCCACAACCGACAGAGGGCTAATTCCCAATGTATACAAAGAACTCAAAGTTAGATCCCAGAAAACCAAATAACCCTATCCAAAAATGGGGTACAGAGCTAAACAGAGAATTTTCACCTGAAGAAATTCGGATGGCTGAGAAACACCTTAAAAAATGTTCAACATCATTAGTCATTAGGGAAATGCAAATTAAAACAACCCTGAGATTTCACCTCACACCAGTCAGAATGGCTAAATTTAAAATCTCAGAAGACATCAGGTGTTGGCGAGGATGTGGAGAAAGAGGAACACTTCTCCATTGCTGGTGGGAATGCAAGCTGGTACAATCACTCTGGAAATCAGTATGGCGGTTCCTCAGAAAACTGGACGTGAAACTTCCGGAGGACCCAGCCATACCACTCCTGGGAATATACCCAGAAGATTCCCCAGCATGCAATAAGGATACATGCTCCACTATGTTCATAGCAGCCTTATATATAATACCCAGAAGCTGGAAAGAACCCAGATGTCCCTCAACAGAGGAATGGATACAAAAAATGTGTTATATATACACAATGGAATATTATTCAGCCATTAGAATCAATGAATTCATGAAATTCTTAGAGAAATGGATGGAGCTGGAGAACGTCATACTAAGTGAGGTGACCCAGTCTCAAAGAATACCCATGGTATACAGTCACTGATAAGTGCATATTAGCCTAGAAGCTTGGAACACCAAAGACATAAATCACATATCAAGTGATGTCTCACAAGAAGAAAGGAGTGGACACTGGTGCTAGAATGGACCAAAACATCATTGTGGGGGAGTACAAGAACAGTGAGGTAGGAGGGGTTGGATGAGGGCACAGGGGGAGGGAAAAGGGCATGTGGGACCTTTGGGGGTGGGGAACCAGAAAAAGGGAAATGAATTGTAAATATAGAATACATCCAATAAAAAAAATTCAAAAAAAAAACAAACAAAAAAACAAAAAACAAAAAAAACTGCCAGAAGTTAGAGATTAGTATCCTATAAGCACCTGGCACTCCATCACCCTTCCTTTCTTAATGTGTGCTTTTTAGTGTTAGGTTTTATTTTTTTCTTTAAAAATATTATACTAATGCGTGAATTGGACACAAGGTAATTAGAAGTAGAGCCATAGATCTTAAATAAACATAACTCTTATGCATCTCTATTTGGTAAAGTGTTTGTCACTAATATAAGTTACATTTTGTCAAAATAATATATACATTTTTAAAAGATAAAGGAAACAGTTTTCAATTACTTAATAAACCAACCAATTTTTTATTAGATATATTCTTTATTTACATTTCAAATGATTTCCCCTTTCCTGGTTGCCACCCTCCACGAAAGTCCCCTAAGCCATCTCCTCCCCCCTGTTCCCCAAACAACCCTCTCCCCCTTTCCTGTCCTGGTATTCCCCTACACTGCTGCATCAAGCCTTTCTAGGACCAGGGGTCTCTCCTCCCTTTGATGTCTAACAAGGCCATCCTCTGCTGCCTATGCACCTGGGGAAATTGGTAACTCCATGTGCACTCTGTGGTTGATGTTTTTGTCCCTGGGAGCTCTGGGAATAATGGGTGGATCATACCCTTGTTCTTCCTATGGTGCTGCAAACCCCTTCAGCTCTTTGGGTCCTTTCTCTAGCTCTCCCACTGGGGACCCTATGCTCAATTCAATGGCTGGTTGAGAGTCTCACCTCTATATTTGTCATGCACTAGCAGAGCCTCCCAGGTGACAGCTATATGCAGCTCCAGTCAGCCAGTACTTGTGGACATTGATAATATTGTCTGGGTTTTGTAACTGTATATGAGATGGATCACTAAGTGGGGTAGACTCTGGAAGGTCTTTCCCTCAGTCTCTGCTCCACACTTTGTATCTCCTTTTGTGGATATTTTGCTTCCCTTTCTAAGAAGGACCAGAGTATCCATACTTTATTCTTCCTTCTTCTTGGGCATCATTTGATATGGGAATTGTGTCTTGAGTATTCTAAGCTGCTGGGCTAATAACCACTTATCAGTGAGTGCATACCATGTGTGTTCTTTTGTGATTGGGTTACCTCACTCAGGATGACATTCTTCAGTTCCACCTACTTGACTAAGAATTTCATTAATTCATTGTTTTTAATAGCTGAATAGTATTCCATTGTGTAAATATACCACATTTTCTGTATCCATTCTTCCATTGAGGGACATTTGGGTTCTTTCCTGCTTCTGAATATTACAAATAACATAGTGGAGCATGTGTCCTTATTACATGCTGGGGAATCCTCTGGGTATATGCCCAGGAGTGGTTTAACAGGGTCATCTAGTAGTATCATGTCCAGTTTTCTGAGGAACCGCCAGTCTGATTTCCAGAGTGGTTGTACCAGCTTTCATTCCCACCAGCAGTGGAGAAATGTTCCTCTTTCTCCACATTCTTGCCAGCACCTGCTGTCTCCTGAGTTTTGATCTTAGCCATTCTGACTGGTGTGAGGTGAAATCTCAGGGTAGTTTTGATTTGCATTTCCCTGATGACTAAGTGTCTTGAAGATTTCTTTAGGTGCTTCTCAGCCTTTGCATATTCCTCAGGTGAAAATTCTTTGTTTAGCTCTGTACCCCATTTTGATAGGGTTATTTGTCTCTCTGGAGTCTTTCTTGAGTTCTTTGTGTATATTGGATATTAGCCCTCTGTTGGATGTAGAGTTGGTAAAACCAACCAATTTTAAGTTTTGAGAATATTTGTCACAAGCAAATATAGATAGCAAAACTCTCCCAGAGCCAAATGAATCAAACACTGTCTTCTGATATCTAAAGAATATGGTAACTTTGAGAATCAGATAATTAACATGCTTGGAAACAAGTTCCCTCTATTAAGTTGTATTAGGACCATGTGAAAATGTTAAAATGCAAATCACTATTTAATGGATCGAAATAGAAATGTCCATTTTAAGGGACTCACCTCCCTCTATGATGGCAGTGCTTTGGGCTGCTGGACTACATTTTGAGTAACAAAATAGTTCCTAGAGAAAAGTTGAATGAGCGACTTGTTTCAACAAGGAAACTGGATAAACTTCACTAGGAACTTCTGAAGCTTTATGTGTGTTTATTCTGAAGGTGAAACAGCTATCAGTGGTTGTCTCCAGTCCAGGAATTTTGAAAATGGCATAGCTCAGAGTACTACATGCAGTTGGAACTACAGGTCTGAGTAGTGCCTGTAAAGATAAGTTTTCCATTTCTTTTGCATGTTTAATGGCTGGAAGAAAAGTGAAACAGGACATTAAGCAAATATTATAGAGGCGGGACAGTGGCAAAGGTATTGACCCTGCTCTATACTTGTAGATGCATTAGTATATTGTTAATAGAGCAAGCCCTCTTTTATCTCTTGGCAAAAATAGATTTAGAAGATCCAATTTATCAAATAATTAAAATCTGCCAAGAGATGGGCTTGTGTGCTTTGGAATCTCTCAAGAGTTTCTAATCAAAGCCTAATAAAGGTGCATTTCAAACGAAAGTTTTGAAACTCTATGACAGGTGGATTTAAACAAAATGGGTTAAGGAGTCTGATGTACACACAGAAAGTTTCTCCCCTTTAGTGCAAGAAAAGGACATAGGAGGTTAGAGATTAAACTTAGAATATACACTTAAGGTCACATGGGAGATATTAATGGAAATGTTTATTTAGACATGATGAGAAAGAAATATTCTATTCAATTACTTGGATACCATGGATTACACAGAAACTTAAAGTTGTTTATTTTATTGTCTCTCAGTAGTATTATGCAAATGTATGGAGTTTTTATTTCCTTTAATGCTCTGGGATATTTGGATAAAAAGCCCCCATCAAGTATTTTTATGATTATATGCTATCCTTCATTACTTGGTGGTGGAATATCATTAGTGAAATGGAACACTCTCAATAACTCACCTCTAAAACAGTTTTTATTCCTTCAAAAATGATTATTTTGAAACTGAAATATCAAAATGTATAAAGATGTTTTAGCAATGAAATGAAGTAGTATATAGCTGTTTCTCTTTCCTTTAGTTATTAGAAACTAAAGGACAGAGAAACATTGAGTGTTATTATGTAAGAAGTGAGTCTGATACTGCCAGAGTTAATTAGTTGTAAGTTAAACAAAAAACTGGGAGGTGATGATTGTGGTAGTGGAGGTGATTATAAAAAGACTCATTTTCATGTGTACTTACACATATTGTCAAATTTCTAGCATCTTTCGATTCCTTGGATATGCATTTTTCAAAGCATATTTACCAATTCAAAGCCAAAAGTGTTTGAAATATCAATTTAATATAACTTAGAGCAGCAATGTTTTGTCCCCTTCCATTTATGTTGTTGAGAAACCAGACTTCACTGTGGAGAAAAAAAAGTATGTTCAGATTAAAGCTTTAAATTGGTGGCTAGTAGCCCAGTTATGAAAAACTTGGCTGCCTGCTGCTTCGTGGTAATGTGTTCCACAGGCTGTTGTTTTCTGCTGATCGCCTATTTACAGTGATTTACTCCAAATATGTGGGCGTCTTAAGTATATGGGTGTTGTCCAAGAAAAAAAAAGAGTCAGTCTAGTCTATATGATGAAATGAGAGGCAACATACAATGGCTTCTGTTTATCCTTTACTAATTCTTAAATTGAAAAATAAAACTTGCCATAGATGCTTGGAGACCAGTAAAGGAATCAGTTGACTATGAGGAACTAACTGTGGGCACAGCACTGATGTAGGCATAGGGAAGAGGTAGGTGAAGTCTGAACCTTTAAGAAACGTTTAACTCACATTGATAAGGATGAATACTATTCAAACAAAATGAGCTCTATTACAAAGCAGAATTAAAAAACAATTCTTTACAATTTGATAAATTAAGCAGATACTCAATTTAATTGAAAAGGCCTAACAATGTTTCTAATTAAGACTTCTTCAGTTCCTATACATCAAGCAGTCAGGGCATTTGAGGTTAATATTGTTCGATTATTTATGAATTTACCCTGTAATATAACTCAACATGAAATATTCATTTTTATTGAATAAACCTAATGTGACAAGCATTGCATAAGGTCTTAAAGATAAATGGATTAATAATATGGATTTCTTAATGTTTATGAGCTGTAAATATAGAAAATGAGGGGACAAAATGTGAAATTTAACTGTAAATTCAAGATAATTATCACTTCAGAATTGTTAAAATGATACATGGTTACATTTGGGGCAAGTGGAGCATGTCTCCAGACAAAAGAACTGGTTAAGTTGAGCAGCCTCAGATCCCAGGGAATCTGCGAATTTAGAATGGCAAGAGTGGAGAGAGCTCCCTACCAAACTACCTGATCTAGAACATGTAAACCTGACACCCAGTCAGTGAGATAACTATGGCAATCAGTCACATAGTATAAAGCCTGGGAGGTCTCCATGCTAATAAAGAACTGGAAGTATCTAGATATGCCCAGAGTGTACAGTGAATAAGCTTCCCTTCCAGGGCATTCCTTATGACATAAAGGTATTTAATCCCTGGGTCACTCTGAGTAAAGTGTGTGTATGTACATCCAGCATCAAATAAAATGTTTTGGACAACCAATATTTTCTTCATCAAGGATCTCCACAGGGATTGGGGAAGGCTTTTTCCTAAATGGCCTTGCTTAAATCACCAGGATAAGGCCTTCTCTCTCCTATCACCCTCCTTACTTTCAGCACTCAGAACTAAACCTGCCTGAGCATAGATGCCCCGATTTCAACTCCCCATGGTCCCCAGCTGAGGTGTCTGGATATACAGGAAACTGGGAACTACAGCAACTGTCCCAGATCCCTTTGTTTCCCAGTGGAGAAAAGACAGAGGGCACTTATTATGGTGTTCAGACTCCCTTGCCTTGAGCTGCTTACAAGCAGTGATAAGGCACCCTAGCCTTGAGACTGAGACCCATCCTGGCGGATACAGAAATCTGTTAGTTGTTCTAGAACAATACAGAAAAGCTTGTCTAAAATGGTAACACTAGAGATTGTTGAGAAATGCTTGAGGACATTCAGGTATTTGATCAGTGTTTTACTAGCGTAAAGTCTATCAAACCCATTACTTTGGTATGATACCTTTGATGATTGTGTTACAGCTCTGTGTAATTTTTGCTCCATTTCATATTATAATAAATTGTGTATTGACTATCAATTCCGGAAATTTTCATTGGCTTGAATAGAAAGCCATTGGTAAATAACATGAAATTGGATCAGTTTTTGAAGTTTTGTCTTTTGATACTTTATATTTGTTTCTAAATTTAATGCAGTGAAACAGCAATTTAAGCATTTAAGCAAAAAACACCACATAAAAACTCAGCAGTTTAAATGTGGAACACTTAAGAGTTACCAATTTGCAAACTCGCAGGATGGCTGAGATCCAAAAGCAAGAGAAAGGGACTATTGTACTATACATTCTGTATCATTTCTGCCTTTTTTACTCAAAAGACAATGGCTTGTCATAGTAATCCTGAAATATGCCACAAATGAATGGTTTGCTATCCATGACACTAGTCACACCAGAGAAAGGACCTCTACGCCCTATAGTTGTTAGAGTAACAATCACTAATAGAATGTATTGAACATTGGGAAATATAATTGCAAGAGAATCTAAGAATTTTGTTTTTAAAGATTCTAAGAAATGAGTACAAGATTCTGTTAGGTGAAACTTCACTGTCACCTTGATGGGAATTTTGAATCACTCTGAAAATAAAGATCTAAGCATATCTGTTTTGGATTATCTGGTTTACATTAATTGGAGTGGGAAGAGCCAAAAACAAGAGGAAACATTCCATACTGAATCAAAAGGAGAAAGGTAATTTATTAGAAGGCTCCATTGTTCTTTGAATTTGCCTCCATTGTGGATATACTATGACCATTCAGTTTCTGCTCCTGTCATTGTACCTTCTCAATCTTGGTTTACTGTATCCCTGAAAATGTAAACACAAGTCAAACCTTCTTCCCTTAGGTTGCTTTTATCAATATTTTGTCTTGTCATAGCAACAAGACAAATAACTAATGAGGAAGAGTAGTATTGAGAAGTAGTGCCATTGCATGGTAAACCCAATCACATGGTTCTTGGGTTTTTGGAATTGAATTGGGGTTGGGGGTTGTTGATGAATTGTGACCTTTGGTTAGAAGAATTCTTGAATACCATTAGATTAACATGCCATATTGGTAGGATCTTGAGAGACAAGAATGCTAAGGGAAACACTGACATTGTTTCCTGTCTCATGAGACTAGGGACATTTATGTGATATTCTGGCAAATAATTTGTCTGCAGTCTACCCATTTTCTAAGAATTTTAGTGAGGCTGAATTTAAAAGTAATTGACTATTGTTATGGTGAAGAAAATTTCAAGAAAGGAGAGCATGCAAGCTATGTTATGTGTATTATCATTGCTCTTATCCAGGTCTATAGTGATATAGAACAAAAAGTATAGAACAAAGATAAAATAAACAGAGTTCAGGGAGACAAGGCACTTATGAGTAAGTTTAAAGTTTTAGACACAGAGAATGTGGATAGCATAGCACATGTAATTGGTAATGAACTTAGCACTACTAAAGAGAAAAGTCAATCATTTTTACTGGGATAACAAGCAAAGTGTCCTGAGGTAAAGAACCCAAACTTCTAAGGCTCTATTCTTTGAAATGAAAATGAAAAGAGAGAGCTTAAACTGCGATATTTCTATGAAATATATCTCTGCTAAAAACAACAACAGCCTAAGAAGGTGTTTCCCCAGAGAGAGAGCACAATTTTTTTTTCCAAATTGACCACAAACTTAGACACATCTGGAAAGAGAGGATCTTAACTAAGAAAGTGTCTTCATCAGATTGTTCTGTAGGTAAGTTAGTAGGGCATTTTTAAAATTAATTACTGAAATGGAAGGGATCAGATCACTCTAGGTAGTAGCAGGTCTGGGTAGGTGGCTATAGGTTGTATAAGAAGTCAGACTAAGCAAGTCATGAGAGTAAGGCAGTAATCAGTATTCCTCTACAGCTTCGAGTGTTTGTTTCCATGTTCCTGCCTTGAGTTTCAAATGTTATCTCCTTTCCTGGTTTCCCTTTCTTAAATCTCCTTTCCCATCCCCTCTCCCCCTGTTTCTATGAGGGTGCTCCCCCAAGCACCCACCCATTCCCACTTCCCCAACCTGGCATTCCCCTACACTGGGGAATCAACCCTTCACAGAACCAAGGGCCTCTCCTACCATTGATGCCAGATAAGTCATACATCTGCAGCTGGAGCAATGGGTCCTCCCATGTGTACTCTTTGGTTGATGGTTTAGTCCCTGGGAGCTCTGGGGGGTCTGGCCGATTGATAATATTGTTCTTCCTAACTGATCTTTTTAAGGGTTTCTCTTAAGCATTTCTTGCTTACTCTTTATTTTGTACCATTTCTCTATGACTCAAAATATCTTGAATGATTTTCTACCCTTCCCCTCTACTGACATGGTATTACACTTACTGGCTTAATGAATTTCAGCACAAAATAACATAATTTTCTCATATTTACAAATCTGAGCTAAGATTGCAAGCTGATACAACCACTCTGGAAATCAATCTGGTGGTTCCTCAGAAAACTGGGCATGACACTCCCGGAGGACCTTGCTATACCACTCCTGGGCATATACCCAGAGGATTCCCTAGCATGTAATAAGGATCCATGCTCCACTATGTTTATAGTAGCCCTATATATAATAGCGAGAAGCTGGAAAGATCCCAGATGTCCCTCAATGGAGGAATGGATACAACAAAATGTGGTATAAATACACAATGGCATACTATTCAGCCATTAGAAACAATGAATTTATAAAATTCTTAGACAAATGGATGGAGTTGGACAACATCATACTAAGTGAGGTAACCCAGTCTCAAAAGAACACTCATGGTATGTACTCACTGATAAGCGAATATTAGCCTAGAATCTTGGAATACCTAAGACACAATCCACATATCAAATGGTGTCCAAGAAGAAGGAAGGAATGGCCTCTGGTTCTGGAAAGTCTCGGTGCATCAGTGTAGGGGAATACCAGATCAGGGAAGTGGGAATGTGTAGATGGGGGACCAGGGGGATGCAAGAGGGCTTATGGGACTTTCGGGGAGTGGGGAGCCAGGAAAGGGGAAATCATTTGAAATGTAAATAAAGAATATATCGAATAAAAAAAGAAAAATGACAATGTTCCTTATTATTTTTCTACCCCTTACTTATTTCTATTTAATCCTTAGCGATGTTATCTTTGCTTCTATTCTTATAATTATAAACATTCATTCCCCTATGCCAATAGACAGTGACTGGCCCCATAACAACTTGTTTATTATCCCACATTGAGTCAATACTAATAAACATGGCTTGAATTTTTAAAAAGTCTACAAAGAAATAAATCAAAATGATGATAAACAGGTCATATAAATTAGAAAAGATAACATTGGGTAGATATAGAGGAAGAGACTAGAGGAAACAGATTTTGTTAAGAAAGAGGAATAAAATATTTAAGTATGGATGGATGGGGAAGCTGCACAGGATGAATATGTTGGGGAAGGAAGGTAGGAGTGCTCATGGTAAAGTGTATGGGGGAAGACAGCAAAAAGGACTTCTTAAACATCCATAACTAATAAAAATTTTTAGTGTGCTTCCAGAAAAGTGGGGTCTGTCGACTCCTCAATGTCTTACTTTTGAAGATTCATGGGAAAACAAAACTATAATAGTCTTCCATGACTCAAGACAGAAAAACAACCCTAAACAATGACTAAGTTATCTTTCAAGAAGTAGGCTAATGAGTCAGAAATAGAGAGCATAGTTAGTATATACAAGTGACTAGCTTCAATCGCAAATTAGGCCAAAAATCAAAAGACAAGAAAAAACTTAGGCTCCAACTAGTCTTTAAGCTTCTCTCTTTTCTACATTCCTTCATACTTTCTATGTCTTATAGATCATTATGGTTGTTTCATTTTCCAGGAATATTTCATATTGTTATTTCTGTTTCTATTGCCTTGTGTGTGCTAGATATTGTGCTTGAAACAAAGTAAGAGAATCTCACTGAGCATATCTTCAATATGGAATACACATGTTGGGTGAAGTTTTGTGTTCTCTTGTTATTTGATTTGCTCTTCTTTGGGGGGTTGTATGCTTCAGGGTTTGGTTTGGATTATAAATTTCAAACAACGTAGTTTAGGATTTCCTGGAACTTAATATCCTCCTGTGTCAATCTCTATATTATTGACCCACCATACCTTGACACTGAGCATTGCTCTCACAGCAAAGTAACTTTTTGTCTCTGAATTCAGCTTTAGCAACTTTTGTTTGATTTCAACATAGATCCCTCAATCAGTTTTTGTCTATGGGAGTAGAGTCTCAAAAGGCAAATCAATAGGCCATACTTAAGCCCTAATGAGGTTATATGGGCTGTCACTTGTTGAATTCATAGTTAATATCAACATATAAGTGAATATATTTTACATTTCTCTTTCTGAGTCTGGGATACATCGCTCAAGAGGGAAACTCATGGAAAAGGAGGAAGAAATCATGAAACAGGCAGGGGAGATGAAGGCCATCAATAAAACAAGGCTCTTTAAATCAGCACAAACACATAGGGACTGAAACAGCACAAGGTCTGCTTGGGTCTATACTAGGTTCTCAGCATATATAATAAGGCTTCCAGTTTAGAGTTGTTAAGGGATTCCTGAGTGTACAAATGAATAGATCGCTGATTCTTGTGCCTTCTCTTGGATCCCTTTAATTCTATTGGTGTGTCCTGTCCAACTGAATCTGATAGTTTTGTTTTATCTTTTTGTATATTGTTTTGTTACAAAAATTAAAGAATGAATTGAAACCTAGCCACTAGGGTAAAGGTTAACAACTGAATTGTCACTTAGACATGGTGTGAGAGGAAAAATCAGTTTTTCCAGTAGAGTGACACCGCTCCAGCGCATATCATTTGTTCCAGAATAGTTGACCAATATATAATGAGATCACATTTGTTTTTTGTGCTTTTATTTGCTTGCAGATTGGTTTCGGTTTTTGTTTGTTTTCTGTCTGAGTCTTGTTTTATTTTGTTTTCTTGGGTTTGGGTGGCTTTGTTGTTGTATTTTTCATTTTTCTTCTTTTGTAGTTGATGAATATGTAGGGTGAGATGATTTGGAAGGACATGGGGAGGGGAAGAATAAGATCAAAATATATTTAAATTAAAAATGTTTTAAATAACAAATATATAATAAAAGATACACAAATTTAGCTTTATATAAATGGGTAACTAAAAATAATGAGAAATTACACATTTCAACCAGATGACAAAAATATCTCCTTTTAACTAATTCTGACACAATTTGTGCATTTTCACTAGCATTTTTCAGTAAAAATGAATAATGCTTATTCTATATGTTTGTGAATATGTTCTACAATGTTTATATTCATGTGGCTACATCTTAATTTATAATATATTTTAATTATACAATTATATAATTCATATTATTTACATATATATTTATATATAATTATGTATTATGTTATGTTATTATATAAATATAATTATATGTTGATTTATATCATTATAATTAAATTATAATTTATTCAAATCTTGCTTTTTCTTGTTTGTATTATTTTTGGTTTGGGAGAGGGACTAAATTGTAATATATTCAACATATTCTGACTACAATTTTTTTCTTATGATAAATAGTTCAAAATATAGTGCTATTTTAAAGAAAAAAACTTTCTTTTGGGATTTATACTAATTTTTATGCTTAGTAGCTCAGTGTAAGAATATTATTTCCTATTAGTCATATTTACATCATTAAAGAGTAGTAACATTAAAAATGAACTATGGTACCATGCCATCTTGAAAAGTATTTTATTATCTATAGCAACAACAAAAATGGCCAATGGAACCAGATAGCAGATGAACAAAATTAACTTCTGGTTTCCATTTTAATTTACTCAGTAACCAAAACACTAAGTTGATTTGTGCTATTAACTGTATTTTTTATTCTTTATGTATTATGTATCTATACTAACTTATAGTATTAGTACCAATAAAATTTTTACATTTTAACTCTGAGAGCTTATATATTAAACCATTAACCATTTGCTATGCTTGGTTTTGATTTTTTCTTCCTAGGTTATATTTTACCTTTCACTTTAAAATGCAGTTCAAAACACATAAGGTTGTTATAAATAAATGTTTAAGCATATAGTTTTGAGAGTTTTCCCTGCACTATATGATTCTAAAAATTACATGAATCTCAAAGTGGAAAATGCTTTGATTTTCTTCCTTTGACAATAAGAAATGATATTGAACAACACAAATCAGATAACTTTCTAGAGTTTTACCTGATCACAATAAGACAAATACAGGTGTTTTTGACAAGTAATACTTGTTTTAATTTATATAGTAAATGTTTGTTTCAGAATTGCATTCAGTGATATTGAACTCTTTATGAAGTATATCTTGGGATATACTAAAAATATATCAATAACTTCATCCTTTTATAATATTCATATATATAATGTGTGTATGTGTTTGTTCATGTATCAAGTTACTTGAGGTGAGTTAAAAAAAGAATTAAAACAGTGACTAAACTAAATCACATGAGTCTAGCTGTCAAGGAAATCTGCATATGCCCTTGATGTCAGTGAAGCCTTTTACAGTAGAGCTGATGAAAGTTATTTTTTACTTGGATTTCCTCACACCCATTATTTGCTCTGGGAAAGCATTACATGATGCAAGAATATTACTGCAGACATAATGTCTCTTCTTAGAGTAATATTGTATTCATCGCAAGTTAAAAAAAACGTTAAAAACTGCTAGAGTAAACATTTGTTACAGAAGAGTGATATTATTAATCATGGTTGCCTTTTTTGAGATCTATTACAAATACATTTATATGTCTACTTTATATATATATATATATATATATATATATATATATACATACATATATATATATATATATCACCCTGATAAATTTATATTTGTAACTATAAAAATATTGAGGTAGAAGGCTTTGCTGCACCTTACACATTCCAAAATTAACAAATTAAAAATATAATCTAAGGAAGAGAATAGAAATACATTTGTGTGCATATATATGAACATAAACAGACATGGCAATAGCAAAAATATTTTTTCATTTCACAGACAAGTTTACCTATTACTTTTTAAACTTTTTTGAGTTAGTAAAGAAAATAGTTTAGACAATAACTTACTGTTTTATTAATCCACTAGTTGATTATAGCCTGTAATGTTTGGTTTAGTGCTTGTTTTAGAATTCTAGTCCTATGTTTCATTCTAAATTCACGCTTTACTGTATATTTCCCAGTTAGTATATTTCAACAAATAATATATATATATATATATATATATATATATATATATATATATATATATGATGCCCTAAGGTTGGTTGATATAATAACATAATCATCCAAGTATAATTATTGCTAAATATTATGTAGCTTTTAGTGCTATTTTTCTTGTTTTATACCCATCTTCCAATGGATACTAAATGCATCATAGGAGAATCTAATTGGGCAATATTTGTATACATTTATTGAAGAATAAGTATGAGTTATGTCAAAAAATCCTACTTTTTCCTTTACTGTTAAGGTTAATATACTTTATTTTTTATTTTTGTTTGCATGGTGTAGTAACCTTTAAAGATGTGAACTTAGTATGGATGTTTATTAAGGTAATGGTTATGGAGCTATGGTTCAATTTTATAAATATATGGTAAAATCCTAATGATAAAATTACTGCTTCAGTATCCTTGAATTCATGGCTTTTAGAAGGATTTGGTGCTCAGATTACTTAATGTACTATCACTAGTAAGGTGAAGTCATATTTCAATCCAATGTCATTCTAACTTCAACACTATGAATATCTTTGCAGTAAACCATGATGAAAATTAGAGCCAGTTTTTGGGAGAGCAAATTCCTTATAAAGGACATAATAAACTGTTGTTTCTACGGTAAAGTCAAGCAATTCTGAGTATGACAGAGAAAATGTCATGTCATGTCAAATAAATGATATAACATGCCAATTTCACATTCAAAATTTCATGTCTGAAGACTGAAGCCTACATAGCTGTCCTACTCTCCTTGTGCATTATGTATACTAGCATTACCTATAGCAGGATTTCTTAACATTTATGCCTGGATAATTATTTGTAGAATTTACTCTATGAAGGATATAACACCATTGTAACAACCAAAATTTTCTTTAGTTTTGTTAATGGGAAGGGGAATGAGGGTAGAAATAATGGCTTAAACACATTTCTTTAAAGTATAGACAGGTATTTTAAAAGGCAGTGATGGAAGTAAGTAGAAAGCACACAGGTCTTTAAAGACCACCTATTTGAGGAGTAGGGAACTATCTAATGGAATTATGTATTCAGATTTGCTTTATGTGTATCTGGGGAACAGTTAAACTCTGTGAACAGCTTAAGAAATAATTAAAGGAGGTCTGAACTAAATTATGACTTTAGAAAATGTAATGGAAGAAAGGTGACACAAAAGTTAGATGTTTAGAACTTTGGTTTCAATGGTTTTGAAAAAGAAAAGCCACGTTAGAAAAAGGAAAATTCAATGTGAATAGTATAAGATTAAACACAATGAAAATATTTTTTGATCACAAGACATTCACAAATGATCAATATTTAGGTAATAGATATCATAGGGAAAAATTGGAAAACACAACATTTGGTCCAAAAATTAAGAAGCACAGGAGAGTACTATGAAACACTGTCATGTGCTATATAGGTGTTCAGATAGAACCTGTTGTGATGACCCATGCCAGTTCTTCCAACATTTAGGTCAGAGGCAGAGATAAGAGAATTGCAAGATAGATATCAGCCTATCTATCAACAGCCTATACATCAAAAGTTATGGGTTACAACATGAAACATTCTCCAAAAAAAGCTAAGAGAATGAGGAAAAAGGGAAAAAAAGAAAAGAAAAAAAAAGAAAATTGCTAGCATGTGAAGTTCCATAGAGAAAACT
>OZ030010.1:51233834-51270809 GCA_964023405.1 Apodemus agrarius
TTTCAAGCCTCATAAAACCAATTCTCTAAGGAAGGAATTCCATTGGGTATGTCTATGTTAACTTGAAGTAGGATGATAGCTATTGGAAGACAGAATGTTTTTCAGTGTGGAAACAAGTTAGTACTAGAGATATAACAGTGGCTACAGTTCTTGCAGTCTACATCTGTTTTTGTCTTACCAGCCCCACAGATCTTCAGAGAGCAACTTGCATGTTGGATCATGCTAAAATACAGTTGAACAAGTAATTCCTGTAGTATTAAGACACTTTTGAATCTTTACTGAGAGTACTTTTCAAGTTACAGGAAGCTGTTATAAATTAGATTCAGTTTCACAGGCCTAGAAGTTACATGCTGGGGATTTTTTGCTGGCTCAGCAACAAGAAATCATAAAACTCAGGGCTGAAATCAATCAAATAGAAACAAAGCAAACCATACAAAGAATCAACAAGACCAGGAGCTGGTTCTTTGAGAAAATCAACAAGATAGATAAACCCTTAGCCAGACTAACCAAAGGACACAGAGACAGTATGCAAATTAACAAAATTAGAAATGAAAACAGAGACATAACAACAGAAACTGAGGAAATTCAAAAGATCATCAGATCCTACTACAAAGGTCTATACTCAAAACAACTGGAGAATCTGGAGGAAATGGACAATTTCCTAGACAGATATCAAATACCAAAATTAAATCAGCATCAAGTAGATCAGCTAAATAGTCCCATAACCCCTAAAGAAATAGAAGGGGTTATAGAAAGCCTCCCAACCAAAAAAAGTACGGGACCAGATGGTTTTAGTGCAGAATTCGACCAGACCTTCAAAGAAGACTTAACACCAATACTTTTCAAACTATTCCACAAAATAGAGACAGAAGGGACACTGCCCAACTCATTGTTCGAAGCCACAATTATGCTAATACCTAAACCACAAAAAGATCCAACAAAGAAAGAGAACTTCAGGCCAATTTCTCTTATGAATATAGATGCAAAAATACTAAATAAAATTCTTGCTAACCGAATCCAAGACCACATCAAAACGATCATCCACCATGATCAAGTAAGCTTCATCCCAGGGATGCAGGGATGGTTCAATATATGGAAATCCATCAATGTAATCCACTACATAAACAAACTGAAAGAAAAAAACCACATGGTCATCTCATTAGATGCTGAAAAAGCATTCGACAAAATTCAGCATCCTTTCATGCTAAAAGTCTTGGAAAGAGCAGGAATTCAAGACCCATACCTAAACATAGTAAAAGCAATCTACAGCAAACCAGTAGCCAACATCAAAATAAATGGAGAGAAACTTGAAGCATTCCCACTAAAAGCCCTCTCTCTCCATATCTTTTCAATATAGTACTTGAAGTTCTAGCAAGAGCAATTAGACAACATAAGGAAGTCAAAGGGATACAAATTGGAAAGGAAGAAGTGAAACTATCATTATTTGCAGACGATATGATAGTATACCTAAGCAACCCAAAAAACTCCACCAGAGAACTTCTACAGCTGATAAACAACTTCAGCAAAGTGGCAGGTTATAAAATTAACTCAAGCAAGTCAGTGGCCTTCTTGTACTCAAAGGACAAGCAGGCAGAGAAAGAAATTAGGGAAATAACACCCTTCACAATAGCCACAAACAACATAAAATATCTTGGCGTAACTCTAACCAAACAAGCGAAAGATCTGTACAACAGGAACTTCAAGTCCTTGAAGAAAGAAATCGAAGAAGACCTCAGAAGATGGAAAAATATTTCTTGCTCCTGGATTGGCAGGATCAATATAGTAAAAATGGCCATCTTGCCAAAAGCAATATACAGATTCAATGCGATCCCCATCAAAATCCCAACTCAATTCTTCATAGATCTAGAAAGAGCAATTCTCAAATTCATCTGGAGCAAAAAAAACCCAGGATAGCTAAAACTATTCTCAACAATAAAAGGACTTCTGGGGGAATCAATATCCCTGACCTCAAGCAGTACTACAGAGCAATTGTGTTAAAAACTGCATGGTATTGGTATAGCAACAGGCAAGCAGATCAATGGAACAGGATTGAAGACCCAGAAATTAACCCACAGACTTATGGTCACTTGATCTTTGATAAAGGAGCCACAACCATCCGATGGAATAAAGATAGCCTTTTCAACAAATGGTGCTGGTTCAACTGGAAGTCAACATGCAGAAGAATGCGAATTGACCCACTCTTATCTCTTTGCACTAAGATCAACTCCAAGTGGATCAAGGACCTCCACATAAAACCAGACACACTGAAACTATTAGAAAAGAAAGTGGGGAAGACCCTGGAGGACTTGGGCACAGGGGAAAAGTTCCTGAACAGAACACCAATAGCTTATGCTCTAAGATCAAGAATCGACAAATGGGACCTCATAAAATTACAAAGTTTCTACAAAGCAAAGGACACTGTCAGAAGGACAAAACGGCAACCAACAAACTGGGAAAAGATCTTCACCAACTCCACATCCGACAGAGGGCTAATATCCAATATATACAAAGAACTCAAGAAGTTAGACCCCAAAGAAGCAAATAACCCTATCAAAAAATGGGGTACAGAGCTAAACAAAGAATTTTCACCAGAAGAAATTTGGATGGCCGAGAAACACCTTAAGAGATGTTCAACATCATTAGTCATCAGGGAAATGCAAATCAAAACAACCCTGAGATTCCACCTCACACCAGTCAGAATGGCTAAGATTAAAAACTCAAGAGACAACAAGTGCTGGCGAGGATGTGGAGAAAGAGGAACACTCCTCCACTGTTGGTGGGATTGCGAAATGGTAAAACCGCTCTGGAAATCAGTTTGGCGGTTCCTCAGAAAATTGGGCATGTCACTTCCAGAGGACCCTGGCATACCACTCCTGGGCATATACCCAGAGGATTCCCCTGCATGCAATAAGGACACATGCTCCACTATGTTTATAGCAGCCTTGTTTATAATAGCCAGAAATTGGAAGGAGCCCAAATATCCCTCAAAGGAGGAATGGATACAGAAAATGTGGTATATTTATACAATGGAATACTACTCAGCAATTAAAAATAATGAATTCATGCAATTTGTAGGTAAATGGTTAGACCTGGAAAATATCATCCTGAGTGAATTAACCCAATCACAAAAGAATGCACATGAAATGCAATCACTGATAAGTGGATATTAATGAGCCCAGAAGCCTAAATACTCAAGACACAAATAGCAAGTCAAATGATTCCCAAGAAGAAGAAAGGAGAGGACCCTGGGCCTGTAAAGATTGCATCCAGTTTAGTAAAGAAACCGAGGGGGGAGGGGGAATGATTGGGGAACAGTTGGGGGGGAGAGGAACTATGGGAACTATGGTGGGTGGGAACTGGGAAGGGGGAAAGCCTTTGGAATGTAAACATAGAATATAGAACATAAAAAAAATTAAAAAAACAGTTAAAGGACACTGTTTTTGCTAGATTTTCTCTGGATAAAACTACTTATATGAGAATATATTAACTAGTGTGGTCAAGATAAATGTGTAAGCTATGGTTAAAAGCATATAAAATAAGAAAATGTATCAAAACTTTTAATATTATAAAAGGACAAACTTTCTCTTTATCACAGAAATTCCAATTATATGATATTTGAAATAAATATTGGCTTCCCCCAAATTATCAAGTTCTCTTATTTGTGAATATTAAATTCCTGCTGAGAACCAATACAAAGAACTTGATTTTTTAAATGCTTGCAGGGTATTTATAATTTTGGTGATTAGATACATTGCTTTGGATTAAATTTCATAATTTGCATCTTGCTATTTTTTAAGATGAAAAGATATCTATCACATCATTTCTTTGAAATTTTTCTTGACAACAATGAACTCAAACAAATAAAATTCTGCAGTAGTAGAAAGTAAGTCTGGCTAGATTCATCAATATTCATAGCACTGGTAAGTCTGCAAAACTTGTAGCCATTGCTGTGTCTCTCTACTAATAGAGTGTTTGCACATTGAAAATCCAACAAGTTAGAAGGTAACATAAAAGCTTACAACAAAACAAAGGAACATTGTTGTAGCTATACAAGGAATCAACATGTGTGCTTTATTTAGTGAAGCCCTAATTACAAAGTCTTAGCTTCTTTTTCTCTCTTTTGAAATTACAAGGGGGTTCTGCAACCAGCTCGCCGGCCCCTGGACCAGCGGTAGCGGCGGGCCTCCATATTCCAACCAGGACACAGCTGGAAAGGCCCAGACTCTGTGGGACATCCCCGCACCCTCTGCCTGAGCACCAAGGCTGCGTTCTGCAACTAGCTCGCTGGCCCCTGGACCCGCGATAGCTGCAGGCCTCCATATTGCAACCAGGACACAGCTGGAAAGACCCAGGTAGACACACCTTTCAGGGCTACCCTCATGGGGGGGATCTGCTAGGGTCTCGGAGCCAAGCAGGCCGAGTTCTGCCTAGGCTCTGTGGGACATCCCCGCGCCCTCTGGACGAGCACCAAGGCTGTGTTCTGCAACCAGCTCGCCAGCCCCTGGACCAGCGATAGTGGCGGGCCTCCATGTTGCAACCAGGACACACCTGGAAAGACCCAGGTAGACACCCCTTCCAGGGCTACCCACACGGGGGATCTGCTAGGCTCTCGGAGCCAAGCAGGCCAAGTTCCTTGCAACCAGGACACAGCTGGAGAAGCCCAGGTAGACAGACTCCAACAGTGGCTACAATCGCATGGGTGGCAGCCAGCTTATGATCCATTAAAGCAGCAGTCACACATATTCACCAGTAGAGAAACAACAGGTGAGCCCAGCCTCACAGGAGATTCAAACACCAGCCACTGACAACAAGGCCAACTAAAACCAGAAATAACCAGATGGCAAAAGGAAAACAAAGGAACGTTACTAACAAAAATCAAGGCAACATGACAGCATCTGAACCCAGTTCTTCAACAACAGGAATCCCTGGATACCCCAAGACACCAGAAAAACAAGACTTAGATATAAAATCACTGGTCAGGATGCTGGTAGCTGAACACATAGAAAAATCTCGTAAAGAAATAGAGGAGAAAATGGATCAAAAGTTAGAAGCCTTTACGAGGCAAATACAAAAATCACTTCAAGAAATTCAGGAGAAGATGGATCAAAGAGAAGAAGACAATAAGGAAGAAAGACAAAAGTCACTTAAAGAACTACAGAAGAACGTGGGCCAACAAGTAGAAGCTACGAAAGAGGAAGCACAAACATCTATTAAAGAAATACATGAAAACACAATCAAGCAAGCAAAAGATCTGAGCACATCCATCCAGATACTAAAAACAGAAGTAGAAACAACTAAGAAATCACAGAGGGAGACAACATTGGAGATAGAAAACCTTGGGAAGAAATCAGGGGCCATAGACACAAGTATCAACAATAGAATACAAGAGATAGAAGACAGAATCTCAGATGCCAAAGATACCATAGGAACCATTGATTCAGCAGTCAAAGAAAATACTAAATGCAAAAAGGTGGCAACCCAAAACATCCAGGAAATCCAAGACACTATGAGAAGACCAAACCTAAGGATTATAGGTATAGACGAGAGTGAAGATTTACAAGTTAAAGGGCCAGCTAATATCTTCTATAAAATTATGGAAGAAAACTTCCCCAACCTAAGGAGAGAGATGCGATGAATATACAAGAAGCCTATAGAACCCCAAACAGACTGGACCAGAACAGAAATACATCCCGTCACATAATAATCAAAACTCCAAATGTAATAAACAAAGAAAGAATACTAAAGGCAGCAAGAGAAAAAGGCCAAGTAACATATAAAGGAAAACCTATCAGAATAACACCAGACTTCTCACCTGAGACCATGAAAGCTAGAAGATCCTGGGCAGATATCATGCAAACTCTAAGAGAACACAAACTTCAGCCAAAACTACTTTACCCAGCAAAACTCTCAATCACCATTGATGGAGACATCAAGGTATTCCATGACAAAACCAAATTTGCAAGATATCTTTCAACAAATCCAGCCCTACAAAGGATAATAGGGGGAAAACACCAAGACAAGGATGGAAACTACACCTGGGAAGAAGCAAGATAGAAACCTCCTCTCATCAAACCCAAAAGAAGATAACCTCTCGAATATAAAATTAAATAAGATAAATAAATATAATTTCAAAAATGTCTGGAGGTAATAATTACTATTCCTTAATATCTCTTAACATCAATGGACTCAATTCCCCAATAAAAAGACATAGATTAACAGACTGGATACGGAAACAGGACCCTACATTTTGCTGCATACAGGAAACACATCTCAGTATTAAAGACAAACACTGCCTTAGAGTAAAAGGCTGGAAGACAATTTTACAAGCAAATGGTCTCAGGAAACAAGCTGGAGTAGCCATTCTAATATCAGATAAAATTGACTTTCAACCTAAAATCATCAAAAGAGACTCAGAAGGTCACTTCTTGCTGGCCAAAGGGAAAATCCACCAAGAAGAGCTCTCAATACTGAACATCTATGCTCCAAATGCAAGGGCACCCTCATTCGTAAAAGAAACCTTACTAAAGCTTAAAGCACACATTACACCTAACACAATAATTGTGGGTGACTTCAACACTCCACTTTCCTCAATGGACCAATCAGGAAAGCAGAAACTAAACAGGGACACAGTGAAACTAATTGAAACTCTGGACCAATTGGATTTAACTGATATATATATATATATATATATATATATATATATATATATATATATAACATTTTATCCTAAAGCTAAAGAATATACCTTTTTCTCAGCACCGCATGGTACCTTCTCCAAAATAGACCATATAATTGGTCACAAGACAGATGTCAACAAATACAAGAAGATCGAGCTAATCCCATGCCTCCTATCAGATCACCATGGAGTAAGAGTGGTATTCAATAGCAACAAAAACAACAGAAAGCCCACATACACATGGAAACTGAACAATACTCTACTCAATGACACCTTGGTCAAGGAAGAAATAAAAAAAGAAATCAGACTTTTTAGAATTCAATGAAAATGAAGGTACAACCTACCCAATCTATGGGACACAATGAAAGCAGTGCTAAGAGGAAAACTCATATCTCTAAGTGCATCCAAAAAGAAACTGGAGAGAGCATACACTAGCAGCTTAAAAGCACACCTTAAAGCCCTGGAAGAAAAACAAGTTAATTCACCCAGGAGGAGCAGAAGAAAAATCATCAAACTCAAGGCTGAAATCAATCAAATAGAAACAAAGCAAACCATACAAAGAATCAACAAGACCAGGAGCTGGTTCTTTGAGAAAATCAACAAGATAGATAAACCCTTAGCCAGACTAACCAAAGGACACAGAGACAGTATACAAATTAACAAAATTAGAAATGAAAAGGGAGACATAACAACAGAAACTGAGGAAATTCAAAAGATCATCAGATCCTACTACAAAGGTCTGTACTCAAAACAACTGGAGAATCTGGAGGAAATGGACAATTTCCTAGACAGATATCAAATACCAAACTTAAATCACCATCAAGTAGACCAGCTAAATAGACCCATAACCCCTAAAGAAATAGAAGGGGTTATAGAAAGCCTCCAAACCAAAAAAAGTATGGGACCAGATGGTTTTAGTGCAGAATTCTACCAGACCTTCAAAGAAGACTTAACACCAATACTTTTCAAACTATTCCACAAAATAGAGACAGAAGGGACACTGCCCAACTCATTGTTCGAAACCACAATTACGCTAATACCTAAACCACAAAAAGATCCAACAAAGAAAGAGAACTTCAGGCCAATTTCTCTTATGAATATAGATGCAAAAATACTAAATAAAATTCTTGCTAACTGAATCCAAGACCACATCAAAACGATCATCAACCATGATCAAGTAGGCTTCATCCCAGGGATGCAGGGATGGTTCAATATATGGAAATCCATCAATGTAATCCACTACATAAACAAACTGAAAGAAAAAAACCACATGGTCATCTCATTAGATGCTGAAATAGCATTCGTCAAAATTCAGCATCCTTTCATGCTAAAAGTCTTGGAAAGAGCAGGAATTCAAGACCCATACCTAAACATAGTATAAGCAATCTACAGCAAACCAGTAGCCAACATCAAAATAAATGCACAGAAACTTGAAGCATTCCCACTAAAATCAGGGACTAGACAAGGCTGCCCTCTCTCTCCATATCTTTTCAATATAGCACTTGAAGTTCTAGCAAGAGCAATTAGACAACATAAGGAAGACAAGGGGATACAAATTGGAAAGGAAGAAGTGAAAATATCATTATTTGCAGACGATATGATAGTTTACCTAAGCAACCCAAAAAACTCCACCAGAGAACTTCTACAGCTGATAAACAAATTCAGCAAAGTGGCAGGTTATAACATTAACTCAAGCAAGTCAGTGGCCTTCTTGTACTCAAAGGACAAGCAGGCAGAGAAAGAAATTAGGGAAATAACACCCTTCACAATAGCCACAAACAACATAAAGTATCTTGGCTTAACTCTAACCAAACACGTGAAAGATCTGTACAACAGGAACTTCAAGTCCTTGAAGAAAGAAATCGAAGAAGACCTCAGAATTTGGAAAAATATTTCTTGCTCCTGGATTGGCAGGATCAATATAGTAAAAATGGCCATCTTGCCAAAAGCATTATACAGATTCAATGCAATCCACATCAAAATCCCAACTCAATTCTTCATAGATCTAGAAAGAGCAATTCCCAAATTCATCTGGAGCAACAAAAAACCCAGGATAGCTAACACTATTCTCAACAATAAAAGGGCTTCTGGGGGAATCAATATCCCTGACCTCAAGCAGTACTACAGAGCAATTGTGTTAAAAACTGCATGGTATTGGTATAGCAACAGGCAAGCAGATCAATGGAACAGGATTGAAGACCCAGAAATTAACCCACAGACTTATGGTCACTTGATCTTTGATAAAGGAGCCACAACCATCCGATGGAATAAAGATAGCCTTTTCAACAAATGGTGCTGTTTCAAGTGGAGGTCAACATGCAGAAGAATGCGAATTGACCCACTCTTATCTCTTTGCACTAAGATCAACTCCAAGTGGATCAAGGACCTCCACATAAAACCAGACACACTGAAACTATTAGAAAAGAAACTTGGGAAGACCCTGGAGGACTTGGGCACAGGGGAAAAGTTCCTGAACAGAACACCAATAGCATAAGCACTAAGATCAAGAATCGACAAATGGGACCTCATAAAATTACAAAGTTTCTGCAAAGCAAAGGACACTGTCAGAAGGACAAAATGGCAACCAACAAAGTGGGAAAAGATCTTCACCAACCCCACATCCGACAGAGGGCTAATATCCAATATATACCAAGAACTCAAGAAGTTAGACCCCAAAGAACCAAATAACCCTATCAAAAAATGGGGCACAGAGCTAAACAAAGAATTTTCACCAGAAGAAATTCAGATGGCCAAGAAACACCTTAAAAGATGTTCAACATCATTAGTCATCAGGGAAATGCAAATCAAAACAACCCTGAGATTCCACCTCTCACCAGTCAGAATGGCTAAGATTAAAAACTCAAGAGACAACAAGTGCTGGCAAGGATGTGGAGAAAGAGGAACACTCCTCCACTGTTGGTGGGATTGCAAAATGGTAAAACTGCTCTGGAAATCAGTTTGGCGGTTCCTCAGAAAATTGGGCCTGTCACTTCCAGAGGACCCTGGCATACCACTCCTGGGCATATACCCAGAGGATTCCCCTGCATGCAATAAAGACACATGCTCCACTATGTTTATATCAGCCTTGTTTATAATAGCCAGAAATTGGAAGGAGCCCAAATATCCCTCAAAGGAAGAATGGATACAGAAAATGTGGTATATTTATACAATGGAATACTACTCAGCAATTAAAAATAATGAACTCATGCAATTTGTAGGTAAATGGTTAGATCTGGAAAATATCATCCTAAGTGAGCTAAGCCAATCACAAAAGAATACACATGAAATGCAATCACTCATAAGTGGATATTAATGAGCTCAGAAGCCCTAAATACTCAAGACACAATTAGCAAGTCAAATGATTCCCTAGAAGAAGAAAGGAGAGGACCCTGGGCCTGTAAAGATTGCATCCAGTTTAGTAAAGAAACTGAGGGGGGAGGGGGAATGATTGGGGAATAGTTGGGGGGAGAGGAACTATGGGAACTATGGTGGGTGGGAACTGGGAAAGGGGAAAGCCTTTGGAATGTAAACATAGAATATAGAAAATTAAAAAAAATAAAATAAAAAAACCAAAAAAAAAAAACAAAAAAAATAAACAAAAAAAAAGAAGTTACAAGGGGGTTCTTATTTCTGATTGAGCATTTTGGGGCCTTATTCTGTCCCAATATTATCTAGAAATAAGCAAAGGGTTGAAGTCACAAACTAGACATAAGGTGAGCAAACAATCTATTTTCACAGATGAGGAAGTCATTAGAAACTGAAGCAGTCAAAGTAAAAAATGTCCACTTCAAATTCTTCAATACATATCTTTTTTTAATGGTGGTTACTTCTTTCAAATCTGTCTAGCAAAATTAGAAGTGATGTCATGCCCAGAACAGAATGCCCCAGATACAGATAGAATGAAGTGATTCCTGCCACTGTGATATAGCCCCCTTGTGAGGGTCTAGGAGTGTCAATGGCTGCATAAGGCTTGTTTGTGTAATAAGGTACATATTTTCACATTCCTCTGAGGAATTTCCTCTCTGTTAGTGATAATGACTCTATTATAATCTGTGACAGCATGAGTCCTTGAGACGAAGGTGTGGCTAAAGACTCAGCAAAATGGTAAAAGCTGAGACCTTCAGGACAGTCCTTAAGGCTATAGGAAAAAGCTCTAAATATGTGAGTTTGGAAATAGGTAATATTTCAACTGTGCAAAAATATAAGGATGCAATATGAATGAAGAGGGGCTTCATGAACCTAAAGGAGCAAAGGTAGCTGCATTAATGATCCAGCTTGTCAGAGAGATACAAAGACAAGCTGATTCGTAAATTTAAGGTCAGCCTGAGACAGAGCAAGGTTAGGTCAGCATCTCATCCAGCTTGGTTATCCTCTGTGTTTAACAAAAACAGATAGATCTCTGAATTCTTTTGCATGGTGAAAAGAAACTATATGCTTCCAGTTTCCAAAAAATCAAAGGGTTGGGTTCATGGGATACTGATTCATAGGATAATCAAAAGGAAACCTGGAATAAATAACTGAATTGATATGTAAATAAAATGCTTGTCCCTATGACATGAGCTAGCAAAAGGAGGTAGCAGTTCCTTAGAACTTTCTCTAGAGAGAGCTGAGCTGTCTAGAAATCTCTGGAGAACAAAAACAAATTTTTCAGAATTTTTTTTCTTAACAGGATTCCTGACTTGGTCAGAAGATCCAATAATTTTTTTATAGATGTATTTTTAGAATTCTTTTATCCTCTTTCCTCATGTCCTCTCTGAAAACCCCCTATCCAATCCCCCCTCTCCCTGTGCACTAACTACATCCCTCCCATTTTCTTGACCTGGAATTCCCCTACACTGGGACCTCAAGCCTTAAAAAGCATTAGCTCTCCAGACACCATGTAGAATTTTTACTAGCAGAGAGAGCTGTCTCACCCAGAGAGTTTTTGGAATAGTAAGAAAATTCTGTCTACACAAGAGGAAAACACACACAGAAATAAAGCAGAACACAGAGAGAGAAACAGAGACAGAGAGACAGAGGCAGAGACAGAGACAGAGAGAGACAGAGAGAGCTAGCACAGTCTAGAAAGCCATCTTAGTAGTACTTAGGCTGCCAGCTTGGACCCATGATTAGACTTTGATTCTTTTCTTCTCTCAGAAGCCCTCTCCACACAGAAGCTCATCTTTGGCAATGTCAACAGATTGAAGAAAGGGTAAGTTTCTACACTTCTAGTTTTGTGCAACAATGTGATTGCTATGGAAAGCATAGAAAATCGGTGACCTTATGGGAGTGTGGGTGTTTTCCAAACCTCAGTGGTACCCAAGCTCATGAAAAGATGTTGAAAACAAGGTGATCTGACACAGATGGTCGACTTGTCTTTCTATGGGCTTTGATAAAGCTTCATTGTGTCTTTGTTGCTACAACCATTATCTAATAGGATAGTTTAGAAGAAACATACCTGCCTGTGACTTTGGGTAAAAAGTTTGTCAACCTCAATCCAGGCTATACCTTGAAGCACTCACAAACTTCTCCAGTCCTCTGCCATAGCTTTGGAGTAGCTCTGTCTTTTCAGACACCGTAAAAACAAATGTTCTTCTGTGACCACAATTGTATGACCACCATTTTTGGTCTGACTTTAGAATATGAAGCATTTCTGTAATATAAGTTGAATCCCATTCAACCCAGTGAGTTCAGGCTATACATCTAGTTTTGCCTCTTCCAGTGTAAAAACCTAATTTTGTATGCCAAAGTAGGAAATTACCTCAAATCCCTGTGTACCAGCTCCAGGTGACAGTAATATAAAATACATAAAAACAAGGCAGGTTTTGCACTTTCTCAAATACAAAGAAATATACCTACCAACCCTTGGCAGCAGTAGATTCATGAGCTAACACTTGAACAACTGTGGTGTCAAATGCAATCTGCTCTGCCTAGTAAAACAAGCAAAGAATTGCACTTCATATACTGGGGTCTAGAAGTTACTCACCAAACCATGAGAACACTGATCTCAGTCAAGTAGGAATGCTTTACTGAATGCACACCTTGATACCAATCAGACCAGGATCACAGAAATGAATAACCTAATTGTGGTACCAGTCTATTTTTTATAGGAAAAAGGAGTTTCAAATGTTTAAAAGTCACGGAGTGGATCTGTACTATATTTTGGCTAACTTCACAAAATCTTTTTTATTAGATATTTGCTTTATTTATATTTCAAATGGTATCCCCTTTCCTCTTTACCCCTCTGAAAATTCCCTATCTCCTCTCCCTCCCCCTGCTTACCACCCCCTTTCCTGTCCTGGCATTCTCCTACACTAGGGCATCAAGCCTCCATAGGATCAATGGCCTCTCCTCTCATTAATGTCTGATATTTCCATCCTCTGCTACATATTTAGCTTGAGCCATGGGTTCTTCTGTGTGTACTCTTTGGTTGGTGATTTAGTACCTGGGAGCTCTGGGGCTACTGATTGGTACATATCATTGTTCCTCCTGTGGGGCTGCAAACATCTTCAGCTCTGTGGTTACCTTCTCTAGCTGCTCCATTGTGGACTCTATGCTCCTTTTATTGGCTGGTTGCGAGCCATAGGTATTTTGATCCACCTTCCAAGAAGGATCACAGTATCCACACTTTGGTCTTCCTTCTTCTTGAGCTTCATCTGGTCTGTGAGTTGTATCTTGGTATTTCAAGCTTCTGGCCTAATATGCATTTATCAGCAAGTGCATACCATGTGTGTTCTTTTGTGATTGGGTTACCTTACTCAGGATGATATTTTCTAGCTCCAACCATTTGCCTAAGAATTTCATGAATTCATTGTTTATAAAAGCTGAGTAGTCTTCCCTTGTATATATACACCACAATTTCTGTATCCATTTCTCTGTTGAGGGACATCTGGATTCTTTCAAGCTTCTGGCTATTATAAATGAGCCTACAATGAACATATTGGAGCATGTGTCCCTATTATGTGTTGGAGCATTTTCTGGGTATATGCCCAGGAGTTGTATAGCTGGGTCCTCATTTTGTACTATTTAGTAAGACTCTGAAGAGCCTTAACTTATCGGAGACCCATGAGTGAGCAATGTGGAGAAAGGAATTGATGCAAGGTACAAGAGGAATTTTATTTAATCCAGCATGCTGGGGTTGCCCTGCACATGAGGAGAGACCATGCCTAGCTGGCTGCCCTGTACTTTATACAGCCCTCAGGGCAGCTGCCATCAGGCACAATATGATTGGCAGAACAGTGTTATCTTTAAGCTAACTGGTTGTTAAAGAATGAAGTAGGTGGCCAACGGACTCTGGGCCTTTCCTAGCTGTAGGTATCTCCTTATGGTCTGAGGAATATAATTTAGCCTCTCCCTTCTGGGAGGACAAGTGTTCCATGACTTTTCCTAAGTTCCTGAGCTAACCCTTTCACTATGTCCAATTTTCTGAGGAACTGCCAAACTAATTTCTAGAGTGCTTTTACCATCTTACAAAACCACCAGCAATGGAGGAGTGTTCCTCTTTCTCCACATTGGCTCCAACATCTGCTGTCTCCTGAGTTTTTGATCTTAGCCATTCTGATTGGTGTGAGGTAGATTCTTAGGATTGTTTTGATTTGCATTTCCCTGATGACTAAGCATAGTTAACTTTTCTTTTTGTGTTTCTCAGCCATCCAATATTCCTCAGTTGAGAATTCTTGTTTAGCTCTGTAACCCATTTTTCAAAAGGGTTATTTGGTTCTCATGAGTTTAACTTCTTGTGTTATTTGTATATATTGGATATTAGGCTTCTATCAGATGTAGGATTGGTAAAGATTTTTCCCCAATTTATTGGTTGCTGTTTTGTCCAATTGACAGTGTCCTTTGCCTTATAGAAGCTTTGAAATTTTATGAGGTCCCATTTGTCAATTCTTGATCCTAGAGCATAAGCTATTGGGGTTCTATTCAGGAAAATTTCCCAAGTGCCTTTGTGCTCCAGGGTCTTCCCCAATTCCTCTTCTATGAGTTACAGTGTGTCTGGTTTTATATGGAGGTCCGTGATCCACTTGCACTTGAGCTTTGTACAGGGAGATAAGAATGGATCAATTGGCTCCCTGTCACCATCTTCTCTCCCAGACAGAGAGGACAGAAAACACAAGGTAAACAGAGATATCCCAAGTTTAGCATCACTTGGGACAGAGCCCACTGGGCTGCTGCCTGTGCCCAAGCACTAGGCAGCCCTGCAAGTTGTCTGTGTGCCAGCTGTGTCATGGGTCATTTGCCCTGCAGAGTAATTGGCATTTGAAGGGGCTCCCCGCCACCATCTTTGCTCCCAGACAGACAGGACAGGCTACACCAGGTACACAGAGACAACCCGGAGTATAACATTGCTTGGGGCAAGGCACACCAGGGCTCCAATGGCACCCAAGAAGAGGGCAGCCCATCAGCAATCTTTCCCAGGGAAAACCCAATCATCTAGAGGAGCAGAAATAGCCTACAGGCTTACAGAATGTTCAATCACCAGATGGTGACAAGAAGACCAACTAACTCCAGAGATAACCAGCTGGCAAAAGGCAAACATAGGCACGATACTAACAGGAATCAATGTAATATGGCAGCATCCGAACCCAATTCTCTAAAAACAACAAGTCCTAGATACCCCAACATATCAGAAAAACAAGGTTTGGATTTAAAATCATTGGTATTGATGCTGTTAGAGAAACACAAGAAGGACATAAATAAATCTCTTAAAGAAACATAGGAGAAAATTAATCAAAGGGTAGAAGCCCTTAAAAGGGAAACACAAAAAATCATTTAAAGAAATTCAGGAGAATATGGGTCAACAGATAGAAGTCAATGAAGTGGAAATGCAATAGCCACTTAAAGAAATACAGGAGAATTTGGGACAATAGGCAGAAGTCATGAAAGAAGAAACACAAAAATCTCTTAAAGAGTTACAGGAAAACACAAACAAACAAATGAAGGAACTGAGCAAAGCCATCCAGGATTTAAAAACAGAAGTAGAAACAACTAAGAAATCATAAAGGGAGAAAACTTTGTAGATAGAAAACCTTGGCAAGAAGTCAACGGTTATAGATGCAAATATTAACAACAGAATACAAGAGATAGAAAGAATCTCAGATGCTGAAGATACCATAGGAAGCATTGGCTCAACAGTCAAAGAAAATGCAGAAAGCTTGTAACCCAAAACGTCCAGGAAATCCAGGACACAAAGAGAAGACCAACCCTAAGGATTATAGGTATAGATGAGACTGAATATTTACAACTTAAAGGGCCAGAAAATATCTTCAAAAAAATTTTGGAAGAAAACTTCCCTAACCTAAAAAGAGATATGCCCATGAACATAAAAGAAGCCTACAGAACTCCAAACAGACGGGACCAGAACAGAAATACCTCCCGTCACAGAATAATCAAAACTCCAAATGTACTAAAGAAAGAAAGAATATTAAAGGCAGTAAGAGAAAAAGACCAAGTAACATATAAAGGAAGACCTATCAGAATTACACCAAACTACTCACCAGAGACCATGAAAGCGAGAAGATCCTGGGCAGATCTCATGCAGAATCTAAGAGAACACAAATGCCAGCCAAGACTACTTTACCCAGCAAAACTCTCAATCACCATAGATGGAGAAACCAAGATATTCCATGACAAAACCAAATGTACACAATATATTTCCACAAACACAGCCCTATAAAGGATAGTAGGGGGAAAACACAAATACAAGGAGAGAAACTACAACCTGAAAAAGCAAGATAGTAAACTTCTCTCATCAAACCCAAAAGAAGATAACCACTCAAATATAAAAATAACATAAAAAATGACAGGAAGTAATAATCACTATTCCTTAATATCTCTTAACATCAATGGACTCAATTCCCCAATAAAAAGACATAGACTAACAGACTGGATTCGTAAACAGGACCCTCTATTTTGCTGCATACAGCAAACACATCTCAGTGTCAAAGACAAACACTACCTTAGTATAAAAGGCTGTAAGACCATTTTACAAGCAAAGGGTCTCAGGAAACAAGCCTGAGTGGCCATTCTAATATCAGATATAATTGACTTTCTACCTAAAATCATCAAAAGAGATCAGGAAGGTCACAACTTGCTGGTCAAAGAAAAATCCACCAAGAAGAACTCTCAGTTCTGAACATCAAAAGAAACGTTACTAAAGCTCAAAGCACACATTGCACCTAACATTATAATTGTGGGTGACTTCAACACTCCACTAACTACAATGGACCTATCAGGAAAACAAAAACTTAAGAGGGACACAGTGAAACTAATTGAAGCTTTGGACCAATTGGATTTAACAGATTATATATATATATATATATAATATGTATATATATTTCATCCTAAAGCAAAAGAATATACCTTCCTTTTTTTCTCAGCACCTCAAGGTACCTTCTCCAAAATCGACCATATAATTCGTCACCAAGCAGACCTCAACAGATATAATATCGAACTAATCCCATGCCTCCTATCAGATCACTATGGAGTAAAAGTGATCTTCAATAGCAACAAAAACAACAGAAAGCCCACATACACATGGAAACTGAACAATACTCAATGATACTTTGGTCAAGAAAGAAATAAAGAAATCAAAGACTTTTTAGAATTCAATGAAAATGAAGGTACTGTTTACCCAAATATATGGGACACAATGAAAGCAGTGCTATGAGGAAAACTCATTGCCCTGAGTGCCTCCAAAAAGAAACTGGAGATAGCATACACTAGCAGCTTAATGGCACACCTGAAAGCCCTGGAACAAAAAGAAGCTAATTCACCCAGGAGGAGTAGAAGACAGGAAATCATCAAACTCAGGGCTGAAATCAATCAAGTAGAAACAGAGAACCATACAAATTATCAACAAAACCGCGAGCTGGTTCTTTGAGAAAATCAACAAGATAGATAAACCTTTAGACAGACTAACCAAAGGGCACAGAGACAGTATCCAAATTAACAAAGTTAGAAATGAAAATGGAGATATAACAATAAAACTGAGGATATTCAAAAAGTCATCCGATCCTACTACAAAAAATCCTATACTCAACAAAACTGGAGAATGTGGAGGAAATGGACAATTTGCTAGACAGATACCAAATACCAATATCAAATCATGTTCAAATAGATCATCTAAATAGTCCCATAACACCTAAAGAAATAGAAGTGTTCATTGAAAGTCTTCAAACCAAAAAAAGCACAGGACCAGATGGTTTTAGTGCAGAATTCTATCAGACCTTCAAAGAAGACCTAACATCAATACTCTTTATTCCACTAAATAGAAACAGAAGGAACACTCCCCAACTAGTTCTATGAAGCCACAATTATGCTGATATCAAAACCACACAAAGATCCAACAAAGAAAGAGAACTTCAGACCAATTTCCCTAATGAATACTGATACAAAAATACTCAATATAATTCTTGCCAACTGAATCCAAGGACACAGTTAAATGATCATTCACCATTCTTCTATATGTTAACTGCCATTTGACCCAGCACCATTAGGTCAGAATGCTAACATGACAAATTATTATTAGCTAACCTTTAAGCTGATTGATCCTGAGTGAGGTTAGAGGGGTGGTAGAAGAGACTTTATCAGGAGAATTTTAGAATATTTAGATAACAGAGCATGAGCACTATAATCATAGCTTTTGAGATTATTAGTGGCACTCATCAGTGTTAGCCTCATAAAACCTCAATGACCTCATACTCAGGTACAAGCACTTCAGCCCAATGGACATATTGACCTTAAACTTGATGGATCCTATATAAAGCTTTGTGAAAACACTTAGGATAACAAATCTCAGGTAGTATAGGACAGAACATAACAAAATATGTGACCAGCTAGACCTTATTTTAAGTCAAGTTATTTACTGCGTGCGTGTGTGTATGTGTGTGTGTGTGTGTGTGTGTGTATGTGTGTGTGTATGTGTGTGTGTGTGTGTGTGTGTGTGTGTGTTAGTTACTGGCATGCATATTAAAGCAGGGCTATGAAATAACTGGCAGGCATAGAACAAAATGGTTACGGCTATTCCAGTGTGGTGGTGGGGGTCAGACAACAACAATATAAAGCTTTAAAGAATTGAAAAATGTCAGCTGGGCGGTGGTGGTGCACACCTGTAATCCCAGCACTTGGGAGGCAGAGGCAGGCGGATTTCTGAGTTCGAGGCCAGCCTGGTCTACAGAGTGAGTTCCAGGACAGCCAGGGCTACACAGAGAAACCCTGTCTCGAACCCCCCCCCAAAAAAAAAAAGAATTGAAAAATGTTTTGGTACCTAAAATATAAAGATGTCAAGAGAAGACTATGTCCATCAGGAAGAATGAGGTAAACATGACACCATCAAGCTTATGAAATTCTGACTCTAAATAAATAGAGATCAAGAAGTCAGATGACTGAGGTGAAATGATTATAAAAGCCAAGAGGCCAGGGAGTCTGGTGTAAGACTATAACTTCTTCCTCTTTTTTTCCCTTTTATTCGATATGTTCTTTATTTACATTTCAGATGATTTCCCCTTTCCTGGATACCCCTCCCAGAAAGTTCCATAAGCCCTCTTCCCTCCCCGTGTTCCCCTAAATCAATCCCTTCCTGCTTCCCTGCCCTGGTATTCCCCTACACTGCTACCAGGGGCCTTTCCTTCCTTCTTCTTGAGCATCATTTAAAATGTGAATTGTTTCTTGGGCATTCCAAGCTTCTGGGCTAATATCTGCTTATCACTGAGTGCATACTATATGTGTTCTTTTGTGATTGGGTCACCTCACTCAGGATGACATTCTCCAGTTCCACCCTCTTGCCTACGTATTTCATGAATTCATTGTTTTAATAGCTGAGTAGTATTCCATTGTGTAAATACACCACATTTTCTGTATCTATTCCTCCAATAAGGGACTTCTGGGTTCTTTACAGCTTCTGGCTATTATAAATAGGGCTGCTATGAATATAGTGGAGCATGTGTCCTTATTGCGTGTTGGAAAATCCTCTGGATATATGCTCAGGAGTGGTATAATGGGGTCCTCCCATAGTATCATGCCCAATTTTCTGAGGAGCCACCAGACTGATTTCCAGAATGGTTGTAGCAGCTTGCAACCCCACCAGCAGAGGAGGAGTATTCCTCTTTCTCCACATCCTCACCAGCACTTGTTTTCTCCTGAGTTATTGATCTTAGCTATTCTGATTGTTGTGAGGTGAAATCTCAGGGTGGTTTTGATTTGCATTTCCCTGATGACTAAGGATATTGGACATTTCTTTTGGTGCTTCTCAGACATTCGATATTCCACAGGTGAAAATTCTTTGTTTAGCTCTGTAACCCATTTTTTAATAAGGATATTTGGCTCTCTGGATTCTACCTTCTTGAGTTCTTTGTATATCTTCAATATTAGCTTTTTGTCAGATTGGAGATTAGCATGCAGAAGAATGCAAATTGATCCATTCTTATCTCCTCATACTAAGCTCAAGTCCATGTGGATAAAGGACTTCCACATAAAACTGGATACACTGAAACTAATAGAAAAGAAATTGGGGAAGATCCTTGAGCATGTGGGCACAGGGGGGAATTTCTTGAACAGAATACCAATAGCTTATTCTCTAAGATCAAGAATTGACAAATGGGACCTCATAAAATTACAGTTTCAGTAAGGCAAAGGACACTGTCAAAAGAACAAAATGGCAGCCAACAAACTGGGAAAAGACCTTTAGCAAATCTATACCTTCTAAAAATTGCTGCTTAAATAAGACCTCAACAGTGACAATATCAGTAGACATGTATTAACATAGTATCAAGAAAAGAAATTTCATGGAGTTCCATCCCTAGACATAGAACTGTAGGCAACTAGTGACTACTGATAGATAAATTAGCCTTGCTGAGAGATTAAATCCAGTAATTGATTATCCAAAATAGAATACCTCTGAAATCTTATACACACAATAAAAACACTCAGCAGGTTTCTTATTTATTTATGCATCTATGAGTCTATCTATGTACCTATATATTTAGGTATCTATGTACCTCTCTCTCTCTCTCTCTCTCTCTCTCTCTCTCTCTCTCTCTCATCTATCTATCTATCTATAACAATAATAATCAAAGACAAAGGAAGAAAAAAATCTTGTGAGAGAAGTAGGAGGGAAAATATAGGGATTGGGGGCAGGGGAAGTGAGCAGGAGAAAGATGTGATTATTTTTTTATAGAAATACATTTTTTTGGAGAACCTTCCCTGCTAAAGAGGTTTGTTATTTCCTAACAAAATTTAGTTTGACTTTAAAAAAAGAAAGAGACTGAAAGAATTCAAAGTAATATATTAAAGTGACTTAATAATATTGAATAAAACACAGATAAATAGGAAAATGAGATTAAAACAACAATGCATGAAATAAATGTTTAATAAGTAAACAGAAACTATCAAAAACTGAGCAAATTCTGGAGTTTTGGAAGGCAATGACAAAATTGAAAATATTCAGCAGAGAGCTTCAACAGCATTTTTAATCATGCAGAAGGAAGGATAATTGAATTTGACTATGGCTCATGTGAAATTAGTGAGTTAAAGAAACAAAAGGGGAAAAAACAAAACAAAAAAAAACAAAAGGGAAATAAAATGATAAAAGAAGGAAGAATGCCTATAGGACTTAACATTACCAATTAAAATACATATATAATAGGCACTAGAGGAGATGACAGAAAGAGAACAAAGCCTGAAAAAAGAGATAATGGCTCAGTGTTTCCCCAATATTAGGCAGGATTTAGACATGCAGTTTGGCAATCTCAAAGATCACATTAGAAGACCAACCTCCTATATCCTGAGAGATATTGCAACACGAATTCCAAAGAGTTGTATAAAGAGGGAAAAAATGAATGATCATATACAAAAGAACCTTCTTGAGATGGCAGCAGATTTCCCATTGGATAATTTACAGAACAGAAAGATGTAATGAAATTTCTAAAACAATAGCAACAAGCATCTGCCAACTTACTAAATGTATCTTACACGAAATAATTAAGGAGGCTGTTCAAGTTCAGATGAAAAGACAATAAGGATGTGTAAATATAGAAACTTAGAGGGCTCTGTGATTATGGTAAATATATGCTAACACTAAAATTATTTTTAATATTTTAATGATGCTTGATAAATTACTTTTAAGCATATACAAGTAAAACACAAAAGTTCACAATGTAAAATGTTTGAGAAATGATGACAGTGAAATAGTTGATTAGAGATCTCTGCCATGCTTCTACCTGCAAAAGGAATAACACAACAGAAAAAAAATCCTGTTATTTCACTGAATTATCTGAAGATGAGTACTGGAGTAAAAGGAAATACAACAGAGATGTTGCACAGCAACAGAGAAACAGGTATCATAAGAAAGTTAAGCATAAACAGCTGTAGTTCCACCTGTTTTTTAAATGATTTATTATTTTTAATGATGTGGGGCATATGTTTAAGGGTGTGCAGGTACTCTTAGAGGTCAGTAGATCCAAAATTCAGTTGTTTAAAGAAGTGGTACACTAACTGAGCCATTTCATTTCAGCAGCAATTGTCACTTCTCTTTTGATCATCCACAGTTAACAGAAATGGCATAGCAGATAAAGATAAGTAGGAAGTACCAAGTGATTCTCCCTAACACCACAAACCTGAAGTATTCCAAGAAAAAACTGGGGTCCTTGTGGACAATGATTCTAGTTTGAAGAGCTACTGTATTGTCACCAAACAGAACTTCTTGGGGAAACAACTCAGTTCTCTGATTAGACTTTGTATGAACACTAATTTATTGGGCGCCTGTCAACCTGGGTTTATGTCAATATGTCATGTGAGTGGCTCCTGAAACTTAGCTTACTCAACTTTATAAATTGACTGGGTAGAAATGCATAGGCCACAGTTCTATGAAGCAGTCAGACCACCTGCACTGAGCATCTCAGCCTACTAAATTCCAGGATAACCACCTTTATCATCTTAATTTTTTCAATAGGAAGCTACCAGGAATCCTGGCCCACTTTTGTGCCACAAGAAACACCTGATCAACATCACACAACCACCCACTCACTCACGAGCACTAGAAGCACCCACGTGCTCTATTTTGAATTGATTATCTTAATTATGCTTCTGGGAAATAGATACATAACCCTAGCCTCCACCTATTCCCACACACAGTAAAGCAGTTTAGCATCTTCCTTTGAGTTGTGAGGTCAATTTATAACCTCTGGAAACAGACAAGCAAAGTCAAGAAAGTTTTCAGTGGGTTATTTTTGGTTATCAATGACCTAAAGAATCAAATGAACATCTCTGATGTGCATAGCTCACCAAAGTACCCATTAATATAATATACTCCAAACCAAGCCCTAGCTCCCCATACTTAGGAAGGAGCTTCAAAGCCCATAGCAAACACAATGTTCTCACAGACCCTGTGAAGCTACCAGCATGCACTTTGGACAGGGACAAGTAGACCAATCAAATACACCAGGATGGTTTATCTCTCGTGCAGTTCATAGCCACTGAGAGACAAGACCAACTCCTCTGTATGGGGTAGAGTACATTGTACATATCAGATCTTGCAGTGTATGTCCTACCAAAGTATAAACACTGAAAGTAGATCTGTCAGATTTGTCTTGCCTGCATAAGAACAGATGTTGTTGCATGTCTGGACAACAATACATAGAACCATAAGGGAGCTTCAGATCTACACCTAAATACAGCCAAAATATGTAAGTAAACACACATTATCATTAGTAGAGGTTTATCCTCACTAGTGAACTAATCTCTAAAACCCCTGTAGCACCAAAGAGATATATCTACAATACATTATGATATGTAGAGAATCTACATAGTTTTAAACTATTTTAGCCAACTGTTATCAAGACATGACCTAGCCTAATCTTGCACATATGAAAATGGGTACAAATGTAATGGGCCCACCAGAAGAAAGACTTAAGGAGTCTTTCAGTAGTTATACATCATATGGAGACTTAGGCATTCTGATAGTTAATTAACAATCAGAATGGCATCCTAGGAAATAATGCTTAGAAAAAGCCTGTTAGCACCAAATTCATCCTATAATATTGATAGAGACAATGGATTTGTCACAAACTCATATAAGTATTAAAAGGCATGGTAATATGACAACTACAGAGAAATTTAATAACTGTAGCAGTATATACTATATTCCAGAGAAAATGAATTATTCTAAAGGGAATTCAAAATAATGGTTTTGAACAGTTAACATGATATCAAAGAATACAGTTATTTCTTGAATTTATGAAGATAATTTCTGACTTGAATGAAAAATTCATCAAAGAAACAAAGAAGATAATATAAAAGAACCATATAGAAATCTTTGGTGCTATAAACACATTTGCAGTTGTATAGTCTCTATACCTAATGTACCATATATAACTGAAGATGGCTATAAAAATGACACAACACAAAATAGTAAATATAAAATTTTTGAAATTTTTGTGATTGTTTTTGTAACTGAAATCTGTAATTCTCAACCATGAATCTAGCAAATAGTAATGTCATTTGCAGTTGCAAAATGTTGAAAGGAGTAGAGATTCAATTCACTGGTTAGCAATTTCTGTACTTGTAGAAGATCTGGGTTCAAATCCCAGTGGCCACTGACTCATAACTCCACTTCACGGGAACCCATTCCCCTCTTTTGGTTTCCAAGGGCACAACAAACACATGGTGCTCATGTATGAAAAAAAAACACTCAGTTCTTTAATAAGTAAATCTTTCTTTAAAATTTTGGATACTGTACATGTCTAATAAATTACCATGACAGAGTAAATAAAACAGGAAAAACAATTTCTGAGCTCATTGACAGCTATTTGGAAAAACTGCAGTCATACAAAATGAAGAAAGAAGAAACTGCGAAAATGAAACAGCAAAAGAAGAAAAAACAGTAGTAGTAGTAGTAGTAGTAGTAGTAGTAGTAGTAGTAGTAGTAGTAATATAATAATAATAATAATAATAATAATAATAATAATAATGATGATGATGATGATAATAGTAATGACCTAACAAGGAAAGCCAATAGCACAAAGGAAATGTTCAAATTGGTCTTATTATAAAAGTAGGAAAAAGAAAATGAGCATAACATCTCAATGAAATGATAACTATGATCAGCTGTGCCTGCAATCCCAGCCCTTGACAGAAAGTTCACAAATGATAATGGGGGTTCACCACCATTCTTGGCTTGACAACGTTCAAGATCAGCTCTATGAGAGCCTGTATCATAAAAAAGTTGAGAAGAGAATAAAAAATATATTTCATCAATAAAATTCCCTCCAAAGAAAGTTGCAATTTCATCATTAAAAGGCAAAATTGAATTCTGGAGATAACAATAGATGTACTAAGTCATATAACAATAAAGAACCCTCATTAGACTCACTGTAAACAATCTTTGGAGACTAGTAAAGAATGGGATATTTTCAATATCTGAAATCAAGACAAAAATTAAAAAACAAAACTTGCCAACAAAGAATACTACACCAAAACTGTTATAGAAATTAAGGAGAAATAAATCCCATTAAAATAAGTAAAAGCAGGGGAATAAATACCACCAGACAACCCAAAGAAGGTTTTATATTAGAAACAAAGCTACCAGTGAGATAGCTAGGAGACTAAAAGTGCTCTGATTACTGACAGGCACATGACGAAGAGACAACTGCATTGTCTTGCATGCATAATGTAGCTATATTATCCAATATCAAATACTCTCCACCATCCACAACTATGCACACACACACACACACACACACACACACACACACACACAGAGAGAGAGAGAGAGAGAGAGAGAGAGAGAGAGCAACACACATATTTATTCCCATCCATGCAAAATTTAAAAGAAAAGAGATCATAACTTTGTAAAAATGAAAACTACTAGCAGAATAGAGACATGGGAATGAAACAGAATCAAACATTAATAAAACACATCAAATTACAAATAAGGACAACAAAAGAGGAAGAAAGAAACAGATATATAGAATAATCTAGAAAAAAACCTGAAAAAATAACACATATTAGTGTTGGAGAGATAGCACACTACTTGGGAGCACTTGTTGCTCTTATATAGGACTTGGGCTCTGTTTCTAGAACGCATATATTGATATACAACCATCCCTAAGTTCAGTTCCAAAATATATGATTCTGTCCTCTAAACACCTAAGGCAACTGTTGGGTACTTGGTGCACATACATACTCATAAGCATAAAATAAATAAATTTGAAAGTGTAAAACACAAAATTACATGAATGTTTTTATTTGAATAGAAATAAACATCAAAACACAAATGTATATAAGATGTCAAAAATCTCCTTCTGTGGGTATTTTTTCCCTTTCTACAAAGGACCCAAGGATCCATACTCTGTTCTTCCCACTTGGGCACCAGTTGATAAGTGAATTGTGTCTTGGGTATTCCAAGCTTCTAGGCTAATATCCACTTATCAGTGAGTGCATTACATGAATGTTCTTTTGTGATTTGGTCACCTCATTCAGGATGATATTCTCCAGTTCCATCTATTTGTCTAAGAATTTCATGAATTCATTGTTTTTAAGGAGATACAAAGACAAAAGTTTGAGCAGAGTCTGAGGGAAAGACCATCCAGAGACTACCCCACCCAGGGATGCATCCTATATACAGTTACAAAACCCAGACACTACTGTGGATGCCCACAAGTGCTGGCTGAATGGAGCCAGATATAGCTATCACTTGGGAGGCTCTCCTAGTGCATGACACATACAGAGGGAGACACTCTCAGTCAGCCACTGAAGTGAGTACAGGGTCTCTGATGGGGGAGCTATAGAAAGGACCCAAGAAGCTGAAGGGGTTTGCAGTGCCATATTAAGAACAACAATATGAACCAACGAGTACACCCAGAGATCCCTGGAACAAAAACATCAACTAAAGAGTACACATGGAGGGACCCATGGCTCCAGACTCAGGCATCAGAGGATGGTCTTGTTAGGCACCAAAGGGAGGAGAGGTCCTTGGTCCAGGAAAGACTTGATGCTGTAGTGTAGAGGAATACCAGGACAGGGAAGCAGGGGAGGGTTGTGTGGGAAAGGGGAGATGGCTTATGGGATTTTGGGGGGAGGGTGGGACCAGGAAAGGGGACAACATTTGAAATGTAAATAAAATATATACCTAATTAAAAAGAATAAGATGTCAAAAGTGACTTTAAATGGATGACTAGATTTTTAAAGACTCACTGATATACTCTCTCTGAAACATTTCACTTGTTCAGTAAAACACAAATCATCTATAAGAGACAGAAAGATATATACCACACAAATGGAAAACCAATTTGTTATCATAGTTCTTTTTTAACCTACATTATGAAAATATACAATTCATGTAACCTATATTTCTTTTGTTTGTTTGTTCATTGGATATTTTCTTTATTTACATTTCACATGTTATTCCCTTTCCTCATTTATGTGGAGGTCTTTGATCCACTTGGAATAGAGCTTTCTCCATGATGATAAAAATGGATCAATTTGGGCTGGCTGGAGAGATGGCTTGGTGTTGAAAGAACTGACTTCTTTTCAGGAGGTCCTGAGTTCAAATCCCAGCAATGACATGGTGGCTCACAACCATCCTTAAAGAGAGATAATTGCCTCTCCTGGAGTGTCTGAAGTCAGCTACAGTGTACTTACATATAATAAATAAATAAATCATTAAAAAAGGAATAGATCAATTTGCATTCTTCTACATGCTGACCTCCAGTTGAACCAGCACCATTTGTTGAAAAGGCTTTCTTTTTCCACTGGATGGCTTTAGCTCCTTTGTCAAAGATTAAGTGACCATAGGTGTGTGGGTTCATTTCTGGGTCTTCAGTTCTATTCCATTGATCTACCTGCTTGTCACTGTACTAACACCATGCAGTTTTTATCACTATTGCTCTGTAGTACATCTTGAGGTCAGGGAAGGTGATTGCACCCACACTTCTTTTATTGTTGAGAATAGTTTTCAGTATCCTGGGTTTTTTGATATTCCAGATTAATTTGGGAATTGATCTTTCTATTTCTATGAAGAATTGAGTTGGGATTATGATGGGGATTGTATTGAATCTATAGACTGTTTTCAGTAAAATGACCATTTTCCTCTTTTTTTTTAGATATTTACTTTATTTACATTTCAAATGCTATCCCCTTTCCACATTACCCCTCTGTAAATACCATATCCCATCCCTGCTCCTCCTGCTCACCCCACCCCCCAATTTCCTAACTTTCTTTCCCCTATTCTGGGGGGAATTGAGCCTTCACAGTACCAATGGTCTCTCTTATCATTGATGTATAAAATGGTCATCTTCTGCTTCATATGTAGCCATGGTTCCCTCCATGTGTACTCTTTGGTTGGTAGTTTAGTCCCTGGGAAGTCTGGGGTTACTGGGTGGTACATATTATTGTTCCTCCTGCACGTCTACGAACCTCTTCTGCTCCGTGGGTCCATTCTCTAGCTGCTCCATTGGGGACCCTATGCTCAATCTATTGTTTGTCTGTGACCCATTGGTATTTTGATCCACCTTCCAATAAGGACGAGTATTTACAAATTATTGATCTGTGTGTACAAAGACTAGTAACTGTGGCTTCCTCCTCCTGGAAGTTTATAATTTTACACTGAACACCTACAGAGACCTGTAATGAAGACTACCAAACCCTGTGCTGTACCTAAAAAAGATGGTGAATGGTTCAGGTTGTAGTGCAAAACAATGGCTATAGAGGCCATTTTTATTAGAACCACCACAGTAGGTAATATCAGAAATGTATTTGGAATTAAAAAATATATACCTTTTAACTAAAGAAGAAAACATGTATTTTCTCTCTTCCTCTATATGGTGATTTGAATAAAAAATGGTGCCCTTACTTTCAGGTATTCAATTATTTGGTCCCTAGTTGGAGGAACTGTTTTGGAATGATTGGTTATGTATGTATCTCAATATATACACATATGCATAAATATGCACACATATATGCTATGTAACTTATAAATACAAGTTATTAAATGTGGTTTTTACCTGTATCTGTATCAAATGATTGCAATCTCAATTCCTAATAAAAAGACTATATCCACATACACATCACTTTCTTGTTGTTGTTGTTGTTGTTGTTGTTTTGTTTGTTTGTTTTTGAGACAGGATTTCCCTGTGTAGCTCTGGCTGTCCTGGAACTCACTCTATAGACCAGGCTGGCCTGGAACTCAGAAATCCGCCTGCCTCTACCTCCCAAGTGCTGGGATTACAGGCGTGCGCCACCACGCCCGGCTTCTACAAATCAATTTCTTAAGTCTTCCTGTTCTACCTAGTCTGAAATATCCCCCTTTCATAATTGCAGTCTCCCTGTTTTTATTTATTAAAAATAACTATATTACTATGATAATTTAAATGTAAATAAACAATAGGGTAATGATTTTTCTAGCCTTTTTTTCAAGTAGTGATGGAAAGTTTAGACAAGCATCTTGTGCTATCTGTAAATTGTTTCTGTTAATCTGGTTCATCGGAAAAATAATTGTTCTATTGACCTTAGTGGTACATCAATGATAGTTGAATTAGTAAGCATTTGCTTCTGTGAAGAATATATACAATTTCTTCACTTAATTTTTTCTTTAAAAAAAATAACAGCCAACATAACTTGCTTAGCTTTTATTCTCTCCCACAATTTTAGTCATGGATACAGTTGCTTAGGAAGGGAATGAAATTTGTCATGGAAAGAAATAATTAGTCTGGTTCTCTTTTTTTTTAATCATTGGCTCTGTTTTAGCAAGGTGATGGATTGTTTATAGCCATCCAAGTACTTTTCAGCTTATTGGAATTTCACAAAAATAATGAACAACTTATTAGACTGGAATTTTAAGCTGATGAATTAGTTTTTCTCTGAGCTATTAGAATATTAGAACAGATAAATATTTATTGACATAAAAAGACACTTCTGATGTACTTTTAAGGAACAGAGCAAGCTAGTTTGGTGGATAGATTATATTTAAACTTATACTTATTTTTGTTTCTAGTCACTGATCATCTAAATATGAAACAGCAAAGTTATGGCATTCAGTATAGGGCAGAGGGTAATCAATAAATGAGTGAAGTCTTGAATGAATGTATATTTTGATATGGGCACAAACATGTCATGGATTCCAATGCCAATGACTTCTTTGAAATTGGCAAAGCTGTTACCCATGTGAACAAGGACCAAGGGGAATAACAAAGCTTTCTTTGGGGTTCCAAAGATGAGTGTTTACAAACTATTGATCTGTGTGTACAAAGACTAGTAACTGAGGGCTTCCTCCTCCTTGAAGTTTAAAGCTCTACACTGAAGACCTACAGAGACCTCTTATGAAGACTACCAAACCCTATCCCCCTGTGCTGTTCCTAAAAATGATGGTGAGGTTTCAGGTTGTGGTATAAAAAGTTAGAGAACCCCACCCCTTCTCAGGTTTATTATATGTCTTGTGTGTGTGTGTGTGTGTGTGTGTGTGTGTGTGTGTGTGTGTGTGTGTTCATTCTGTTATTCTCTTGCAGACCCTAACCTGGGTTCTGGGACCAAAGCTGCATGGGTCATTGAAAGTATTGGTTGAACAGGGCCTGTAAGTGGACACTGGATATACAGGGAACTCATTGAAACATGCATCCAGTCAGAGGGGAGAATGTTCTCAAGACAACACACCAAAGGTAAAGTGCAAGATTTAAAAAAATATGAAGAGAAATGAAGGGAGTGAAATTCTGATCATCAGGTATAAAACAAAGAACAAAGGAAGTACAAAAAGAATCTGGAGGTCAGCAATTATATGTCAGAACTTCGAAGGAAATTTTGAGGAACCGTAAGAGTAAGATAAAATTATTTTGGCTAATGTATTCTTAGTTTATATTCAGGAGGTATGCCCTTGACATTGAGAAGAAGGGGCAATAAGTTTAGCGCCTTAAGAAAAAAAAATGAAGATAAGTTGAGTTAGTTATATGGCTGAAGGATATGATCATATTCCCATTTTAACTTTCAGTTTATGTAATCTAATACATGATTCCATAGACTCATGGACATTTCCTAGAGTACAGTCTCTATAGGACTGGATCTTGGGGTAGTACAGACTATCAGGCTTTGGTCCACAGACTACAAAGAAATAACCCACACTTTTGAAGAACTCATGCCTTGTCTCCAAGAAACTATCACACACAATGTCTTGGATGGTTTGTTATTGCAGGCCATATAGAGCACCTGAGTATTACAGAGAAAAAAAGAGGTGAAATTCACAGTTCAGATTTACCCTAACTTATGTGATGCCTCAGACAATGATCTTGAGGAAAATGATTACAAAAATGAGGTAGGTCACCCAAATCATAGTAAAATTACAAATTATGACTCCAGGACACATGCAGATATAAGGAGAAATAACCTCACTCCATTAAAGCAAACCTTGTTTATTTAGGTTAAAAGGATCCAATTATGAGTGTTTAGGAATGGTTCATCAGTGTATACAACCACTAGCAACTTAACATCCTCTTCCCTAATGTTTATTGCCTACAACTCCTTACCTGAAAAGAACTAGTGAAACTACCTAACCTCTCCCATTGTACTACATCTAATAAAGTTAGGGTCATTCTGGGCTGTGGTAGTAGGGTTATAGAATGTCACCTTATCTTAGCTTCAGTCTATATAGTCTATATCTCTGTCTTTTCCTCATTCCCAAAAAGACCCTAGCCAGGGTTCCAGGATTCAGGTTTTCTGGGACAGGGAATTCAGTGGGAAATATTTTTGTATCATTTCTCACACCAGGTGTAGTAATTCATGGCTTTAATCTCAGCACTTTAGAGGCAGAGGCAGGCAGATCTCTGTGAATCCAAGGCATCCTAGTTTAAGTAGTTGAGTTCCAGGACTGTTAGGGACACATAGTTAGGGCCTTTTTGAAAAATAAAATGAAGCAAAACAAAACAAGGCAAACAAATATCTTTTGTGTAATTTCTGAAGATTCAATAGGTCTTAGATGCAGAATACAAAATTATGTAACATAGCAACTGAAACCTGGGCCTAACTACTGATTTGAGAAAAGGGACTTTTAGACATGACTTTAGCATTTCAAATGACTGAAGAAAAAATTCTATGTTTGACATATATAAAGAACAGCATTAATTTTATCACAGGAATAGTGGTTATAGTACTGAGGACACCATGTATTGTCAAATTTCTTCAGCAAATTAAGCACATACACACATATACCTGTAGGAGATAAGAAGAAACTGCGTTGTATGGTAGCTACATCCATATTTCTAAAAACCTAGAAATTTGGCCAAATACAATTCATTTAAGGTCAAATATGTTGAGTATAGAGGGAAAGTTTTATGCTGAAGTGTTGACAAATAGGAAACCTAAATCTCAAGGAGGTTTTTGGAAGTCTTCAATTGTACTTATGAAGTAATAAAAGTTAATTGCATAGCAATTATAACAAGTAATAAACTATCTGTCTGAGTCAAAAAGAAAGTATTACTATTTTTCTCCTTTTTTAGTACTATGAGATTTGGATACACAAATGTATTTTCTTAAAAGGGTAATCTTTGAAACCATGTTGAAAAATTATATGCTAAAGGATTAAAACTTTAGTCATTAACCTTACACTAATATTTGTCAATATAAATCAACTTAAGTTAAATTCAAAATGGCTGTATTTAAGTAATTGACAAAACCAAAGCACACTGAGAGATTTAATAGATCCTTTATTTAGACTTTACAAATAAGTACATAGGTTATCAAATTTAACAAACATAAAGAAATAGTAAACACACACACACACAAACAAAAACAAAAACAAAACAAAACAAACAAACAAAAAACAGCCGGGTGGTGGTGGCACACGCCTTTAATCCTAGCACTTGGGAGGCAGAGGCAGGTGGATTTCTGAGTTGAGGCCAGCCTGGTCTACAAAGTGAGTTCCAGGACAGCAGAGAAACCCTGTCTCGAAAACAAACAAACAAACAAACAAACAAACAAAACACACACACACACACCAAAAACAAAGCAAAATAACAAAGACAACCACAAAAAAGGTTGCTATTATAGAAGTCCAAATAAATAATTTTAAAGGTTGGCCTGAAATATTTTGCAAAAATCAGAGAAAATGTTTAACATGTGCCACTATGTTCATAGCAGCCTTATATATAATAGCCAGAAGCTGGAAAGAACCCAGATGTCCCTCAACAGAGGAATGGATACAAAAAATGTGGTATATATACACAATGGAGTACTATTCAGCCATTAGAAACAATGAATTCATGAAATTCTTAGAGAAATGGATGGAGCCGGAGAATGTCATACTAAGTGAGGTGACCCAGTCTCAAAAGAATACCCATGGTATACAGTCACTGATAAGTGGATATTAGACTAGAAGCTTGGAACACCAAAGACATAAATCACATATCAAGTGATGTCTCACAAGAAGAAAGGAGTGGACACTGGTGCTAGAATGGACCAAAACATCATTGTGGGGGAGTACAAGAACAGTAAGATGGGAGGGGGTGGATGAGAGAGCAGGGGGAGGGAAAAGGACATGTGGGACCTTTGGGGGTGGGGAACCAGAAAAAGGCAAATGAATTGTAAATATAGAATATATCCAATAAAAAATGCAAAAAAAAAAAAACAACAAAAAACAAAAAACAAAAAAAAATGAAGATGATACAAAAAAAGATAAGAAACTTGACTTAGGGTTTGTATTCCTGCACAAAACATCATGACCAAGAAGCAAGAGGAGGAGGAAAGGGTTTATTTAGCTTACACTTCTACACTGCTGTTAATCTCCAAAGGAAGTCAGGACCTGAACTCAAGCAGGTCAGGAAGTAGGAGGTGATGCAGAGACCGTGGAGGTATGTTACTTACAGGCTGGCTTCCCCTGGCTTGCTCAGCTTGCTTTCTTATAGAACCCTAGACTACCAGCCCATGGATGGCACCACCCACAACTGGCCCTCTCACCCTTGATCACTAATTGAGAAAATGCGTTACAGTTGGATCTCGTGAAGGCATTTCCTTAAGGGAGGCTAATTTCCCTGTGATAACTCCAGCTTGTTTCAAATTGACACATAAAACCAGCCAGTACAAAACCCAAAATGACAGTTTCTGTAAGACAAACAAACAAACAACAAAAAAATAAAACAAAAAAACCCAAAAACCCAATATGTATAAGTATATAATTAGGACTATATAAAGAAAGAACAAAGCAAGCAAAAGAAAATGATAAAGGAAATTTCATGACAATAAGAAAGAACTGAACAGCAAATGGAAGAGAATTTCAAATAATTTCTAAGAACAAGAAAAAATAGACCCAGGGAGGGGGCCCTGGTTGGGAGGGGGGATTGGACAGGGGAGGTGGAATCAGGTATGGGGGAGACAGGAGAAAGGCACAGAGGGCCAGGAAAATGAATCGAAATATACAGCTGCTTGGATTGTGGGTTTGGGAAATGCCTATAGAAAGTCCCAGAGACATGAATGAGATGGGAGAGGCTCCCAGGACTGAATGTGGGTGACCTTAGCAGAAAATCCAACAGTGGGGAGATGCAGCCTGAAGAGACCACCTCCAGTAGGGAGACAGGATCCCCAGTGGAGGGATGGGAACACCAAGCCACCTATAAAACTTTCAACCCCAAATTGTTCCTGAGTAAAAGAAATGCAGGGACAAAAATGGAGCAGAGAATAAAGGAATGGACAAAAAGTGACCAACCGGATTTGGGATCCATACCATGGTGTGGATGAATCCCTGGCACTATTACTGATGCTATATTGTGCATGCAGACAGGAGCCTAGCATGTTTGTCTTCTGAGAGGCCCTACCAGCAGATGACTGAGACAGATGCAGATACTCATAACCAGGCATTGGATGGAGGTCAGAGATCTCTATGGAAGAGTTAAAGGAAGGACTGAAAGAGCTGAAGGGGATGGCAACCCCATAGGAAGACCAATAATGTCAACTAACCTAGACCCCTTGGAAACTCCCAGGAACTGAGCCACCAAGCAAGGTGCATACTGGAGCTAGTTTGGCCTCAGCAAGAGAGGGTGCAACTAATTCTGTAGAGATTTGATGCCTCAGTGTAGACAGATACTGAGGGGGGCAAGATGGCACCCTCTTAGAGGCAAAGGGTACAGGGTTTACCCTTTCTGTAAGGGGCCCTGGGGGGGCACAGCATTTGGTGTATAAATAAATAAAACAATTAAAAACAACATTGAAAAAGAAAATAAGATAAAGAAAAAAATGATAGTGCAGTTTTGAGTGCTTAATTAAGATAATAAACATTTTATGGTCATTTGTTATAGCAGTAACCAAAAACAAAAGAAGGTAAAATTAAGAAAAACACAATCTTGTTAGAGTACTTAAACTTAATATTTTGAAAGGCCAAGAAATACAGTAACAAAGGAAATTGTGAGCAAAATAAATGTCTCATACAACAGGATGCTAATTGGAACTACTCAATGTGAGTGCCAAAGTGAGTTGGAAAATTACCATAGAGAGTTCATAAAGTAGAGGCTCAAAATAATTTAATTACTTGCAGCATCTCACTCCCATGTAATAAGTGAAAAGAAAATTTAAGTACATGTGAGGATTTTTTTGTTTCATGTCTTGTTTTGCCCCAGTAATGCAAAACCAGGAATAGTTATGGGCAATACGAGAGGGAGAGAGTTTCTAGACTTTTTACAGAAATCTTCAGGTAAAGCAAGGTAAACTTCAGCAGAAATATTGTGTAGGAGACTGGGAAAGATATTAAGTTGTCAGGTGTGAAGAAGTATTCACAGACTTCAAGAGAATTTTTTGTTAAGTGTTTTCCTTTGTGTCAAAGTACAAAATATATGAACTTCATAATAAAAAACCCTACTCTTAAGTATTTGTCATAGTCAAAGAAACAAATGACAGACAAATGGTACCATAATACTCCTACACTGCATTTTTGGCCTAGAAATAACGTGAAATAAAAGTACTAAATGTGGTGCTAGCAAACAATCAAAGCAGTGAAAGTCAAGTTGTATTGGTAGATAGAAAACTGTATGGAGGAAAAAACTATATGTTCTGTATCTGCACTTTAGTGGATACAGATTCAGTGGACAAAAGATTCAGATATACAAAAAATTAAATAAAAAGCAACACTGACATTTAAGAGACTTCTCTTTTTCAATTCAGAATTTGAAAGATGTTACTCAAACAAAAATCCAGAAGCCATATAAACAGAATTGATAAGACAAATGCCCATTATTAAAAAAATATAATTTGTGCAATTGTAATAAGGAAAAAAGATCAAATGTGAAAAACTGACATATCATCATCATAAATTTTAAGTTTTTCTACAGAGATACAAGAATAAAAGAGGAAAACATCAACAGCCAAGAGAATAACAACAAGAAGAACAAAATATAAGTACAAAACAATTACACTGATTAATAGAACAGAAGAGAGAACCCAGATAGAAATCCATGTAGTTATAATATATATGTACATATATATTATATATATAGTGATACTATATATAATATATATGTGACATATATAGTATATATGTCAAAATATAAATTTTGAGAGAGATGCTAAAAATATATATTGGAAAGAAGATTGTATATTCAAAAAAATTGATTTTGGCTAATGTATCTGCCGGCAGTTACATTGAATGAGTTACCTGGAAGGAAAGATGGGGATGAAATAGAACAGGCCTGTAAGAAAGAATAAGGAGCCAATACAAGTTTTCTGACCAAGGCTCAAAGTTCAATGGGGGTCTTCAAATATAAAGGCAGAGGGAAAACCCTTCCTCCAAAATCCATGGTGTATTCAGGGGAACTGGTCTGACTGTTGTTCACTGGGTATTGGCTCCAATGTTCAGGCAGCTGGTCTGGTCACCTGCTTAATTCAGGAATTTGTAGATCTGGAAGAACAAGGAATTTCACCTTGGTCTGAGTGTTCCACTCTAGATGGAGGGGATTATGGCTAACACAGGAATTCCTGCTCAAAGGCTGGGAGAGGAATTTCAGCTTGGTCAATGTTAAGTTCCTGCCAGGTGGTATGGCACCCCAATAAGGCTCTCTAGAGGCCAAAATTGACTTTCCACTTAAAGAATAAAACTAGAGCCCTATGTCCTGCTCTATATAAAAACCAAACAGATGGAAGAAATACATCAATATATGGCCCGAAACAGTAAAACTGGTTGAATTAAAAGTAAGGAAGACACTTCAACCTATCAGTATGGCCAAGAATCTTCTGAGTAGAACTTCAGTTGCTTAGGAAATGGCAGCAAGAATTATCAAATGGGATCTCTTGAAATAAACAAACAAATTCAAGCACCTTTTATTCACAGGAAAAAAAATCAAATGAAGAGACAGCAGACAGAA
>OZ030010.1:51871009-52118509 GCA_964023405.1 Apodemus agrarius
GCCTGAGTATAGGGGAAAAAGCCAGAAAGAGTGAGAGAAACTCAGGAGGATTGATAGAGAGACACAGGAAGTAGAAAGAAGGGACATTCCATTTGAAGGGGTTTTGAGATGACATAGGGAAGAACTTCCTTTTGACATATTGACTGTGGATAAAGTTCAGCTGGGTACTTTCCTGCCTCTATTTTGAGCAGGCTTTTTCCATAGCCTCCTGGCCCCCAAGTTTTCATTGGTAAAACCTAATAATATAGATTTTGTTAAAAACAACAAACTCAAATTATTAACTCGAGCCGGGCGTGGTGGTGCACGCCTGTAATCCCAGCACTTGGGAGGCAGAGGCAGGTGAATTTCTGAGTTCAAGGCCAGCCTGGTCTCTAAAGTGAGTTCCAGGACAGCCAGGGCTACACAGAGAAACTCTGTCTCAAAGAACAAAACAAACAACAAATAAACAAACAAACAAATTATTAACTCAGTGCTGCTTTTCCACATTTAACTAGGGTCATCCCTCCTTGGAGTGCTAGTTCTTAAATCTTCTAAGCATTATATAAGCTGAACAGCAACTTCATAGCCGTGATATTTTCTTTCATTTTTGCTTGTTCTCCTTCCTTCAGACATATTATGCTAAGAGAAGATGCAAATTTTAGCAAAAGCTTAATAGCTAAATGTGTTTTCTTTTTAGAAGTAAAATGCCATCAGAGAAAATAACTCAGCCTTTTGCAAATGGTCTGAGTTTTAATTATTGTACATGCTCTGTTGGGAAGTCATTTAAAATATTAGAATAATAGTTTCCTTATCTTACAAAGTGATCTTGATTTACCTAATTACATTCTGGTAGTCTTTGACATTTGCTAAAGTATAGATAACCAGTAACTTACAACTGTAAAACTTTAACATTTTAACCTTGTGTCTCTTCAGTCTTGCCCATTAGATCATCTATATAAAAGGTTTTTTTTTGCTATTCAGGGCTATGACTAGCATTGGAGCATATGAAGGCTTTGTTCAATTACAGGAAAAGTGTGGGTATTTTAGAGAATTTTTGGAAAATTTTTGGTCAGATGTGTTTGTCATCTATGTGAAGAAGAAAAATTCTACCCAATTTAAGTGTTTGTTTTCTGCAGTTTTATTCATTACCAAATAAATAAAAACATTCTTTCATTCTTGTCCATTTTAAACTGTTATGAACTTTACTCTCACTTGTATCATTATGCTTTAAAGAGGAATAGAAGTAACATGAGACTACATTTGATTTTGTATTTGTCATCAATACTACCAACAAAGCAGCTTAATAAAACATGTACTTTTAAAATTTTGGTGATTTGGGAATTTTTGTTTCCTTTTAGTTTCTCACAGGATTTCGATTAAGTTGTTTTCTGAGGTATATTCTCATTTGGAGGAGTCATTGGGAGAAAAGCTGCTTCTATACTGTTAAAGTTTGCTCTCACATTTAATTATTTTTTACCTGTTTTTCAGAGGAACTTAGCATTTTGCCTTGAGCTTGAGGCTAGCCACAGTTCCTAACCTCAGTGGCTTTTGAACATAAGCATATACTTTATCAATCTCGGTTAGTTCTTAATTAAAATATTTTAAACTGATCAAATCATACTTACCCCCACTTAGTTTCCCTTAGAATATAAAAGCAATGGGAGAGGTATGGGATAGGGGGTTGTCAGAGTGGAAACCAGGAAAGGGAATAACATTTGAAATGTAAATAAAGAAAATATCTAATAAAAATTTAAAAAATAATGAAATCAACCCCAAACAAAAAAACAAACCACCAACAACAACAAAAAAGAATAAAATGTGTATAGAATGACTTGAGATTCTAATATTTCCGAAGTCCTATTATCTGCCATATTCTGTGATTAGAAAAATCAATGAATATAAGAAAATTACATATATCATGAAATACAAATGGCCTTGAATAATGGGTTTTATTTCAGGATCATTCTACCAAGATCTCAAAAGGGATAAATAAAATGCTTAAAAGAACAAGTCTCTCAACAATTTTTTCTTTTATCTTTGTGATATACCTTTAACATGTCCACTATAGTTCAATGTAGTTGAGTGAATGGGAAGACAATAAAAGGTAGAAGGGTCATGGTAATAACATCATTTAATAATTAATTGTTATGCAAAACTGTTAAAGAATTCTCCATGAATCATTTGACTTCACTTTCTAAAATATGTAAAGTAGGTATTATTATTATTTTATGATGAAATACAGAAATCATGCAGAAGATCAATAGATTGCCTTCTAAGGTTCATACTCTCATTGATTGATATAATAGATAATTGCACAATTTTGAGTTTTTAATCTTTGTTTCTGGATGTATATGTGCATTATGCTGATTTATGTCAACTTGATAATTTAGAATCATCTGAAACAAGGAAATCTCTATGGAGAAAATACCTTCAGAAGATGCAGCTATAAGGCATATTCTTGGTTTGCAATTGATGAGGGAATCCCATGGTAGGTAGTACTATCCTTTGGATGGTGATCCTGGATTCTATAAGAAAGCAGGTTGAACAAATCAATAGAAGCCGGGCATGGTGGCACACGCCTGTAATCCCAGCACTTGGGAGGCAGAGGCAGGCAGATTTCTGAGTTCGAGGCCAGCCTGGTCTGCCGAGTAAATTCCAGGACAGCCAGGACCACACAGAGAAACCCTGTCTCGAAAAAAAACAAAACAAAACAAAAAACAAAAAACAAAAATCAATAGAGGAAAATGACTGGATTTTTAAAGGGACTGAATTTTAAATTGTTTAAATTTGTTAAAACTGTGAGAATTTTGAAATTTGTAAAATGTTTCATATCAAGATGTTGATGTTAGTGTGTGAACTTGTGAATGAAAAAGAAAAGAACAGTTATGGCATAATGTATATATTCATGTGTCCATTTGACAAATGATTGATTGCCTTGGCTAGTATTATGTCAACATAAACTAGAGTTATCTGAAAAGAGGGAACCTCAACTGAGAAAATATGTTCCTAAGATCTAGGTATCATTTTCATGGCTAGTGACTGATAGCAGAGAAGCCAGACACATGGACGAGGGTGTTATTCCTAGGATGGAGGTCCTGGGTTGTATAAGAAAGCAGCTAAACAAACCTTACTGTTGAAGCCAGTAAACAGCCCTCCAAGGCTACTGCATCAGTGTCTAATCCAGATTTTTGCCTTGTTTAAGTTCCTTTCCTGGTTTCTTTGGAGATGACCAGTGACATGAAGGTGTAAGCTAAATAAACCCCTTTCTCCCTTTAGAATTTTAGTGATGGTGTTTCATCACAGCAACAGTGATCTTATCTATGACATGCATCTATGCCAGTGTTAGAAATTGTCATGGCATGTAAGTGGGGATTGGAAGATAACTTCAGTCTTAAATTCCCACAGTGTTTGAAATAGGGTATTCAAATGTACCAGCTTAGTCAGATTTCAAACTTCTGAGGGTTCCTCCATCACTAGATTCCATCTGGTCATTTGGATTACAGATATATGATACCATGTCTATACATGAATTTGGAAGTTCAGCTTCTTATGCTTCCTTAGTGTATACATTAAGCCATTGACTTGGCACTAAACTAAATTTAAAAAAATATATTTATTCTTCTCTAATACAATATACCTTGACCAGAGTTTCTCTTGAGTCAACTCCACCATGTTCTACCCACATCCCACCCCATATTCACTCTTCTTCCATTTTCCTTCAGAAAACAACCAAACATAGAATAACAAGATGTAATAAGACTAGGCACAAACTTTCATATTAAAGCTGTCTGAGGCAACACAGTAGGAGGAAAAGTTTTTATGAGCAATAAAAAGAGTCAAAGAAAACCCCAATTCTCACTGTTAGGAATTTCAGAAGACTAAGGTATATGGAGAGGAATCAAGTCAAACACATTCAGACACTGTGCTTGCTGCATCAGTCTCTGTGAGTTCCTATAAGCCCTGCCTGGACGATTCTGTGAGCTTCTGGCTTCGACAATTCTTCTTTCCCCTTTGTTGCCAAGTTCACCAAGCACCACCTAATATTGGATTTAAGTCTCTGCATATGCTTCATATTCAAATTTCTTAAATGAAATATCCATGATGCACATTTGGAATGTCCAACAATCATATAGGTGTTAAACCACAGGTTCTTTGTAAGTTTCAAACAGTCAAAGATGAGAGTTAATTGTTAGCTATTTTAAGACTCTAAGCTGTACTCTCTAGTGTGACTTGTTGAGAACTTTGAGCAGTCATTTTAATTAACTATATCTTATAACCTTTCCTTCAAAATAAACATTAAAAGGCTAGGGTTGTAGTTCAACAGTAATTTTATATATTTGGATTCAATCACAACATCACAGAATTAATTTTGATGTAATAAAGATTTGAAACTAGAGCATCTCTAAGTGTTTATGTTTACTTAAATAAAATGCATCCAAAATAAATACCGAATTTATTATCCAGGGCCTACATAGTTACCAAGACAGTTGCAAGTCCGTCAGTGCATATATATATATATATATATATATATATATATATATATACACACACACACACATTAGAAATAATGATAGGGCAATAGAGTTTATATTTGGGAAGGTTTGAGTACTAAACATATTTGTGTTTGCATTTCCATCCTGAAACTTACTCATTAGAAATGAGTACATCTTTGTTCTAATAATATTTTCCATATGTGACTGACAAAAAGAACTACATTGCCTATCAAACTTGGTACTCAATTAAACCAACTTACATACTGAAGATAGCAGAATTTCTGGTGCTAGGCTGTTCAACATTCTTTAATCTCACTTGGAAAAGAAGAGACACCAAAATATAAAAACACAGTATGAAAACATACTGATATAAATTTGACCTTTATGTAGTAATGCAAACTTCAAACTGTAGGTCCCTGAAATTTTATGTGTTTATAAACATATAACACTGTACGCAAGATATATTTGCATGTGTATGACCAAAGATATTGTGTGAGTGAAGAAGTTCCCTTGTTAACCAAATGAATCTTATAAGTTGAAAGAACAGAATATGAAATGTCTCCCTTGTCAGTTATAAAGGAAAGTCATGTGTACATTTCTGAATGTTCCATTACACACACTTTGATTGCAGTGGTATTTTAATTGCACTGTGATTGCAGTTTTATAAGGAAGACTTATTAAAAAGTTTTATACTACACTGAATGAAGCATTTCAGCATTTAAGAATATGATATAAATAAGAAGTGTAAACTACATTAAATTCTTTTTATAAGGTGATTGCTCATTAATTCCATATACAAGGCCTATAGGCTGAAAACAGTTGCTGGATGAACACTGTAATTGATTAGCATGGGAAATTTTACTTTTAGTGTTGAGGGAAATCAGTTCATACACAACTTCTAAACTAAGCTAAAATTTCTTTCTAGAGTATTCTTATTAAGTGTTCATATTATCAAACTTGCCTATATGTGTTCCATTCTAATTTCTTTGTGGGATATCCTTGCTCACATTGTCAACAAAAGCATGGATATATTTTGATTTGAAGATCAGTTATAGTTTCTTTCATAGTTCCTTTGTGCATATTTTAAGTATTAAGAAAATGCATAGATTGAAAAATATAATTGTAGAAATGCTAGGCCCCAAATTTCTGTTTCTGTTTTTCTGATATGTTTTATTTTTATTTTCATTTCCCCTTTCTTAAATCCAGATATATCGAGAGAAAGTGATGCCATTCTGAAGATCATGCTGATATGACAGATTGATTTAGAGAAATTGAACAGATATTATCACAGCATCTGCTTTACTCCCCTGGACTATCGCAAAAAAAAAAACAAAAAACAAACAAACAAACAAACAAACAAAAAACCCAGCAGAACAACAAAACCCATTTTAACTGAAAACCAGCATTGTGATTCTCAAGTCATTAGAATCTTGTAGTATTTAGCCAGATTTACTGAAGGGTTGTACAAATAGTTGTTACTACAACCATTTTGTTTCAAAATCAACTATTTCTCTAAATATCCTACTTGGCACATACATTAGAAATGATTTTGTTCCTAACTTGGAAATAATATTTTTATATATTTTAAGTTGTATTTTTTTTTGTCTATAAATTCTGGTTGACAAATTATAGTAAAATAGTTGCATAAGTTAACATATTTTTAGGATTTTTCTAAATCCTATTCTCTGGTTTTAGGTTTCTTGGTATGATTATTATTAATTAAATCATTGAAAACATTGAGTACCAATGCGACTAATTTCTTATATAATAATAGTAGGAATAGATGAGCAAAATGGTTTTTTTTGAGACTTCTAGAAAATTAAATAAAACCTTAAACATGGAAAACAAGAAAATATCTATAAATCTATAATAAGTTAGAAGAAACTTTGGGCCAAATCAGATATAAGGTCCAAATTGGTTATGTTTTTTAGGTTACCAAGCATCTAACAAGCCAAACTTCATAATTTGATAGCAAAATATACTGACCATTTTTCATCAAACCACAGAGCATGTCATGCAGACAATTTGTGAAAGGATTAGTAAAAATTGTCAGGGGAAGAAGATGATCAGAGAACTAGAATTTACATAGTAAGAACTAGGACTATACCATAATAAATGGAAGAAGATTTGTGTATTGCTGAGAATAGAGTAGTTGGTGGAGATTCCTTTTTATAATTGTTTTTGCACAATGGTTGACAAACCTTCAGAGCTTTATTGAGACTGGGGTCTTTGATCAGAAGCAGTTGGATATCTGTATTGACTGTTCCTAAATCAAACATGCCTACTTCGTCAATGCAATACCTGGATTCTTCTCTCTCACATTGTTTAATTAAATGTTTATTAGAGTAGGGACGCTGGTTATATTAACTTAAATCTCATCTTAGTATTTTTTTACTTCTATTTGGGAAACTAAAAGGCATAGTAATTAGCTTATTCATATCTGGAGACTTGAGTTGTATACTTTTGAAAATTAGATATTGTCATATGAACTTTGAATATGAAGACATTTTTTTTCAGTTGAGATCAGTGTCCTTTCTTAGTACATACACATACACACAAACATACACACACACACACACACACACACACACACACATACACACACACACACACACACACACACAAACGTACTAAGAAGAATTTAAATTTTATTGTTAAGATCTCAGATACCAACAGGCATTGTTTAATATATCTCTTGTCTAATGATGACAAATTTATAGATCAGTATTCTTATGAAACAGAACTGTAGGAACTTAGTCATGAATTTTTATGATAACATAAAACAAATGGCAGTAATTTCACTGGTAGATAATTTCTATAATATTTATTATCTACATTCAATTAATGTTGCTGTTATAAAAATACCTTTACCAGACCAACCTCAAAAAGAAAGGATTGGTTTTATTTACAAGTTCAAGGTATGGGCATTTCATCTTGGTAAAGAAGTCAAAGTAGCTGAACCTTGAAACAACTGGTCACATTTCATCTATAATTGAGAATCAGAAATCAGTGAATTTACACCAATGTTCAGCTCTATTTCTGAATTTTTCAGAAGTTCAGGATCCCTTGTGAATAGATCTGTCCAAAATTAAGATACGTCATTCTATACCAATTAAAATAATCGTGATGATCTCACAAAGGTATGCCTAAGCCTAAAGGCCCATTTCCTAGATAATTCTAGGTACAATCAAGTTGACAAAACAATCATCATGTTTATCATACAATAAAATTCTTGCCAGTCTTCAGCTCTTACAAGTTGTTGTACATTTATTTTTCTTAAAGAGACTATGGAACTAAATTTTTATTATGATATATGAATAATGAAATTTTATTTGACTACAAGGAAAAATTAAAACATGTCTTAAGGAAAATATATGGAACTAGAAATCAGAATTTTACATAAAATAAGTCATATACTAAATATTTTTCTTATATACAAATTATATATATATATATTCATCAAATTATGTATATTTATATAAATATTTATATAGCCATGAAGCTAGATAGGAAAGTTCAGAGAGAAAGAATGGATCTTAGGGAAAAGTGAAAAGAAAAACAGCAGAATGTAATAGAAGACATGCAATATGAAAGTATAAGAGGGAAATTGAATAGAAGGATGGAGACTTGAGGTATTTGAGAAGGGAAGAGGGAGACAAAGACAAATAATATCAAAAAATATATGAAAAATTCATAAGACCCATTATTCTGTGGGCTAATTTTTAAAACTGATTTAAAAGATCTTATCTAGAAGTATTGCTATTCCATTTAAGTAAAATCTCGAAAATGACCAAGTGCTAGTGCATCTATTTTTCTTCATTCCCAAGCTAGGAGAATTGTGTATGTGTGTGTGTCTGTGTGTGTGTGTGTGTGTGTGTGTGTGTGTATCAAATATATCATATATATCATATATATAATGATATGAATAAATTGAAAACTAAAAATGTAATGCAAAATCCTCTGTGTTAAAGAAGACATAAAAGAAAATATGGATCTGGTGTGGTATAAGTTTAGATATTTTTGCAACATTTTTTATTTTTTTATATATTTTTTATTCTCTATATTCTTTGTTTACATTCCAAATGATTTCCCTTTCCCAGTTCCCCCCTCCCCATAAGTCCCATAAGTCCTCTTTCCTCTGCCAGTTCCCCAATCAACCCTCTACCACACCTCTGTCCTAGAAATCCTCTAAAATGCTGCATCAAGTTTTTCTGGGACCAGGGCCCTCTCCTTCCTTCTTCTTGGGAATTGTTGGATATATGGGTTGTGTTTTGGGTATTCACAGCTTCTGGGCTAATATCCACTTATCAGTGACTGCATTCCATATGTGTTCTTTTATAAATGAGTTACCTCACTTAAGATGATATTTTGCAGATTCAACCATTTGCCTAAAAATTTCATGAATTCATTGTTTTTAATTGCTGAGTAGTATTCCATTGTGTGAACATACCACATTTTGTGTAGCCATTCCTCCATTGAGGTACATCTTGGTTCTTTCCAGTTTCAGGCTATTATAAATAAGGCTGCTATGAACATAGTGGACCATGTGTCCTTATTGCATGCAAGGGAATCCTCTGGGTATATTTCCAGGAGTGGTATAGCAGAGTCCTTTCGAAGTGTCATGCCCAGTTTTCTGAGGAAACACCAGACTGATTTCCAGAGTGGTTATACCATCTTGCAATCACACCAGCAGTAGAGGAGTGTTCCTCTTTCTCTACATTCTTGCCAACACCTGCTGTCTCCTGAGTTTTTAATCTTAGCCATTCTAACTGGTGTGAGGTGAAATCTCAGGGTTGTTTTGATTTGCATTTCCCTAATGACTAATGATATTGAGGAAAAGAAATAGGATTAAAGTAGGAATGAGAATAAAGCAAAGCAAGCTAGTGTATTGTAAATTTTTTTTTAAAAAAAAGGAAAATTAACTAAAAGAAGATAAAATTCGGAGATGAAGAGATTGGTAAAATTCTTGTTGTATAAGAATGTGGACCGAGTGCCTCACACGCATTTATATATCTCATTGTGGCAATGTGAATCTACAATCATGTCTATCCTAAATGATGATACATCAGTTCAATGAGAGACACTCTCTCATATCTAAGGCTGAGAACAGGTTGAGGAATATATCCCAACTGCTTTTTACATGCACTTGTATCCAAAAGTAGGCACACACTCATGCATATCTGCACACATGAGCGCACAGGCATGCACACACACACACACACACACACACACACACATACATACACACACACACACACACACACACACATGCACGATAGGGAGAGTGAGATAGAGAACAAGAATGAAAAAGAGATAAATTTGTATCTAAGAGTACAGAAACAACATATAGAAACATCATTGAAATCCTACATCAATTCTTGTCTAATCAAGTAAATATATGAATTATCCAAATCAAAATTCAGCAGTGTCAATATCTCAAAATTAAATAGAATTTCTTCATTTGAATTTGTGCCACATGATAACTACACAAAATTAATAATATAGAAGGGGAAACGTATCAATGACAATAGTATAACCATAACTATACCCCATTATTGTTCCAATATAATAAAATCATAGTTAATATAAGAAAGTCACTATGAATTAAGAACCAAACACACATGCACTTAATTGTCAACCACTTGTAGTAGAACAAATAGAGAAATAAAATTTACATACCATCAATACCTATAAGATACTTATCAATCAACCCTGCCTATTAGTATAAGAAATATACACAGCAATGTCAAATATTCTTATAAAAATATCTTTATCTTGATAATGTATGACATGTTTTAATTTTTCAATGCATAGATCTGCAACATAATCAATGGGTTTAAGAAATGTCTTTCTACTTTTTGAGTTTAAAATTCACATGCTTTACTAGATAGAGTCAGATTTACATGTGGAACTGGGAATTGAAGGGGTGGCCTAAAAAAATAGGAACAGCAATAAGTGGGCTACAGTAACTATGGTGGAATTGTTCTACTTGAGGACCCAGCTATATAGTACCTGGGCATATACCTAAAAGATGCTCTAATATAACAAGGACGCAAACTCTACTATATTTATAATAGCCTTATTTATAATAGCCAGAAGCTGCAAAGAACCCAGATGTCCCTCAACAGAGGAATGGATACAGAAAATGTGGTACATTTATACAATGTAGTACTACTCAGCTATTAAAAACAATGATTTCGTGAAATTTGCAGGCAAATGGGTGGAAATTGAAAATATCCTGAATGAGGTAACCTAGTCACAAAAGGATATACATGGTATGTACTCACTAATAAGTGGATATTAACCAAACAAAAGCTTGGAATACCCATGATATAGCTTATAGACCATATGAATCCCAAGAAGAAAGAAGACCATACCTAAGTGTGAATGCTACAGTACTACTGAGATGTGGAAAAATAATCATGGGAAGTAAAGGGACAGAGGGATCTGGACAGGAGAGGGGGGAAGGGGAAAATGACATTCAGTACAGATAGAGGAGATGAAGGAAAAGTACAGAGGGTCAGGAATTTGAAAGGACTTGTGTAGCAGTGGAGGAGGGGGAATTGCGGGTAGTCACTATAAATTCCCAGATGCCAGAAGCCCAAGACATTCCCAGGACCCAACAGGGAGGACATTAGCCAAAATACCCAACAAAGGAGAAATAGAACCTGTAGAGAGCATATCTAGTGGATATGCTCAGCCCAGGTTGAGGGATGGGGCCACCCACTCACCTCAAAAATATTAATCCAGAATTCCTCCATTCAAAAGGAAGTACAGGGACAAAGAGTGGAACTGAGACTGAGGGAAAGGCTACCCAGAGACTTACTCACCTAGGGATCTATGCCATCTTCAGACATGAAACCCAGACACTATTGCTGATGCCAAGAAGTTCTTGCTGACAGGAGACTTGTATACCTGTCCCCTGAGAGGCTTTGCCAGTGCCTGACCAATAAAGATGCAGATGCATACAGCAAAACAATGGACTTAGGGCAAGGACCCCAAAGGAGAAGTTAGGGCAAAGACTAAAGGAGCTAAAGGTGTTTGCAACTCCATAGGAAGAAGAACAATATCAATCAACCAGACCCACCAAGCTCCCAGGGTCTAAAACACCAACCAAAGAGTACACATGGCTTGGGGGGGGCATGGCTCCAGCTGCATATGTAGCAAAGGTTTGCCTTACCTAGCATCACTGGGAGGGGAGCCCCTTGATCCTGCATAGACTTAATGACCCAGGGTAAGGGAATGCTAGGGTGCTGAGGCAGGAGTGGATGGGAGGGTGGGGGAAGCACCCTCATAGAAGCAGGAGAAGTGGAGCAGATAGGATGTTTGTGAAGGGGAAACTGAGAGGAGGATAACTTTTGAAATGTAAATAAATAAATAACCAATAAAAAATCGAAAAATATAAAAGAAAGTCACCATCAATCTCCTGAATTCTCTTTGGCATTGCTCTGACTCAAGCCTCTCTAGTGAAATAATAAATGCACTTAATGTTTAAATCACATTTATGATTTTATTTCCTTTCAGCATAAGGTGGATATTATAACCAAAGTAGAAAATGAATAAATGCTCAAGTTATAATTTAGAAAACAAGTAATGATGATGATATGGAAATGAAATGACTACAAGAGAAGAGTGGAGCACAATGCTGGGGCCAGCCCCAGTAAGGGTTCTTCTTTCTTGTTGGTTCTTCTTGAGGCAGCAGAGGTGTAAGAGCATCACCAGGGTGTAAGCCTTGGTCTTAGAAGATTGTTAGGTAAGACTTTTTCTTAGGAGATATTTAGGGTTGCTGTATAATAAAGTTTGCTTATCTGAGACTAAGTTACTATGCTATTGTAGCTGACCTGCCTTCTGTGTTCCTCTGAAGCCAGAGACTGCAGTCTCAAGCACTTAGCACCCCTTCCTAAAATAACAAGGAATTAAATAAAGGATTAGTTATTAGAGCCTTTTCCCTATTGTTTAGATGCCTCTTGCTTGTTGGGCTAGGGGGAAATTTGGAGCGATAAATTTCTATTGAAGAGACTATCACTAGCAGAAAGAAAAACTTTTATATAAGCGAATATGCATAATCTCATAAAATTTCATACACAGTTTCATGCTTCCTCATACATTTCCATTCAAGTCCAGCTGGGCCCAGCTTATATGTATTCTCACAATTACATACTTACACACACACACACGCACACAAATACACATTCATATGTTCTCACAACTGCATACTCACACACACACACATCCATATTTAAATATGCATATGGAGCAAAAGACCAAAGGATCAGTGCAGAAAGAACTCACTCATTATGGATGAACAATGAGCTCCAATCTTGATTGCATAGAGAAAGAAAAAGCTTCTACCCTTTTAATGCTAAATGAATTAAACCCATCTTTCTAAGAAAAAAAAGAAAGGAAGCTTTGTTCCTTTTATAAGAGTAAGTATGCTTTGTCCTTACCATGGGACCTGTTCTGTCTCATGGTAAGGAGAAGCCTGCCTGTTCTTTCTGCTCTCTGCTGAGTCTTCTTTTTTCCTCTTTCCCTCTGCATTCTGCACATTGCTTTCTTAGTTGTTTTCTTTTTTTAATTTTTTTATCTATCCTTTCTAAGTTATTCCACTCTGCATTCTCCTTATAATCTTATTCTCTTTTCCTATGAAGTCACAACAATGCTCTTACTCTCAATGTTTTTTCTCCAAAAGCTATGCCTATACTTCTAAGTTCTTCTTGAGTTAAATTCTGTCTAAAAGGTGTCTAAAATTTTCTCTTCAGCTCAGTTACCTCTCAGAGTTCAGTTCTTCTCACCTCAGTTCTTCTCACCTCCTTTCCTCTCACCAAAATATTAACTCTTCTCTTAATCCTCAGCACTTAAGCATCTTTCAAAATATATGATCACATGTTACAAAGTTCACCACAGGTTCACAGAAAATATCAAATCATAAATTGAAATAGAAGTTTACAACAGAGAATGTTTACATGCACATCCATTAAGAGTAATTATCTAGTTAAACATCTATCACCTCTCTCTGTTCCACAGGTTCACCAAAGGTTTAGAAACCATAACTAAGTTATAAGTGAAGTTTTGTTTATATAAACACAATCAATATTTTATCTTCTGTCTTAGCACCTATAATAAATCATCAGCTCCCTTATTATGACCTTTGGTTAACTCTTTTACAACCTCTTGGAATGTGCTCTGAGTAGGAGAATGTCTGGTTACCATCTAAGAGCAATTTACTGGTGATACTTGGGAGACTGGGAGAGTTCTCACTGAAGTTTGACTATCAGAAAAGGATCTGAGAGCAGTCCCACTATAAAAGAGCTGAATAATCATTGAAATGATAGATAACATAATATTTAAAAATACACAAATATCATGAGTATGTGCTAAGTACTGTGTATATATGTTATGATTGTTGGCTTGGTGTTTTGGTAAGACTCCTGACCGTGCAGTGTGTGTGCCTCTGAGTCTTTTTGCCAGCTTTTCGGACCCTTTCCCCTGTACTGTGTTGCCTTGCCAAGCTTTGATATGAGAGTTGTGGCCTTGCCTTATTGTTATCTTGTTGTACTGGGTTCGGGTGATGACCCTGAGAAGCCTGCTCTTCTCAGAGGTAAGGCAGGGGATGGATTTTGGCAAGGGAAAATGTTAATAGGACTTGGGTGACAGAGGGAATAGTGCATTCTCACTGATAAGTGAGTATTAGCCAAAAAAAGTTGGAATACCCACCCACAATACAACTCACAAACCATATGAACCCCAAGAAGAAGGAAGACCACAACAAAGTGTGAATCCTACAGTTTTACTCAGTAGGAGGAAGAGAATAATCTCAGGAGGGAGACTGGGATCTGAAAAGGAGAGAGGAGGAGGGCAAAAAATGGGATCGGTTCAGATATTGGTGGGGATATGGGAGAAATAGAGAGGGTCAGAAAATTGAATGATGGTATATAGCAGTTGGGGAGGGGGAACTGGAAAATCCCATAAATTTCGTAGTATAAAATTAATAACAAAATCCTAGAATAGTTTTAGGATTATTTCAATGATACTCTTGCTTAAAACTATATTATTTCTATTACAATATTAATTATTAAAAAATGGTACTTTTCTGATATTTTTAAAATAGTAAGGTAGAAAACACCATTTATTACATACTGATTTTTTGATTATTTAATGAGTTTCTTAAAGCACTTAGTGAACTACTTAAAGCACTGCCTGTATGGCCTCTTTGCAAGCATAACTTCACATGCTACCTAGAAGAGAATGACCTGGAGAAATAACAGAAACAAGAGGTTGTGGCCTTTAACAACCTGACCAATCTTGCTTACTTGCTTCAACCACCTCATGGCTTTAGAGTATAAAATGAGAAGGCAAGCTGAAATGCAAACCAAAGCCTGTCAGGAGCTATCCTAGATTCAGTCCACTAATAACTTCTGTCTTCCATTCTCTTTGGTTTTGGAGTGCTAATTCCAGAAGATTCAGACAACATAGAGAACATTCCCACATTCTCATACAAAATAAGTAAGAGATATTGCATGGAAGTATGAAAGTAAATAAACACACGCACAAATGTAGCAAGGGTATGTAAATTATACTTAAACAAAACTTTAGAAAATAAGGATATATGATCAGAATATTTTTGCAAAATTTGTAAGAAAATTACAGTGGCTTCCAAAAATGAATCATGCTGATGGTTTGTTTAAGCTACCTCATGTACTAAGGACATCTTTATCATGTATGTTCCTCAAATATAAAGATAAAATAAATTAAATACCCCCAGTACAGTAGTTTATTCTGTGGCTTTAAAACTAAGTATACAAAATTATGAGCAAAAGTAGTGGCAGTATAGAAGGAACTGGAGGGGAGGAAATAAGGTTGAATTTGATATGAACATTATATTCATACATGAAATTATCAAACGTGAATTAAAATAAGTTAATTACAGAATGCTTGGATTTATTCATTGATAAATTGTTATTTTGGGTACATTTTAGATTATATTCCTAATGTTAACAGGACCTCAGACATGCATGTATTTTATTCATGGAAAATGTTCTAAACCTTTGAGGTCAATTATTGGCTTGTGAAAGAAGTCAATTATTTTTATTTTTATTTTTCATTTTATTTTATGCTTTAATTCTTTTTTTACAGTCCAGTCTTTATCGCCCTCCCAGTCTGCCCTCTGACTGTTCCTCATCCCATGCCTCCCTCCCACCACCACCATGCCTGTCTCCAACAGGATTTCCCTACACCCCACCCCCACCTCACCAGACCTCCCGACTCCCTGGGGCCACAAGTCTCTCAAGGTTTAGGTATATCTTCTCTCACTGTGGCCAGACCAGGCAATCCTCTGCTGTGTATGTGTAGGGCCTCATATTAGCTAGTTTATGCTGCCTGGTTGGTGGCTCAGTGTCTGAAAGATCTCAGGGGTCCACATCGGTTGAAATTGCTGGTTTTCCTGTGGGGTCATCTTCCTCCTCAGCTTCTACCAATTTTTCGTTAATTCAACCACATGGGTCCCCAGTTTCTGTCCATTGGTTGGGTGTAAGTATCTGAATGTGACTCTTTCAGCTGCTTGTTGGGCCTTTCAGAAGCCAGTCATGATAGTCTCCTGTCTGTAAGCATACCACAACATCAGTAAGAGTGTCTGGTTTGGGGGCCTCCCCTTGAGCTGGTTTCCAGTTTAGAGATGTCATTGAAACTCCTTTCTATCAGGCTTTTCTTCATTTTGTCACTAGTTCTTTCAGACAGGGAAAATTCTGGGTCAGAGTTTTTGACTGTGGGATGTCAACCCCATTCCTTCACTACTGGAGGTGGACTTCAGAAGTCCCTTCTCTATTGTAGAGCATTTCATCTAAGGTCCCTTCCTTGAGTCCTAAGAATCTTTCACCTCCAAGGTCTCTGGTAAATTCTAGAGCTCCCCACCACCACCCCCTACCTCACAAGGTTGCCTGTTTCTATTTTTTTCTGGATGTCAAGACTCAGGCCAGTCTCCCATAATACCTGATCATGTTCCCCTTTTACCCTTCCTATCCTCTTTTACACCCAGGACCCTCCTCCATTTGCCACTTCCCCTGTGATGGCTTTCTTCTCCTTCCCAAGTGGAGTTGAGGCATCCTCACTTAGGCCTTTTGGTTTGTTAACCTTCTTGAGTTCTGTGAATTGTATCCTGGGTCTTCTGTACTTTTTGGCTTAATATCCACTTATTAGTGAGTCCATACCATACATGTCCTTTTGGGTCTAAATAACTACACTCAGCATCCATTTTTAACCACTTATAATACTTTAGATAGTATTAGATCACTTTTCATTTTCTTTTTATTTTTCTTTTATCACTAGCTAGATGTGAAATGTCACATATGTGTTTAAAAACATACAAGATGAGAATTTTTTTAAATATAAGGGTTGATAATATGGTCTGTGTTGTTTATATATTTAATTCTTGCTACTTCATATTCAATATTTGCAGAATATGTCATTGTTCAAGTATGTCAACCTTTTCACTGGGGAAATGAACAAATGATTTAATAGCAAGAAATTTAGTCTAATTGATTATAGAAGTTGACAGTACTATTTTCATTCTTACTTTTTGGTTTACTTAAGTAATCTTTTTTGACATTTTTTTATTGGATATATTCTATATTTACAATTCATTTCACTTTATCTGGTTCCCCACCCCCCAAAGGTCCCACATGCCCTTTTCCCTCCCCCCGCTCCCTCTTCCACCCCTTCCCTCTTCCCTGTTCTTGTATTCCCCTACACTGATGCTTTGATCCTTTCCAGCACCAGTGTCCACTCCTTTCTTCTTGTCAGACATCTTTTGGTATGTGATTTATGTCTTTGGTGTCCCAAGATTCTAGGCTAATATACACTTATCAGTGACTGCATACCATGGGTATTCTTTTGAGACTGGGTTACCTCACTTAGTATGATGCTCTCCAGCTCCATCCATTTCTCTAAGAATTTCATGAATTCATTGTTTCTAATGGCTGAATAGTACTCCATTGTGTATATATACCACATTTTTTGTATCCATTCCTCCGTTGAGGGACATCTGGGTTCTTTCCAGCTTCTGGCTATTATAAATAAGGCTGCTATTAACATAGTGGAACATGTATCCAGGCCTAATCAGGGCCTGCCATTGCTCGGGCAGGCAGGAAACACACAGGCCTGGGCCAGGAGCGAGAGTAGGGGCCGATAGCCAGAATCCCTTCAAGGCTGAGAGGTGCGTGCCCCGCAGTTATCCTACTTAAGTAATCTTAATCTGGTAGGTTCAAAGGGGAAAATCAACAGTAGGTAGAGAAAATGATGCATTACATTTTAAATTTTTATTGAAAATAGATTCTTTTCTCATTCAATACATTCCAACCACATTTTCCATCCTTGCACTCCTCCTAGCTCCTCTTACTTCCTCTCCTTCCTAGATCTATTCTCTCTCTCTCTCTCTCTCTCTCTCTCTCTCTCTCTCTCTCTCTCTCTCTCTGTTTATTCTTCAGAAATGAACAGGTCTCCAAGAGAAGACAGCCAAGTATAATTATTATTAAAGAGAGAAAGGATACATAATATTCCCTACTAGTATAGAAATTAAACCAATTTATAATTTGAAATGCCAAAAGTCATAGTGATATTCTTACAAACCAGCTACAGTATAATGAGTAAAGGAAATTCAGTGAGCATCATTTTGAACTATTACTAGTGAATACAATAAGTGAAGTTATCTTTTTATATGAAATTGTTTTACAGAGATAAAGGCCTAAACCTTTCAAGAATAAAAACAGTTCCCACTTTAAAAGATTACTATTTAAAATCTTAAGTAATATGTATGAACTTAATATTAAAACCAATATTTCAACATATGCATACATATATATAGGTTCAGCTTAATTGCTGTGTAATGGTTTTTTTTATATATAAGATAAATTGTTATACCTTTGCTTAAAAATATCATATTGTATAGCATAAACTAAATGATAACTGAACACAAAAATATAGAGATCACTTATAACACAAATGACACATCTGAGGGTATTTAAACACTAATAATTTACTAACGAGGATCAGAAAAGAAGTTTTATTTGTAGATGGTGTAAAATGTAAAAAAAGCATTTTTATTCTGATTTCCATTTCTACAATACAGTATACAATAGATCCAAGCTTTTTGGCTGACTGTCCTATACAGTCTCTTAATATGATCAGAAAAGTTTTCGTCCACAGTGATAGAGCTAGGGCCTTCTCTTTTGAACAATATACTTAGTGGGATGTTTTGGTTAGTCAGACATGTAGTGTCATTCAGCTTTGCAAGTATTGGTAATGATTTTGTTTAGTTTTGTTTGTTTTGTTTAAATTTAAGCATTTGGGAAATTCTAGTTCCTGAAAGTTCTTAAATTCATCAGAAAGTTTAGTCTATCAAGCTTTTCTATTCTACAGATTTATATGATGACAAGTTTTTCTAGTAGAGTTCCAGGTATTATTTTCTGTTGAACATTAATATGAAATTTTATTCAAGCTTTTATTTAAAGGCTACCAGAAGCGCTAATAATACTTCTGAACTGAGATTAGAAGTACCTGATTGCAGAGGAAAACTGATGCATGTGACCAAGACAGGATCTGTTAGATCTTGATTTTCTGGATAACAATAAGCACAATGTTTACCTGCTGTGACTGTGAGCACTAAGATCCACAAAGAAGCCATGGTCATATGAAAAGTTGAACCCAACTATAGCTTCAATGGCAGATTTTTCTAAACCATTCTAGCTTGTATTTTCTGTATGGTCATTTCATTTGCTTCTTCCTTCCCAGACATCAATGTCAGAAATACAATGAAATCTTTCTACACAAAATATAAAGTTTCAAATAAAAGGGCATCATTAATGTTATAGATAACTATATAATACTAGAGAAATAGTTTCAAGACGGTTAAGAAGATAGAATAACATTGCACATATGTCAGGAAGACAATAATCTTCAAAAATGAGCATCACATCTCATAAAAGCAGAAGAAAATAGACTGAAGAGATATTGGGAGTGGATCTTACTTACACTACTGTAAGTGGATCAATTCTGTAATTATTATCCATTTCTCTATAGTGTTTGATTGCTGGTTTTTACAGAATCAATGCTTTTAAGAGGTTTATAAGATGAGATAGACCTTCAGAAGTAAGATGAAGAGAAGGGTACATCAAGGGCATTGGCCATTTCAACTTCTTGACTTTTATCTTAAGTGTTGCAAGCTAAATTACACCAATTTTAAAACTGGGGTGTCTTCAAACCAAAACTTCCAGCTCACTTGGGTGAAGAAAACACAATCATACAAGTGACAGATCACTGTTGTACTTTCAGCTCAGTACTTTGATTATTCCCATGGCTTCACTTAACTTTAAGGCAACAAAGAAAAGTATTTCTTTCAGATTTGAAAGGGAAACATAAATATTTGACAAATGACATCAATTATTACTATGGTTAACTATAATATTTGGATATTTTATAATAATTATACAAGATTATTTTGGGACAAAAATTATGAAGAACAGAAAAATTAAAAAGAACCTAAAACATCCTAATAAATAACAACTTATTCATCATTCAACACTTAAAATAGATGTATGCATGTTAGTGATTTTATTTTTTGCATTTTCTCTTTCTTTCTGTGTTGGATATATGTGTAATCAGGTTCACAAATCACCAACCAATTTATTTACTGCTAAACTTTTATTACACAAATACTTAGCATTTTAGCATAAGTTCTTTGAAATGCCACAATTATTAAACTACTCCAGTGCATATGAACATATTAATTTTGTTTTCTGATTTTAGAAACAATGTTACTTTCATAGTCTATGCTGTTCTTATTGTGCTATGACTTACTCTAATTAAATGCATTTCTACTGTTATACTAGTTAGCACCGAATATGAAAGCGAGACAGATTGTCATGAGAGTTTAGAGGCTTATGTGTCATTGTTGGGCTTTTATTAGTATTCCAGTTATATGCAATCATGAATAAATAGTCTTTGTTGCAACACACCCAATAGCATAGACAGCATTCTTACCTGAAAAGCAATTTCATCTTAATTCCAGAAACATCAGCAGCCCTTCAGATGAATTTTAAACAATCCTTTGAACAATACATATTGTTGTTAAACTCAGTATTTCCAGACATATGAGTATATAATCTGCAAATTCTCCTGGTTTTACTTTATTTGAAATTCAGAGCTCCCCATTCTCTATTCTCTAAAATTGAGTATGGCATTACCAGTTGGGTCACAATTAACAATAATTAAGTATGGTGGGGACACTGAGGTAAAGCTGTTCTGAGAAACAAAACAAATTTAACAGCCCATTTTTGTTCACAAAAGTCCTATCAGATTCATTAAGATTTTCCTGATACTGTTCAAGAGAGTAATACATTGTCTATCCAAGTTTGTCTTATTTTCTTTTGTTTTTTTTTTCCTTTTTTTTTCTATATTCTTTGTTTACGTTCCAAAGCCTTTCCCCTTTCCCAGTTTCCCCTTCACCCTATGTCCCTATGTCCCATAAGTCGCCTTCCCCCCCAACCCCCCACCCTGCCGCCTCCCGTCTATTCCCCCATCACCTCCCCCCCCCCGCCTTGTTTTTTGTTCTGAAAAAACTGGATCCAGTCTTTTCAGGACCAGGATCCTCTCCTTCCTTCTCCTTGGGAATCTTTTCAATTGCTAATTATGCCTTGAGTATTCAGAGCTTCTGGGCTCATTAATATCCACTTATCAGTGATTGCATTTCATGTGTATTCTTTTGTGATTGGGTTAACTCACTTAGTATGATATTTTCCAGATCCAACCATTTGCCTACCAATTGCATGAATTTTTTTAATTGCTGAGTAGTATTCCATTGTCTTATTTTCTTTCCCCAATTGATATTATACTTGTGTTACAGTGTGACTACTGTTTCTGTTTCCTGTGCCCTCTTACCCATATTTTCCTCACAGACAGTCTCCATCTAATAATCTCATGTATATATTACCTACACTGGCACATGTGTGTCAGAGGACAGGAACTAAAATATGTGTTCTTTCCTTCCCTTGGCTCTGTGCTCTTTCCATTAGTAAAAGTATGTTGTGTTCTTTACTTTATAATATCAAATTTTAATGTGATTTTTCTGGAGGCAAAAGTAAGATTACTTCAAAGAGCACATCAATGTATTAATAGATTGAAGAAACATAAGCAACAAAGGTAGCAAGAGAAAACATTACATAATATATCAGTCCAGAGCCAAAGAATATATACTGTGTATTATTTCTTGCTTTTTCTTGCAGGCAGTGTGCTTGTGTTTTAAAATCAAGTACATAAATGTGGGAGAAGAATGCTGTGTTATGAAGAGTACAGAGTTGATTGGAAAACCTAGCTCTTTTCAGTTTGGACACACCAAAGCACATGATGAAGGCATGGGCCATATTCTTGGTAGAGGAGATTAATCCATCTGTAGCATAACTGAGTGAAACTATACAAGGTATTCTGTTTCAACCAATTTAATATCCAGTGACATAAAGTGAGTTCCCAGGATTGATCACATTTGGCACTTCTGTATCTGCCTTTGCACCTTTTAAAAGTATTAATTTTTTTAAATTTGTGACACATTTTCATTGTATAAAACAATTCTTATAGTCGCAGAATCCTTAAAGTGAAGCTATTATTTCACTTTGGAAGTTAAACCTATATTTTTTTCTGCGGATGTTACTTAAAGATTATCTAAATGTTTTCCTTTTTTCTTTTGGAAATTAACTATCATTTGAACATGCTTGAGACTTGACTGCTTTTGGAAAATATTTGCACATTTCAGGGTCTTTACATTTTTGCACCTTGCTCAAGTATGTTTGCTACCCTTTTAAATCATTGATAGCACAGCTGTGCACAGTCCAAAATCATACTGCTCACTTTTCCCTTATTTAAAACCAGTTTATTTAAACTATATTTTATCATAACATAAAAACTAACATATAATCTTGACTAGGATATTTTTGAGATCTATTAACTATCTTACAGTCTCTACCATAGATCAGATTTTGTCTTTGTCAATTTCAGTAATAATTATATTTTCATGAATATCATATCATATCATGATAATAAAATATATTACATTTGTAGATTTTAAAAGTCTTTATAATATTTTCTTTGTTTTTAAAATTATATTTGTCAGTGTTTTCTATAGCTATTTATTTTGAGATCTAGAGTATCCATATTATAAGTTATGAATTCATACTTTAAAAATCCTAAATTTTCTGGACCTTAGTCACATTTTCATCTTTCACTATTCAACACTTAATTATTTACTTTGTATGGGACATGCTGAAATCCTATTAATCCTTGTTTAATTAGGCATGCTTTGATTTTACTATCATTCTCACTATTAGCATAAATCATATTTTATTATATTTTTCTAGCTTATGGACTTTAAGGTTCTCTATATTTAGGTATGGAAAATGGGTGACAGTGGTCTTTGTGCAAATATAAGGACTTCATTTTTAAACTCTGGTCTTCCCAATAAAAGCTAGGCATATCTCTGAACAACTCTCAGCCCAGTATCAGGGAATAGAGACAGGAAGATTATGGGAACTTTCTGGCTAGGTCAACAGAATAGCTGAAATGGCAAGCTTCCAGTGAGAAGTGAAAGACAATGAATGTGCCAGAGAAAGATGTACACTCACATATGTAAATATCCCATTCATATATATAGCATGCACATCAACATGTCAGTAAATGCTTAGTGTAACAAAGTTATACAAAGTTCAGAAATAAAAACTATATTCACACTTGGTCCCCTATAGGCTTATAAAAACTGAAGTATTATATATACATTATTTAACTATTTTTTATTAGATATTTCTTTATTTACATTTCAAATGCTATCCCATTTTCTTTATTTCCCCTCTGGAAGCCCACATCCCACTCCCCTTCCCCCTGCTCACCAACCCACCAACTCCTGATTCCCTGTCCTGGCATTCCCCTACTCTGGAGCATCAAGCCTTCATAGAACCAAGGGCCTCTCCTCTCATTGATGTCCAGTAAGGCCATCCTCCACTGCATATGCAGCTGGAGACATGAGTCCCTCCATGTAAAATGCCATTTATATTTTCTACACACAAGTTTTGCTCTATACAAAAGCTTGCCATAATACCTAATGATCTTTAGAGCAACATTTTATTCCCCATTGTTATGTTCACTAGTTACACAATGAGTTTCAAGCTATAAATTATATCTTAAGTTGTGTTTCAATATTTGTATAGCTAGTTGGACTAGTCTACATTATATTCATTTGTTTGAGTTAAGTGTTTTACTGTTTTGTCTTCCTTTATTTTATTTAATTTTGGTCTTTGGATCAACCTATGTAAGTGGAAAAACATAAGAGCAGATATATTGTTGCCAATTTTTAGTTAGTCCAGGGTTTAGTATTGATTCCTTTATAGCCATGTGCTATTGTATTCAACAAGCCTTGCTTCCACATCCTCTTCATTTATGACAGTTTGTACATTCTCAAACCGAACTTCAATCATAAAAATCAACTTCTCAGCAAGAAACACAAAGAATTTCATTTTATCACACTACTTCTGTCTCCAGTCTCATAAGGAGCCATTCCGCAACTCCAAACAGCATTACCCAATCATTTTCCATTTTTAGAGTATTCCTTGCTCTTGCAGACATGCTCATCAAAATTCATATATTTCTTTCTGGCTTGAACATTCTTTCTCCTTTTCTGTTTCTTATTGATTCTTATACATCCTCAAAAATCACCTTAGGATTCACTGAGTCTGCAAAGCTCACCCCATCCTTGCTCCTGTCCAATTCTGGGCTCATTTGTTTCCTTTGCAACTGTCTACAAGAGCATCTTTCATCCTGTTCCCTTTGTATATGACAGCTACAAAAACATTCCCCACATTTCCCTGACTCTATATATTCTCATTATATTCCTGTTTTCTGTGAACTTGTGCAATAAAAATCACTACTTAGTATGTGCATATATAATTATATATTACATATATTTATTTATTTATCAAGTATAAAGACAGAAAACAGACCTTGATATAGTTCCTATACAAAAATACAAATTTCAATGATGCCTATTTTACTTTTCCCATTTAGTTATATTTATAAGATATTGGCAAATTGTTAACTGAAAAATAGTTGTTCATATTACTAAAAAATCACTTTCAAGTTATTTTAACAATAACTTTTCAAACAATATAATCAATATACATTTCTGAATTTATCAATACAACAAACTTATTTTAAAATTAATTTGTATCTTTAAAACCAACATGTTCATATATCTGGTATTGACAGTCATCTCTCATAAATGTGATACATATTTTAATTATAGATTTGTTTGATCAAGCAGCTTGAGTCTGATAAAAGAAATTTAACTCTCAGATATCAAAATTGGAAAAGATTCTCAACTAATTTCAAAACACAGAAATAAGTAATTCACATTATTTCCATGTGCATATCTAACAGCATTTGTGTATTATCTGTTTCAGTTTATAAATTTAACAGCTAGAGAGATGACATTCAATACTATTAATGAATTTTGTTCCTTTATAAAAGCAAAAGATTATACAGAAAATTTATGATGAAAAATATTTAAATTAAGAATAAATTCACACCTATATTCAAATAAAAGGTGGCATGGTATGGCAAGTATGATAGTTCATACTTGTTCTCCAAGACTAAGGAGGCTGTATTCACAAGCCAGGAATTTGAAGGCAGCATAGGCTACAGAAAATCTTTCTGGAAGTAAAACAATACATAAAATAAAAGAAATAAATCAGTCTTTTAAATCTTGATTAAGTACATGGCTCTATATTTAACTAGAGATTAAATTAGTTTTAATACATTATAGAATTTACAAATAATTTTTACATAAAACATGCAATATAATTTTATTTGATCAAACAAATCTATGATTAAAATATAATTGTAGAAACATCAGTGAACTCTAGATCAATTAATTTAACTGTATTAATGCCTTGTTAAATAGATCAGAAATTTGAATTTCTTTCCAGTGCTGACATCTTGGGTTTCTGTAAGTAACATAATAAAAGCTGTTTCTTTATGTTACATATACTCTGTGGTTATAAAGGAGAAACTATATACTTAGATCATAATACTAATTGCCAAAAGACAAACTATTTAGTTATTTCTGGGAAGTTCATTTAAGTGTTTATCTTACCTTCCAGAAACCACATATATTTTATTTGTATATATTTATCATTTTTATTGTTAGAAATGTACAAAGACCACAACATAAAACTGAAGACATTAAAACTAATAGAAGACAAAGTATGGAGTAACCTTGAACTCATTGGTACAGAAGTCAACATCCTGAACTGAAAAGCTATGTCTCAGGCTCTAAAAATCAACAATTGATAAATGGGACCTAAAGAAATTGAAAAAGATACTGTAAGGCAATGGACACTGTCAATAGGACAAAATAGCAGCTGATAGATTGGTAAAATTTCATCAACCTTTCATCCAACAGAGTGATAATATCCAAAATCTATAAAAAACTCAAGAAGTTAGACAGCAACAAATCACATAACCCAATAAAAAAGTGCCTTTCTGAGAGGCACTTCCTCTCCAATTGAAGCCAGAGAAGTCACCAACCCACTCAGAGGAGAAGATGGATAGGGAAATAGCATGGGTCTGGATTGTTGAAGGGGTCACTAGGAGGTGGCCAATGAGAGGGATGTGAAATGAGTAAGTAAAAAATAAATACATGAAGACATACGCACATACATACCTAAATTTATACGTACATAATGAGGTACAGAGTTAAACAGAGAGTTCTCAGCAAAGGAATCTCAAGTGGCCTAGAAGCACTTAAGTGGTGTTGGGGTGAGTATCAGGTGTTAGAAGATCATAGGAAACAGAACAGAAATCAATGGGGTAGTTGGAAAGATTCTCTAGGATCTGCCAGAGATCTGGAACTGAGAGGGGCCTCAGGGTGTCTATAGGGTCAACAGTAGCTGTAGCTAGGACAGATTCCCAGTGTTGGGATAAGGACAGCAACCCATCCATAAAACCTTCAACCCAAAATGTGTCCTGCCTACAAGATGTACAGAGACAAAGATAGAGCAGAGACTGAGGAAATGGCCAATAAATGACTGCCCAAGATTGAGACCCATAACATGGGCAAGAACAAATCCCTAACATTATTAATGATACTTTGTTATGCTTGCAGACAGGAGCCTACCATAATTGTCTTCTGAGAGTCTCTGCCTAGCAGCAGAATGAAACCAATGCAGATACTTGCAGCCAAATGTTAGATTGGGCAGGAAAAAGCCTTGTAAAATATTTGAGGGAAGGAGTGAGGAAACTGGAGGTCATAGGGATTCTATCAGATCAAAAGAGTCAACATTGGGGGTTTCCAGAACAACCAAAGAGTGAGCATAAGCTGAACCTAGGAACTCCCCTACACACACACACACACACACACACACACACACACACACACATGTAGCAACTGTGAAGCTTGGTCATGATGAGGATCCACAAAACTGGACTGTGAACTGTCCCTGAATCTGTTGACTGCCTATGGATCCTTTTCCCATAACTGGACCTCCTTGTCTAACATCAGTGGAGGGGGAGGATATGTAGTGACTTGATATGTGGGTGGGGGCTTGATACCCAGGGGAATCACACTTTCAGAGGAGAAGGGAACGGCACTCTGGGGAATATATGTGTGAGGCATTACTGTAAGTAGAGGGAGGACTGATATGTGATATAAATTGAATCAAAACTAAATTAAGACAAAAGAAATGTTCATAGTTCTTAGTCATCAGGGAAATGCAAATAAAAACAACTCAGAGACTACACCTATCAGAATAACCAAGATCAAAAACACAAGTGACAGTGCATGCTGGCAAAGAATCAGAGCAAGGGGAACAATGCTGGTGGTCATACCAAATTGTACAACCACAACGAAAAGATTGGATCCAGTTTTGTAGACCCAGACATTTTGTCATTTTGACAGTGTCCTTTGCGTCACAGAAACTTTGTAATTTTATGAGATCCCATTTGTCAATTATTTTTTTTTAATTTTTATTTTCTATTTTCTATGTTTACATTCCAAAGGCTTTCCCCTTTCCCAGTTCCCCCCCCCACCATACGTCCCATAGTTCCTCTCCCCCCCAACTATTCCCCAATCATTCCCCCTCCCCCCATGGTTTCTCTACAAAACTGGATCCAATCTTTACAGGCCCAGGGTCCTCTCCTTTCTTCTTCTTGGGAATCATTTGACTTGCTAATTGTGCCTTGAGTATTTAGGGCTTCTGGGCTCATTAGTAGTATTCCTTGATGTCTGGGATACTGATTCCCCCAGAAGTTCTTTTACTATTAAGGATAATTTTAGCTATTCTGGGTATGTTGTTATTCCAAATGAATTTGAGAATTGCTCTTTCTAACTCTATGAAGAACCAAGTTGGGGTTTTGATGGGGATTGTGTTGAATCTGTATATTGCTTTTGGCAAGATGTCCACTTTTACTATATTAATCCTGCCAATCCAAGAGCATGGAAGATTTTTCCATTATCTAGGGTCTTCTTCAATTTCCTTCACCAGAGACCTGAAGTTCTTGACATACAGATCTTTCACTTGTTTGGTTAGATTCACACCAAGATACTTTGTATTGTTTGTGGCTATTGTGAAGGGTGTCACTTCCCTGATTTCATTCTCAGCCTGCTTATACTTTTAGTATAGGAAGGCTACTGATTTGCTTGAGTTGATTTGTTTTTCTATATTCTTTGTTTACATTCCAAGTGCTTTTCCATTTCCCAGTTGCCCCCTTACCATACGTCCCATAAGTGCTCTTCCCTCTGCCCATTCCCCACTCACCCCCCCCCCATTTCTCTGTTCTGGTACTCTCCTACAATACTGGATTAAGTGTTTTTGGAACCAGGGCCCTTTCCTTTATTCTTTTTGGGATTCTTTTGATTTGCTAATTGTGCCTTGATTATTTAGAGCTTCTGGGTTAATTTATATCCACTTATCAGTGATTGCATTTCATGTGTATTCTTTTATGATTGGGTTAGCTCACTTAGGATGGTATTTTCCAGTTCCCACCATTTGCCTACAAATTTAATGAATTCATTGTTTATAATTGATGAGTAGTATTCCATTGTATAAATATACCACATTTTCTGTATCCATTCCTCCAAATACTGATTTGCTTGAGTTGATTTTATAACCAGCCACTTTGCTGAAGCTGTTTATAAATTGTAGGAGTTCTCCAGTGGAGTTTTTTGGGTCACTTAAGTATACTATCATATTGTCTGCAAATAGTGATAGTTTGACTTGTTTCAAATTTGTATCCCTTTGATGCCCTTATGTTGTCTAATTACTCTAGCTAGTACTTCAAGTAGTACTTCAAGAGAGAGGGTAGCCTTGTCTAGTCCCTGATTTTAGTGGGATTGCTTCAAGTTTCTCTCCATTTAGTTTGATGTTGGCTACTGGTTTGCTGTATATTGCTTTTACTATGTTTAGGTATGGGCTTTGAATTCCTGTTCTTTCCAAAACTTTTAGTATGAAAGCATGCCGAATTTTGTCAAAAGCTTTTTAGCATCTAATGAAATGACCCTGTGATTTTTTTTTTACTTCGTTTATGAAGTGGATTGCATTGATGGATTCCATATATTGAACCAACCCTGCATCCCTGGAATGAAGCCTACATGATCATGGGGAATGATCATTTTGATGTGTTCTTGGATTCGGATGGCAAGAAAACCATCTGGTCCTGTGCTTTCTTTGGTTGGAAGACTTTCTATGACCCCTTCTATTTCTTTAGGGGTTATGGGACAGTTTAGATAATCTATTTGATCCTGATTTAATTTTGGTATTTGGTATCTGTCTAAGAAATTGTCCATTTCCTCCAGATTCTCTAGTTGTGTTGAGTATATGCTTTTGTAGTAGGATTTCATGATTTTCTGAATTTCCTGAGTTTCTGTTGTTATATCTCCCTTTTCATTTCTAATTTTGTTAATTTGGATATTGTCTCTGAGACCCTTCCTTAGTCTGGCAAAGGGTTTATCTATCTTGTTGATTTTCTCAAAGAACCAGCTCCCAAATTTGTTGGTTCCTTGTATGGTTCTCTTTGTTTCCACTTGATTGATTTCAGCCCTGAGTTTGATGATTTCCTGTCTTCTACTCCTCCTGGGTGAATTAGCTTCTTTTGGTTCTAGGGCTTTCAGGTGTGCCATTAAGCTGCTAGTGTGTGCTCTCTCCAGTTTCTTTTTGGAGGCACGCAGGGCTACGAGTTTTCCTCTCAGCACTGCCTTCATTGTTTCCCATAGATTTGGGCATGTTGTGCCTTTAATTTCATTAAATTCTAAAAAGTCTTTGATTTCTTTCTTTCTTTTTTCTTTGGCCAATATATCATTTAGTAGAGTATTGTTCAGCCTCTACGTGTATGTGGGCTTTCTGTTGTTTTTGTTGCTATTGAAAACCACTCTTACTCCAAAGTGATCTGATAGGAGTTATGGGTTCAATCTTCTTGTATTTGTTGAGGTCTGTCTTGTCACAAATTATATGATCGATTTAGGAGAAGGTACCACGAGGTACTGAGAAAATGATATGTTCTTTTGCTTTAGGATGAAATGTTTTATATATATATATATATATATATATATATATGTGTGTGTGTGTGTGTGTGTTTGTGTGTGTGTGTGTGTGTGTGTAGTATGTGTGTATGTGTGTGTGTGTGTATGTGTGTGTGTGTGTGTGTGTGTGTGTGTGTGTGTTAAATGCAATTGGTCCAAAGCTTCAATAAGTTTCACTCTGTCCCTCTTTAGTTTCTGGTTTCCTGATTTTGGAGAAGATATCATGAGGTGCTAAAAAAAAGGTATAGTCTTTTGCTTTAGGATGAAATGTTTTATATATATAAATATATATATGTATATATTTATATATATGTATATGTATATATATGTGTGTATACATATGTGTATATATATACATATACATATATATATACATATACATATATATATATATGTATATATATATATACACACACACACACACACACACACACACACATATATATATATATATATATATATATATATATATATATATATATATATATGTTAAATCCAATTGGTCCAAAGCTTCAATGACTTTCCCTGTGTCCCTGTTTAGGTTTAGTTTCTCTTTTCCTGATAGGTCCATTGAGGATAGTGGAGTGTTGAGGTCCCCCACAATTATTGTGTTAGGAGCAATGTGTGCTTTAAGCTTTAGTAAAGTTTCTTTTACGAATGAGGGTGCCCTTGCATTTGGAGCATAGATGTTCAGAATTGAGAGTTCTTGGAAGATTTTTCTTTTGACCAGCAAGAAGTGTCCTTTTGTGTCTCTTTTGATGACTTAGGTTGAAAGTCAATTTTATCTGATATTAGAATTGGCTCTTTCCTGAGACGATTTGCTTGTAAAATTGTCTTCCTGCCTTTTACTCTGAGGTAGATTTTGTCTTTGACACTGAGGTGTGTTTCCTGTGTGCAGCAAAATGTAAGGTCCTGTTTCCATATCCAGTCTGTTAATCTATGTCTTTTTATTGGGGAATTGAGTCTATTGATGTTAAGAGATATTAAGGAACAGTGATTATTAATTTATGTCATTTTTGATGCTATTTTTATATTTGAGTGCTTATCTTCTTTTGTGTTTGATGAAAGAAGTTTACTATCTTGCTTTTTCCAGGGTACAGTTTCCCTCCTTGTATTGATGTTTTCAGCCTATTACCCTTTGTAGGGCTGGGATTGTGGAACTATATTGTATAAATTGGTTTTGTCGTGGAATATCTTGGTTTCTCCATTGATGGTGATTGAGAGTTTTGATGGCTATAGTGGTCTTGGCTGACATTTGTGTTCTCTCAGAGTCTGCATGAGATCTGCCCAGGATCTTCTAGCTTTCATGGTCTCAGGTGAGAAGTCTGGTGTAATTCTGATAGGTCTTCCTTTATATGTTACTTGGCCATTTTCTCTTTCTGCATTTAATATTCTTTCTTTGTTTACTACATTTGAGGTTTTGATTATTATGTGACGGGAGGTATTTCTGTTCCAGTCCAGTCTGTTTGGATACCTGTAGGCTTCTTCTATATTCATGGGCATCTCTCTCTCTTTAGGTTAGGGAAGGTTTCTTTCATATTTTTTTTTGAAGATGTTTGCTGGCCCTTTAAGTTGTAAATCTTAACTCTCATCTATACCTATAATCCTTAGGTTTGTTCTTCTCATTTTATCCTGAATTTCCTGGATATTTTGGGTTACAAGATTTTGCATTTTGCATTTTCGTTGACTGTTGAGTTGGTTGATGGTTTTATGGTATTTTTGGCGTCTGAGATTCTTTCTTCTATCTCTTGTATTCTGTCTTTGATATTTGCATCTATGACCCCTGATTTCTTCCCAAGGTTTTTTATCTCCAAAGTTGTCTCCCTTTGTTCTGCTTTTAGATCCTGGATGGTTTTGCTCAGTTCCATCACTTGTTTGTTTGTGTTTTCATGTAATTCTTTAAGAGATTTTTGTGTTTCCTCTTTCATGACTTCTGCCTGTTGACACAAGTTCTCCAGTATTTCTTTAGGTGATTTTTGCATTTCCTCTTTTTTGGCTTCTATCTTTTGGCCCATATTCTCCTGAATTATTATTATTATTATTAATTATTACTATTATTATCTTTAATTTTTCAAAAGTCCAGTCATTATTTCCTCCCATACTGTCCTCTTATAAATCCTCATCCCATTCCTCCTCCCCCATCTCCAGGAGGATATCCCCACCACCACATTCCCCATGCCCTGCCCAACCTCACCATTCTCTGGGGCCTAAAGGCTCTCAAGGGTTAGGGGCTTCTTCTATCATTGAGGCCAAACCAGGCAGTTCTCTACTATGTATATGTAGGGTACCTCAGACCAGCTAGTATATGCTACCTGGTTGGTGACTCAGTGTCTGAGAGATCTCAGGGGTCCAGGTTATTTGAGATTGATGGTCTTCCTATGTGGTTGCGTTCATCCTTAACTCCTTCCAGCCTTTCCCTAATTTAACCACAGGGTTCCCAGGCTTCTGTCCATTGGTTGGGTGTAACTAAATGTTTGTGTCTTAGTCAGCTGCTTGAAGGACCTCTCAGAAGACAGCCATACTAGGCTCCTGTTTATAAATACACTATATCATCAGTAGTAGTGTAAGACCTTGGAGCCTCTCTTTGAGATGGGTCCCAATTTTGACTGGTCACTGGACCTCCTTTCCCTCAGTCTCCTCTCCATTTTTGTCCCTGCAGTTCTTTTAGACAGAGATAATTCTGAATCAGAGGATTTGACTGCAGGGTGGCAACCCCATCCCTCCACTTGATGCCCTTTCTACTCCAGGTGGACTCTACAAGTTCCCTTTCCCCACTCCTGGGCATTTTATCTTATGTCCCACCCTTTTAGTCTTGAGATTCACTTACCTCCCTGGTCTCTGGTATATTCTAAAGGGTCTCACCACCTCCCACCTCCCAAATTTGTATATTTCCATTAATTCTGCTGACACTCACAGCTTTAATCTTGATCCTAATGGGATTGAGGCATCTCTTGGGCCCTATGGCTTGTTATACTTTTTGAGTTCTGTGGAGTGTACTCACTGATAAGTGGATATTATTTTAAAAAATCATAGAATGTCCACTTATATGTTTGTAAAGCCTGACTTCTTTGAAGAAACAAAACATACTTGAGGAAATTGTAATTACTTCTATCACTATGGAAAACTCTAGTTTATATATGACAAGAAGGAAAAGTACTGGAGTAAAATATTTTATGACTAGATAATTGCAACAAAACCATAGGGTATATACATACAAGGTCATACCATTTGTTTGGGTTTTTTTGTCTATTGTAAAATTCCATTTTAATTGATTGTGGTGTGTGTGTGTGTGTGTTTGTGTGTGTGTGTGTGTGTGTGTATGTGTGTGTCTGTGTGTGTAGGTGCAGTGTTGTCATTCCAAAGGAAATGTGTGAAAGTCAGAGGACAACTTGAAGAAATCCATTCTCCATTTCACCATGTATGACTCAGAGATCAAGTGCTGGTCATCAGCTTTGATGAGCCATTTCAACAGCTCTGCATCATATGACTTAAATATGGTCATCAATAATATTGCATAGACAATCCCACTACATATACAGTAATTACTGTCATTGTCTCCATCTACCTCTAAAAAGTTTTGTAAAATCCACTGCTTCTTCCAGGCATGTAAACTCTAGATCTATATTTTCTACCAAAGGCCTGGAAGTTAGTACCTATAAAATGAAGACACCATCACATGTCTTGAAAATAAAATCTGATCATGTAGTCAGTAGACTGGTATAAAATTTTGTCTTTCTGGCAGGTAACAATTTAGGAAAATGGAAACTGTTCATTCAGGGACAAGGAAAATAGCTGAGGATTCAGAACCCTTAAAGGTTCTTGATAAATAGTTTTGTACTGAACCTAGTGATATATCTGATGATAATTTGGGGAGTTTCATAAGAATGAGGCAGGAAATGAAACATAAAATAGAGTATTATTTGTGTGACTCAAATTAATGTAAAACAGCACTTATTGGCAGTTTTTAGATGTTTGTAGGCATGGTGTGCTGGTTAGAAAGAAGCCCAAAGGTCTTTGAAATTTTAGATTCTTGTTGTTAATAAAGAACGTTAATAATAATGATAATGTTGTAGTTTTCAGTAGAATGAGTTTTGGATCATTTTATAATTATGGCATTATGATGTTCTCTTAGGAAAATAACAATTTAGTAAGCCAGTAAAGCCTAATAAGTTGGTAGCTAGGCAATTATAACAAACATAGCATTTGATTTTCTACTGTGGTTACAGACTAGTTGATTTTTGCAGAAGAAGCAAAGATAAAAAAATATAATATGATACAGAAGTTAAAGAACAAAAAAAAAAAAAAGGCCTAGCATTCAGTGATGTTCTGTCTTTGTCCAATATGTAGTCATGCCTGTACCTCTCTCCCCTAATTCTTATTCATGGAGATAAATAATCTGGTACCACCAGTGAATATATTTGTGCTATGTTTATTTGTCAGATATAAGCATTTCTCAAGAGGACAGTGCATTTCTTTGTTATTTGGATTCAGTTTCTTACTAATTGATTTTTCTCCCAGAGCTGAAAAACATTGACAACAGGAGAAAAACAAAAAGGAGAGGAGAATGGAAATTGTATTTCTGTTTGGGAATTTTTCCTTACCCTTATATCTTTCTACACCATCCAAGAGGTAGGGTGTTTTGCATTGTTTGTTGACTACTTAACCTGCTTTGGCTAGCATACTAAGTAGTCTTAGTGGAAATTAAGTTTCTCTCTTTGAGGTATGATGTTTCTACTATCACTATAAAAATAACTTTGGGTCAGTTTATAAATTCACCAAAGAGGAGAGATGCATTGAGCAGAGCTTGTGCAGTACAGCCCAACTGAGATTAGGCATTGGCTAGCTTACCTACCATTACATAAATAATTCAATATGTAGTGTTTTTTCATAAATAATTTTTTTCTGTTTTTAGTACAACTGACAATAGAATAAGTAGGGGGATACAATGAGAATTGGTAAAAGTCTTTCTGAGTACTCTGTATTTTTTCAATTCTAGTTTTTAAATATATTTTAATTTTTTTATTTTTTTACACTTCAGATTTTATTGCCCTCCCAGTTCACACTCTACTTGTTCCACATCCCATACCTCCTCCCCACCCTGGCTCCAAAAGGATGTCCCCACCCCCTTAACCCCTACCCAACCAGATCTTCCTACTCTCTGGAGCCTCCAGTCTCTTGAGGGTTAGGTGCATCATCTCTGACTGAGTCCAGTGCCAGCAGTTCTCTGCTGTATATGTGTTCAAGGCCACATTCAAGCTGGTATATGCTGACTGGTTGGTGTCTGAGAGCTCTCGGGTGTCCAGTTTATTTGAGAGTGCTGGTTTACATATGGGGTCACCCTCCTCAGCTTCTTCCAGCTTTCAACCACAGGAGTTAGCAGCTTCTGTCCATTGGTTGGGTACAAATATCTGCATTTGACTCTTTCAGCTCCCTGTTGGGTCTTTCAGAGGGCAGTCAGGATAGACCCCTTTTTGTGATCACCCCATAGCCTCAGTAATAGTGTTAGGCCTTGGGACCTCCACTTTAGCTAATTCCCCTACTCTTCCTTCCCCTTATCTTCATGCTAAGATTCACTGGAACTCAATAAGGAAGTTCAGCAAGCACTTAGATGTTAAAGATAGTCTATGCTTTTCATAACGAAGTTATTTAGCCAGTATTATTTTTCCTTTGATGTACATCAAATTAAACTTTAAAGCCTGTGGACTTCCCCCCCACACACAAATTTACTGTTTTAAATTCATATCCTTTAAAAAATACCTTAAGAAAACAAACTGGGGATTCTACTATTTGTCTTTGCTCCAGTTTCTTGAAATATCATGACCATTCATATAATCTTTTACTCCAGATTGTCCAAGTCAAATTGTTTTGAGTTTCAGGTTTCACATATAGAAATTTGATCCATTTGGAGTTAGCCTTTGTGCAATGTAACAGACACAAACCTAATTTCTGCCTGTGGAATCCACTTTTCCCAGCACAATTTATTCAAGATACATTCTATTCTAAAAAATATGTTTTTCTACTGCTTTGTTGAACATTAAATGTTTGAATTTATTTATAGTCATGTTTAGATCTCTGATTTACTCACATGTATAAGTATCTGTTTTTATGCTGATACTAACTTGCAATTTTTTTTAATATGGTCCTGTAATGCATCTAGAAAATGAATCACCCCCAGCATAGTTCTTTTTGCCTGGTATTGTTTCAGCTATCTGGTGGGTTTTATGGTTCTATATGGTTTAGGGGATTTTATTTTGTATTTCTGTGAAGAATGAGGTGGATATTATAGTTGGTATTGCACTAAATTTGTGAATACTTTTGATAAAATTGTATTTTTCACAACAGTATCTCTACAAATTCAAAAATTTGGAATGTTTTTCCAGTTACTAATGTTCTTCTCTCTTTCTTCAAAGGTTAAATATTTTTATTATAGAGATACTATAATTTCTTTGTGAGGTTATTCCTATGCAATTTCTGGGCTATTGTGAATGCCCAAGATCTCTTATCTGCTATGTATGTTGTTGGTTTAAGAAAACCTTTTGATATATGCAAGATGATTCTTCATCCTGTAACAATGCTCAAAGAGTGCATTTCTAGAACTTATGTTTAGATATTTTGGGATACCTTATTACTCTACCATCTTATATGCAAATAATGATACTTTACTTTTCCTAATATTCATGTTGTTAATTCTTTTCTCTTGGCTCACAATCCAGCTAGTACTTGAAGTACAATAATGAAAAGGAGGGAGTAGGTTGGATAGCCTTGTATCATATATATAAATTTTATTAAATTTAAGAGTATTCTCTCTAGGCCTATTCTTTCTGGGACTTTTATTAGGAAGAGATGTTAAACTTTGAAAAAAGGCTTATTGCGCCTATATTGAGATTGTCATGTTGTTTTTGTATTTAAATTCATTTAAATGGTTGATTACATTGATTGACTTGTTTATGTTGAACCATCACTGCATATCAGGAATAAAACCAACTTGCTCACAGTGTATAATCATTTTTTTGTGTTTGTCTATTTTCAGTATGCAACTCTTTCATTCTTTTGGTAAGTTAGTCCAAAAGTCTGTCATTTTAACCTGCTTCTCTTTCTAAACAACTAACTCTTAGATTAATTGAGTTTTTCAATATTTTTATTTTTTTATTTCATTATTATCTGCTCTATTTTTTTATTGTTCTCTTTTTTTATTTATTTTTTTATTTTCTATATTCTTTGTTTACATTCCAAAGGCTTTCCCCTTTCCCAGTTACCCCCCACCATATGTCCCATAATTTCTCTCCCCCCCATGCTATTCCCCACTCTTTCCCCCCCCCCCCACGATTTCTCTGTTCTGGGTCTACAATATTGGATCCAATCTTTACAGGCCCAGGGTCCTCTCCTTTTTTTCTTCTTGAGAGTCATTTGACTTGCTAATTGTGCCTTGAGTATTTAGGGCTTCTGGGCTCATTAATATACACTTATCAGTGATTGCATTTCGTCTGTATTCTTTTGTGATTGGGTTAGCTCACTTAGGATGATAGTTTCCAGATCTAACCATTTACCTACAAATTGCATGAATTCATTATTTTTAGTTGCTGAGTAGTACTCCATTGTATAAATATACCACATTTTCTGTATCCATTCCTCCTTTGAGGGATATCTGGGCTCCTTCCAATTTCTGGCTATTATAAACAAGGCTGCTATAAACATAGTGGAGCATGTGTCTTTGTTGTATGCAGAGGAATCCTCTGGGTATATGCCCAGGAGTGGTATGCCAGGGTCCTCTGGGAGTGGCATGCCCAATTTTCTGAGGAACCGCCACACTGATTTCCAGAGTGGTTTTACCATTTTGCAATCCCACCAACAGTGGAGGAGTGTTCCTCTTTCTCCACATCCTCGCCAGCACTTGTTGTCTCTCGAGTTTTTAATCTTAGCCATTCTGACTGGAGTGAGGTGGAATCTCAGGGTTATTTTGATTTGCATTTCCCTGATGACTAATGATGTTGAACATCTCTTAAGGTGTTTCTCGGCCATCTGCATTTCTTCTGGTGAAAATTCTTTGTTTAGCTCTGTACCCCATTTTTTGATAGGGTTATTTGGTTCTTTGGGGTCTAACTTCTTGAGTTCTTTGTATATATTGGATATTAGCCCTCTGTCGGTTGTGGGGTTGGTGAAGATCATTTCCCACTTTGTTGGTTGCCGTTTTGTCCTTCTCACAGTGTCCTTTGCCTTACAGAAACTTTGTAATTTTATGAGGTCCCATTTGTCAATTCTTGATCTTAGAGCATAAGCTATTGGTGTTCTGTTCAGGAACTTTACCCCTTTGCCCATGTCCTCCAGGGTCTTCCCAAGTTTCTTTTCTAATAGTTTCAGTGTGTCTGGTTTTATGTGGAGGTCCTTGATCCACTTGGAGTTGATCTTAGTACAAGGAGAAAAGAGTGGGTCAATTCGCATTCTTCTGCATGTTGACCTCCAGTTGAACCAGCACCATTTGTTGAAAAGGCTATCTTTTTTCCACTGGATGGTTGTGGCTCCTTTACCAAAGATCAAGTGACCATAAGTCTGTGGGTTCATTTCTGGGTCTTCAATCCTATTCCATTGATCTACCTGCCTGTTGCTGTACCGATACCATGCAGTTTTTAACACAATTGCTCTGTAGTACTGCTTGAGGTCAGGGATATTGATTCCCCCAGAAGTCCTTTTATTGTTGAGAATAGTTTTAGATATCCTGGGTTTTTTGTTGCTCCAGATGAATTTGAGAATTGCTCTTTCTAGATCTATGAAGAATTGATTTGGGATTTTGATGGGGATTGCATTGAATCTGTAGATTGCTTTTGGCAAGATGGCCATTTTTACTATATTGATCCTGCCAATCCAGGAGCAAGAAATATTTTTCCATCTCCTGAGGTCTTCTTCGATTTCTTTCTTCAGGGACTTGAAGTTCCTGTCATACAGATCTTTCACTTGTTTGGTTAGAGTTACGCCAAGGTACTTTATGTTGTTTGTGGCTATTGTGAAGGGTGTTATTTCCCTAACTTCTTTCTCAGCCTGCTTGTCCTTTGAGTACAAGAAGGCTACTGATTTGCTTGAGTTAATTTTATAACCGTCCACCTTGATTAAGTGGTTTATCAGCTGTAGAAGTTCTCTGGTGGAGTTTTTTGGATCGCTTAAGTAGACTATCATATCATCTGCAAATAATGATACTTTGACTTCTTCCTTTCCAATTTGTATCCCTTTGACTTCCTTATGTTGTCTGATTGCTCTTGCTAGAACTTCAAGTACTATATTGAAAAGATATGGAGAGAGAGGACAGCCTTGTCTAGTCCCTGATTTTAGTGGAATTGCTTCAAGTTTCTCTCCATTTATTTTGATGTTGGCTACTGGTTTGCTGTAGATTGCTTTTACTATGTTTAGGTATGGGCCTTGAATTCCTGCTCTTTCCAAGACTTTTAGCATGAAAGGATGCTGAATTTTGTCGAATGCTTTTTCAGCATCTAATGAGATGACCATGTGGTTTTTTTCTTTTAGTTTGTTTATGTAGTGGATTACATTGATGGATTTCCGTATATTGAACCATCCCTGCATTCCTGGAATGAAGCCTACTTGATCATGGTGAATGATCGTTTTGATATGCTCTTGGATTCGGTTGGCAAGAATTTTATTTAGTATTTTTGCATCTATATTCATAAGAGAAATTGGCCTGTAGTTCTCTTTCTTTGTTGGATCTTTTTGTGGTTTAGGTATCAGCGTAATTGTGGTTTCGAAGAACGAGTTGGGCAGTGTCCCTTCTGTCTCTATTTTGTGGAATAGTTTGAAGAGTATTGGTGTTAAGTCTTCTTTGAAGGTCTGGTAGAATTCTGCACTAAAACCATCTGGTCCCGTACTTTTTTTGGTTGGGAGGCTTTCTATAACCCCTTCTATTTCTTTAAGGGTTATGGGACTGTTTAGCTGGTCTACTTGATGCTGATTTGATTTTGCTGTTTGGTATCTGTCTAGGAAATTGTCCATTTCCTCCAGATTCTCCAGTTGTTTTGAGTATAGGCCTTTGTAGTAGGATCTGATGATCTTTTGAATTTCCTCTGTTTCTGTTGTTATATCCCCCTTTTCATTTTTAATTTTGTTAATTTGGATACTATCTCTGTGCTCTTTGGTTAGTCTAGCTAAGGGTTTATCTATCTTGTTGATTTTCTCGAAGAACCAGCTCTTGGTTTTGTTGATTCTTTGTATGGTTCTCTTTGTTTCTGCTTGATTGATTTCAGCCCTTAGTTTGATGATTTCCTCTCTTCTACTCCTCCTGGGTGAGTTAGCTTCTTTTTGTTCCAGCGCTTTCAGGTGTGCTGTTAAGTTGCTAGTGTATGCTCTTTCCAGTTTCTTTTTGCAGACACTCAGGGCTATGAGTTTTCCTCTTAGCACTGCTTTCATTGTATCCCAGAGATTTGGGTAGGTCGTACCTTCATTTTCATTGAAGTCTAAAAAGTCTTTGATTTCTTTCTTTATTTCTTCCTTGACCAGGGTGTCATTGAGTAGAGTATTGTTCAGTTCCCATGTGTATGTGGGCTTTCTGTTGTTCTTCTTGCTATTGAAGACCACTTTTACTCCATAGTGATCCGATAGGAGACATGGGATTAGTTCGGTCTTCTTGTATTTGTTGAGGTCTGTCTTGTGACCAATTATATGATCAATTTTTGAGAAGGTACCGTGTGGTGCTGAGAAAAAGGTATACTCTTTTGTTTTAGGATGGAATGTTCTATATATATATCTGTTAAATCCAATTGGTCCAAAGCTTCAATTAGTTTCACTGTGTCCCTGTTTAGTTTCTGCTTTCCTGATCGGTCCATTGAGGAGAGTGGAGTGTTGAAGTCACCTACAATCATTGTGTTAGGTGTGATGTGTGCTTTAAGCTTTAGTAAAGTTTCTTTTAAGAATGAGGGTGCCCTTGCATTTGGCGCATAGATGTTCAGTATTGAGAATTCTTCTTAGTGGATTTTCCCTTTGACAAGCAGGAAGTGACCTTCTGTGTCTCTTTTGATGACTTTAGGTTGAAAGTCGATTTTATCTGATATTAGAATGGCTACTCCAGCTTGTTTCCTGGGACCATTTGCTTGTAGAACTGTCTTCCAGCCTTTTACTCTAAGGTGGTGTTTGTCTTTGACACTGAGATGTGTTTCCTGTATGCAGCAAAATGTAGGGTCCTGTTTCCGTATCCAGTCTGTTAGTCTGTGTCTTTTGATTGGGGAATTGAGTCCATTGATATTAAGAGATATTAAGGAATAGTAATTATTACTTCCTGACATTTTGGGAATTGTTATTATTATTTGTATTTGAGTGGTTCTCTTCTTTTGTGTTGGATGAGATGGGGTTTCTATCTTGTTTCTTCTGGGGTGTTGTTTCCCCCCTTGTGTTGGTATTTTTCCCCTATTATCCTTTGTAGGGCTGGGTTTGTAGATAAGTATCTTGCAAATTTGGTTTTGTCGTGGAATATCTTGGTTTCCCCATCTATGGCAATTGAGAGTTTTGCTGGGTATAGTAGTCTTGGCTGAAGTTTGTGTTCTCTTAGGGTCTGCATGAGGTCTGCCCAGGATCTTCTAGCTTTCATGGTCTCAGGTGAGATGTCTGGTGTAATTCTGATAGGTCTTCCTTTATATGTTACTTGTCCTTTTTCTCTTACTGCCTTTAATATTCTTTCTTTGTTTAGTACATTTGGGGTTTTGATTATTATGTGACGGGAAGTATTTCTGTTCTGGTCCAGTCTGTTTGGGGTTCTATAGGCTTCTTGTATATTCATGGGCATCTCTCTCTTTAGGTTGGGGAAATTTTCTTCCATAATTTTGTAGAAGATATTTGCTGGCCCTTTAAGTTGTAGATCTTCATTCTCATCTATCCCTATAATCCTTAGGTTTGGTCTTCTCATTGTGTCCTGGATTTCCTGAATGTTTTGGGTTACCAGCTTTTTGCATTTTGCATTTTCTTTAATTGTTGAATCCATGGTTCCTATGGTATCTTCAGCATCTGAGATTCTGTCTTCTATCTCTTGTATTCTATTGTTGATATTTGCATCTATGACTCCTGATTTCTTCCCAAGGTTTTCTATCTCCAACATTGTCTCCCTTTGCGATTGCTTAGTTGTTTCTACTTCTGTTTTTAGATTTTGTATGGTTTTGCTCAGATCTTTCAGTTGCTTGTTTGTGTTTTCCTGTAATTCTTTAAGGGATTTTTGTGTTTCCTCCTTTATGACTTCTACTCGTTGACCCATGTTCTCTTGTATTTCTTTAGGTGATTTTTGTTTCTCCCCCTTATTGGGATTCATTTTTTGCTCTATATTCTCCTGGATTTCTTTAAGTGATTTTTGTGTCTGCCTTGTATGGGCTTCTAGTTTTTGATCTATTTTCTCCTCTATTACTTTAAGAAATTTATCTAAGTGATCCTCAATCTGCATCTTTACCAGTGATTTTAGATCTGAGTCTTGTTTTTCTGGTGTGTTGAGATATCTGGGATTTAATTGTGTTTGTCTTGCAATGGCTTCTAGCTTTTGATCTATTTTCTCATGTATTACTTTAAGAGATTTATCTAAGTGTTCCTCTATCAGCATCCTGACCAGTGACTTTAGATCTGAGTCTTGTTTTTCTGGTGTTTCGGGGTATCCAATATTTATTGCTGTTGGGGAACTGGGTTCGGATGCCGCCATATTGCCTTGATTTTTGTTAGTAGCGATCTTACGTTTGCCTTTTGCCATCTGGTTAACTCTGGTGTTAGTTGGTCCTGTAGATACTAGCTGGTGCTTGACCCTCCTGTGGGGTTGTAAGGCTATTTCCCAGCGACTGGGATACCTGAATTACTGTCCTGCGGGGGTCTTGCTCACAGATTGCTGACAGGTGGCCTGAGTCCCCCGAGGTCTTAAACTCAGGATATCCCAGGTATTTGGTTCCGCCTGTTGGGTGGCTGCTCTGCACTGCTCCTGCTCAGGGTTTGCTGTCTGATATCCTGTTTCCCCAGGGGTCTTAAAGTTGTGATATCTCAGTTATCTGGTTCTGCCTGCTGGTCCCAAGCTGCTGGAAAGCTGGCTGGGTCCGGTTTCCAGCTTCCCTGCCACTGGCTGGATGGGAGGCTGGTTCGGCCTCTGGCTGGGTCTGGGCACCTGGCACACTGGCTGACTCTGGCTTCCTCACCACCAGCTGGACAGGAAGCTGCAGGCAATATGGCAGCTGCCTGCAGGGAGCTCGGGGTCCGCCCCGCGAGTGCGGAGTGCACCTGCTATTCTGTGCCCAACTCCCACTCCAGGCCTGAGTCCCTGAAGGTCTTAAGCTCGGGCTGTCTCGGGTACCTGGTTCCGCCGCAGCCGCCGGATGGTTCTGAGCACCTGGCACGCTGGGTGACACTCTGGCTTCCCCACCACCAGCTGGGCGGGAAGCTGCAGGCAATATCTCTGCTCTAATTTTTATCATATGTTATTATCAACTGGATATGGATTTGGTTTGTTTAAGTTTTTCCGAATTTTTGAATTATATCATCAACTCATTTATTTATATTCTTTGTGATATTTTTGTGTGTAGAGCTATATATTTCACTCTTTCATTTGCATTCAATGTGTCCCAGAAGTATTGTTGTGCATTCATTTGTATTTAGTTCCAGAAAAATTGTATTACTTAATTGGCCAATTAATCCTTCAGCAATGAGTTGTTTTATCTCCATTAGTTTATATATTCAAAATAGACACATTAATTGGCTGTTAATTTTAAGTTTTATTGCATTGCATATGCATGGAGTTATTTTACCCCTTTCTAATTTGTAAAAATGTTCTTTGCATCTAAGAATGTTGTCATTTTAGAAAAGATTCCAAGTGTTGATGATTAGAATGTGCATTCTTTGGTGTTTGGGTAGAATATTCCATATATACCTGTTAATTTCATTTGATGGAAGTTGTCAATGGATTCTGGTGTTTCTCTGAGTAACTTTGTTTTTTTACAGATGGTCTGTCTATTGGAAGTAATGCGGGTATTGACATGACCTGCTATTTGTGGATTAATATTAATCTGTATCTTGAAATCTGGCCATACATATTTTTTAAATTGGCTAAACCAGAGTTTAATCTAAATATGTTCAGAATAGTAATGACTACTTACTTCATTGTTCACTTGATTACTATTATCAGAAGTCTTTATCACTCCTAACAAATTTGTGTTTGAAATCTGATTGATGATATAGCAAGGTAGTAACATCTGTTAGTTTACTTGCCCCAACTGACTAGAGGGTTTTTACCCATCTTCTTACTTTAATGTAGTTCCAATTCTAAAGCTAAATGATGTTTAGTTATAGTCAGTAGATATATGGATTTTGATTCTTGATCCATTCACCTACCTCATGTTGTTCCATCAGAGAACTGAGGCGATTAATAGTCAAAGTTCATATTGGAAGTTTTTATTGCTTGCCATCATTAAGTTGTTGATATTGTTGTTTCTGTTCTCAGTGGTACTTTGTGTTTCATTAATTGTGCCTTTGTGTTTCATTCCACCCTCTATTGATTCTGTTTATTCTTCCATGTCAGGCTGCACCTATATTTTCTTTAGGTATGGTTCATTGCATATAATTTGTTTGAGGCAATTATATTGTATAAAGTTTTTTATTCTCAATTTTGAAGAATAATTTTGTTGAATATATTAGTGTAGCATGGCTATCATAGTTTTTGGACTCGAAATATATTGCAGTATACTCCCTGGCTTCAAAGTTTCTAATGAGAAGTCAACATTTATTTTAATGTTTTTTTTCTTTTACAAGGCCAGTGATTTGTCTCTTATGGCTCCCAATATACTTTCTTTGTTATAACCATATAAATTTGTTTTAAAAATGGTAGGCTGTCAGCATTCTAGAGGCATTGAGATCTGTACAAAATGGGTCGAATAAATGAAGTCCACTAAAGCTTCATGCAATATTAGTCAAGTTTACTCAGGACATGAGCCAATTTATCCTCTGAAGTTTAAGAAAAATCACATGTGTAAAGTTCTGGTCAGTTCAGGGTGGACACATGCCATCACTAGGACAAGTCACATATGAAGAAAAAAGTCTTTCCATAAAGAATACTACCATGTATTTAAACATTTTATCAAATAACAACAACCAAGCAATAATACCTACTCTGAAAAAAAACAAGAAAACAACAATAAAACAAAAGAATAACATTCTAAGAAAAATTCCATGCTTTGAAGGAACCGAGGTCACAAAACTCTTGTATTGTTTTCTTGACATGTTTTCACAGACACTCAACATTTTCCTCATAGGACTGTTCTGGAAATTGAGATAAAACAATATGCCTTGTGGATTTTATTTTTAGATCTTGTACTTTTTATTTCCTGTATAACATTTGTATATGTATAGGTATTACCTATGCTAGTGTGGTAAAAGTTCCTTCTATGTTCTTGTTGAATATTTGATCTATAGAGTTGACCTGGGATTCATCTATTCTCATACTGAACATTTAATATTATCATCTATTCTAATACTGAACATTTAATATTTTCATGGTATCCCAATTTTCCAGTATTATGCTTTCTAATGTTTTTAAAATATTTTCATATACTTTGTTTATTTTGACTAGATCCGCTATTTCATTTTAAAATCATGATGTGGTAATTTGTTTGTATCATTCTCTTTGTAAGCTTTTTTCTTCCTTTTTTAGTTGTATTGTGATTCTCAGTTACATGATCATTTCAACTTGAGTCCACTTTAACGTTTTGAAATCTTTATTGCATTCCATTTTTAAATCTTAGATTGTCTTTTTCAGTTCCATCACCTTTATATTTGTATTTTCTTGGACATCATTTAGGCATTTTTAAATTATTTCTTTTTAAGTCCACTGAGCTATTTCTTTATGTATTCTTTAAATATCTTAAATTATTCGATAAAGCTTTTTTTTTTAAAAAATATTCTATATTTTTGTTTATATTCCAAATGATTTCCCTTTCCTGGACCTGCCTATCCCATAAGTCCCATAAGCCCTCTTCCATCTACCCATTCCCCAATCACCCAACTCCCATTTCTCTGTCCTGGTATTACCCTATGATGGTGCATCAAGCCTTTCCAGGACCAGGAAATGGTCCTTCTTCCTTCTTCTTGGGAGTCATTTGATGTTAATTGTGTTTTGAGTATTCAGAGCTTCTGGGCTAATTAATATCCATTTATCATTGGCTGCATTCCATGTGTATTATTTTGTGATTGGGTTACCTCACTTAGGATGATATTTTACAGTTCAAACCATTTGCCTACAAATTTCATGAATTCATTTTATTTATTTATTTATTTATTTATTTATTTTAGATTTTCAATTTTTTTCTTTTTTATTGTATATATTCTATATTTACATTTCCTTTTCCTTTTCCTTGTTAACTGCCCCCCAAAGGACCCACATGCCCTTTTCCCTCCCCCTGTTCCCCATCCACCCCTTCCCACTTCCATGTTCTGGTATTCCCCTACACTGATGCATTGAGATTTCCAGAACCAGGGTCCACTCCTTCCTTCTTCTCAGACATCATTTGGTATGTGGATTGTGTCTTTGGTGTCCCAAGATTCTAGGCTAATATCCACTTATCAGTGAGTGCATACCATGGGTATTCTTTTGAGACTGGGTTACCTCACTTAGTATGATGTTCTCAAGCTCCATCCATTTGTCTAAGAATTTCATGAATTCATTGTTTCTAATGGCTGAATAGTACTCCATTGCGTATATATATATATATATATATATATATATATATATATAAAACAATTTTTGTATCCATTCCTCGGTTGAAGGACATCTTTGTTTAGCACTGTACCTCATTTTTTGATAGGGTTATTTTGGTTTTTAGAGTTAAGAGTGGATCCATTCTCATTCTTGTGAATGTTGACCTCCAGTTGAGCTGGCACCATTTGTTAAAACGGCTATCTTTTTTCCACTGGATGTTTTCAGCTCTGCTGTTGAAGATAAATTTGCCATAGATGTGTGGGTTCACTTCTAGGTCTTCAATCCTATTATATTGATCCACCTCCCTGTCACTGTACCAATGTCACTAACCCAGCTCTACAAAGGATAATAGGAGGAAAACTCCAATACTAGGAGGGAAACTACACCATGGATAAAGCAAGATAGTAACCTTCTTCCATCAAACTCAGAAGATAACTCAAAAACAAAAATAACATAAAAATGACAGGAAGAAATCATCACTATTACCTAATATATCTTAACATCAACGGACTCAATTCCCCTATAAAAAGACATAGACTAACAGACCAGATACTGAAACAGGACCCTACATTTTGCTGCCTGCAGGAAACACACCTCAGGGTCAAAGACAAACACTACCTTTAGAGTAAAAGACTGGAAGACAATTTTATAAGCAAATCGTCTCAAGAAGTGAGCTGGAATAGCGATCCTAATATCAGATAAAAATGACTTTCAACCAAAAGTCATCAAAAGAGACACAGAAGCTCACTTCTTGCTGGTCAATGGAAAAATCCACCAAGAACTCACACTTCTGAACATCTATGATCCAAATGCAAGGGCAAGCTCATTTGTAAAAGAAAATTTACTAAAGCTCAAAGCACACATTGCACCTAACACAATAATTGTGGGGGACCTCAACACTCCAATATAACTAAACAGAGACACAAAATTATTGAAGCTTTGGACCAATTGGATATATATATATATATATATATATATATATATATATATATATATATATATGAGAGAGAGAGAGAGAGAGAGAGAGAGAGCATTTCATCCTAAAGCAAAAGACTATACCTTTTTCTCAGCACCTCATGGTACCTTCTCCAAAATCGACCATATAATTGGTCACAAGACAGACCTCAACAAATATAAGAAGATAGAACTAATCCCATGCCTCCTATCAGATCACCATGGAGAAAGAGTGGTATCCAATAGCACCAAAAATGGCAGAAACTCCACATACACCTGCAGGCTGAACAATATTCTACTCAATGATACCTTAGTCAAGGAAGAAGTAAAGAAAGAAATCAAAGACTTTTTAGAATTTAATGAAAATGAAGGCACAACATACCCAAATCTATGGGAAACAATGAAAGCAGTGCAAAGAGGAAAGCCATGAGTGCCTCCATAAAGAAACAGGACAGAGCATATTCTAGCAACTTAACAACACACCTGAAAGCCCTGGAACAAAAAGAAGTTAATTCACCCAGGAGGAGTAGAAGACAGGAAATCATCAAACTCAGGGCTGAAATCAATCAAGGTGAAAGAAAGAGAATCATATAAAGAATCAACAAAACCAGGAACTGGTTCTTTGAGAAAATCAACAAGATAGATAAACCCTTAGCCAGACTAACCAAAGGGCAAAGAGACAGTATCCAAATTAACAAAATTAGAAATGAAAAGGGAGATATAACAACAGAAACTGAGGAAATTCAAAAAACATCAGATCCTACTACAAAAGCCTTTACTCAACAAAACTGGAGAATCTGGAGGAAATGGACAATTTACGGAACAGATACCAAATACCAAAATTAAATCAGGACCAAATAGATCAGCTAAACAATCCCATAACCCTCAAAGAAATAGAAGGGGGCATAGAAAGTTTTCCAACCAAAAAAAGCACAGGACCAGATGGTTTTAGTGCAGAATTCTATCAGACCTTCAAAGAAGACCTAATACCAATACTCTTCAAACAATTACACAAAATAGAAACAGAAGGAACACTACCCAACTCATTCTATAAAGGCACAATTACCCTGATAGCAAAACCACACAAAGATCCAACTAAGAATGAGAACTACAGGCCAATTATGAATATCAATGCAAAAATACTCAATAAAATTCTTGTCAACTGAATCCAAGAACACATCAAAATGAACATTCATCATGATCAACTTGGCTTCATCCCAGGGATGCAGGGATGGTTCAGTATATGGAAATCCATCAATGTAATCCACTACATAAACTCAAAGAACAAAACCACATGTTCATCTTATTAGTTGCTGAAAAAGCATTTGACAAAATTCTGCATCCTTTCATGCTAAAAGTCTTAGAAAGAACAGGAATTTCCTGTTCTAATACCTAAACATAGTAAAAGCAGCCAACCAGCAGCCAACATCAAAATAAACGGAGATAAACTTGAAGCAATCCCACTAAAATCAGGGACTAGATAAGGCTGCCCTCTCTCTCCATATCTTTTCAATATAGTACTTGAAATTTTAGAGAGAGCAATTAGACAACATCAGGAATTCAAAGGGATACAAATTAGAAATGGCCATTTTGCCAAAAGCCTTATATGGATTCAATGCAATCCTCATCAAAATACCAATCAAGCCTTCATGGAGTTAGAAAGAGCAATTCTCAAATTAATCTGGAATAACAAAAAACCCAGGATAGCTAAAAATATTCTCAACAATAAAAGAACTTCTGGGAGAATCAATATCCCCAACCTCAAGCAGTAATACAGGGCAATTGTGTTAAAAATTGCATGGTATTGGTACAATGACAGGCAAGTAGATCAATGGAATAGAATTGAAGACCCAGAAATGAACCCACAGAGTTATGGTCACTTGATCTTTGATAAAGGAGCTACAACCATCCAGTGCTAAAAAGATAGCCTCTTCAACAAATAGTGCTGGTTCAACTGGAGGTCAGCATGCAGAAGAACCTGGAGGACATGGGCACAGGGGGAAAGTTCCTGAACAGAACAGAACACCAATAGCTTATGCTCTAAGATCAAGAATTGACAAATGGGACCTCATAAAATTACAAAGTTTCCATTTTCTGAGGTCTTCTTCAATTTCTCAGAGACCTGAAGTTTTTGTCATATAAATCTTTCACTTGTTCCGTTAGAGTAACTCTAAGATACTTTATATTGTTTATACTGTTTTATTGTTTGTGGCTATTGTGAAGGGTGTCATTTCCCTAATTTCTTTCTCAGCCTGCTTATCCTTTGTGTATATTAAGGCTACTGATTTGCTTAAGTTCATGCTCGTGGTTGGCAGGATTAATATAGTTAAAATGGCAATCTTGCCAAAAGCAAAATACAGATTCAACACAATCCCCATCAAAATCCCAACTCAGTTCTTCATAGAGTTAGAAAGAGCAATTCTCAAATTCACCTGGAATAACAAAAAACCCAGGATAGCTAAAAATCAACAGTAAAACAACTTCTGGGGGAATCAATATCCCGGACCTCAAGCAGTACTACAGAGCAGTAGTGTTAAAAACTGCATGGTATTGGTACAATGACAGGGAGGGGACATCAGGTGTTGGCGAGGATGTGGAGAAAGAGGAACACTCCTCCACTGCTGGTGGGAGTGCAAGCTGGTACAACCACTCTAGAAATCAGTCTGGCCGTTCCTCAGAAAACTGGACATGATGCTTCCGGAAGACCCAGCCATACCACTCCTGGGCATATACCCAGAAGATTGCCCAGCATGCAATAAGGATATATGCTCCACTATGTTCACAGCAGCCTTATTTATAATAGCCAGAAGCTGAAAAGAACCCACATGTCCCTCCAATGGAGGAATGGATACAAAAATGTGGTATATATATACACAATGGCATACTATTCAGCCATTAGAAACAATGAATTCATGAAATTCTTAGAGAAATGGATAGACCTGGAGGACATCATACTAATTGAGGTAACCCAGTCTCAAAAGAATACCCATGGTATGCACTCACTGATAAGTGGGTATTAGCCTAGACTCTTGGGACACCAAAGACACAATCCACATATCAAATGATATCTGACAAGAAGGAAGGAGTGGACACTGGTGCTGGAAAGGATCAAAACATCAGTGTAGGGGGATACCAGAACATGGAAGTGGGAAGAGGTGGATGGGGGAACAGGGGGAGGGAAAAGGGCATGTGGGACCTTTGGGAGATGGGGAACCAGAAAAGGGGAAATGAAATGTAAATATATAATATATCCAATAAAAAAATTTAAAAAAAAAAAGAAAAAAATACAAAGTTTCTATCAGGGAAAGGACAGTTTCAGAAGGACAAAATAGCAACCAAATAATTGGGAAAAAATCTTCACCAACCCCACATTCAACATAGTGCTATTTCCAATATATACAAAGTACTCAAGAAGTTAGACCCCAGAGAACCAAATAACCCTATTACAAAATGGGGTACAGAGCTAAATAAAGAAATGTCACCTGTATAAAGTCGGATGGCAGAGAAGCACCTTAAGAGATGTTCAACATCATTAGTCATCAGGGAAATGCAAATCAAAACAACCCTGAGATTTCACCTCACACCAGTCAGAATGACTAAGATTAAAAACTCAAGGGACAGCAGGTGTTGGCGAGGATGTGGAGAAAGAGAAGCACTCCTCCACTGTGGTTTGGATTGCAAGATGGCACAAGCACTCTGGAAATCAGTCTGGTGCTTCCTCAGAAAATTGGGCATGACACTTCCAGAGGACCCTGTCAAACCCCTCCTGGGCATATACCCAGAGGATTCCCCTGCATGCAACAAAGACACATGCTCCATTATGTTCATAGCAGCCTTATTTATAATAGCCAGAAGTTGGAAGAAGCCCAGATGTCCCTCAAAGGAGGAATGGATACAGAAAATGTGGTATATTTATACAATGGAATACCACACAGCAATTTAAAACAATGAATTCATGAAATTTGTAGGCAAATATCATCCTAAGTGTGTTAACCCAAACACAAAAGAATACACATGAAATGCAATCACTGATAAGTGGATATTAATTAACCCAGAAGCTCTGAATACTTAAGGCACAAATAGCAAGTCAAAAGATTCCCAAGAAGGAGGAAGGAGAGGGCCCTGGTCCTGAAAAGACTTGATCCAGTATTGTAGAAGAGTACCAGAACAGAGAAATGGGGGAGGAGGTGATTGGGGAATGGGCAGAAGGAAGAGGACTTATGGGACATATGGTGAGGGGGGAACTGGAAAAGGGGAAAGCATTTGGAATGTAAACAAAGAATATAGAAAATTAAAAAAAAGAAAGGAGCAATTCTGAAACTATTATTTTTGTGATGGATAAGTGGCACCATTCCTCAACCGGAGGCCATGACTAACCTGTGGATATTGTCTCTACAGGTTTTCCCTCCCTTTGTTAGGAATTTGGGCAAATGTTATCCCATTAGTTCCTGGAAAATTCTTGCTTCCTTGGCATCTGGGACTTTCTAGTGGCTGCTGCCAGTTTCCCTTCCCCCTTGGCTACACACCTCTGTTCAGTTCCCAGACCCTCTGTACTTCTCCTGTTTCTCATCCCTCACCTGATCCTGGACCCCTTTCCCTCTCCCTGCTGTCGCCCTCCCAGGTACCTCCTTCTCTCTACCTTCCATGATTATTTTCTTCTGCCTTCTAAATAGAACTGAAGCATCCATACTTTGTTCTACCTTCTTCTTGAGATTTATATGGTATGCTAGTTATATCATGGGTATTCTGAGCTTATTGCTCAGTATCCACTTATCAGTAAATACAGACCATGTTTGTTCTTTTGTAACTGGAGTACATTACTCAGGATGATATTTTCTAGTTGCATCCATTTGCCTGAAAAATTCATGAAGTCATTGTTTTTAATAGCTGAGCAGTAATCCACTGTGTTAATATACCACATTTTCTGTATCCATTCTTCTGTTATGGGATTTGTATGTTGTTTCCAGCTTCTGCATATTATAAGAAAGGCTGCTCCAAACATAGTAGAGTATGTGTTCTTGTTATATGTTGTAGTATCATTTGGGTATATACCCAGGAGTGGTATAGCTGAGTCCTCAGGGTGAACTATTTCCAGTTTTCTGAAGAACTGCCAGACTGATTTCCAGAGGAGATATACTAGCTTGGAATACCACAAGCAATGTAGGAGTGTACCTTTTTCTCCAAAAACTATCCAGCCCTTGCTGTCACCAGATTTTTTTTTATATTCTATATTTTTTGTTTACATTCCAAAGGCTTTCCCCTTTCCCAGTTCCCCCCTCTCCATATGACCCATAAGTCCTCTTCTCCATGCCCATTCCCCAATCACCCCCCCCACCACCATTTCTCTGTTCTGCTACTCTCCTACAAAACTGAATCAAGTGTTTTCTGGACCAGGATCCTCTCCTTCCTTCTTCTTGGGAATCTTTGGACTTGCTAATTGTGCCTTGAATATTCAGAGCTTCTGGGCACAATAATATCCATATATGAGTGTTTGCTTTTCATGTTTATTCTTTTGTGATTGGGTTAATACACTTAGGGTGATATTTTCCATATCCAACCATTTGCCTACAAATTGCATGAATTCATTATTTTTAATTGCTGAGTAGTAGTCCATTTTATAAATATACCACATTTTCTGTATCCATTCCTCATTTGAGGGACATCTGGGCTCCTTCCAGATTCTGGCTAATGTAAATAATGTAAATAATGTAAATTCTGGCTATGAACATAGTGGATCATGTGTCTTTATTGCATGCAGGGGAATGCTCTGGGTATTTGCCCAGGAGTGGTATAACAGGGTCCTCTGGAAGTGTCATGCCCAAATTTTGGAGGAACAAACAGACTGATTTCCAAGGCAGTTGTACCATCTTGCAATCCCACCAACAGTGGAGGAGTATTCCTCTTTCTCCACATCCGTGCCATTACCTGTTATCTCTTGAGTTTTTAATCTTTTTTATTTAATTTTTATTTTCTATATTCTACGTTTACATTCTAAAGGCTTTCCCCTTTTCCAGTTCCCCCCCCCACCATATGTCCCATAATTCCTCTCCCCCCAACTATTCCCCAATCATACCCCCCCCCAAGATTTCTCTGTTCTGGGTCTACAAAACTGGATCCAATCTCTGCAGGCCCAGGGTCCTCTCCTTTCTTCTTCTTGGGAGTCATTTGACTTGCTAATTGTGCCTTGAGCATTTAGGGCTTCTGGGCTCGTTAATATGCACTTATCAGTGATTGCATTTCATGTGTATTCTTTTGTGATTGGGTTAGCTCACTTAGGATGATATTTTCCAGATCTAACCATTTACCTACAAATTGCATGAGTGCATTATTTTTAATTGCTGAGTAGTACTCCATTGTATAAATATAACACATTTTCTGTATCCATTTCTCTTTTGAGGGATATTTGGGCTCCTCCCAATTTCTGGCTATTATAAACAAGGCAGCTATAAACATAGTGGAGCATGTGTCTTTATTGTATGCAGGGGAATCCTCTGGTTATATGCCCAGGAGTGGTATGCCAGGGTACTCTGGAAGTGACATGCCCAATTTTCTGAGGAACCACCAAACTGATTTCCAGAGTGGTTTTACCATTTTGCAATCCCACCAACAGTGGAGGAGTGTTCCTCTTTCTCGACATCCTCGCCAGCACTTGTTGTCTCTTGAGTTTTTAATCTTAGCCATTCTGACTGGAGTGAGGTAGAATCTCAGGATTGTTTTGATTTTCATTTCCCTGATGACTAATGATGTTGAACAACTCTTAAGGTGTTTCTCGGCCATCCGAATTTCTTCTGGTGAAAATTATTTGTCTAGCTCTGTACCCCATTTTTGATAGGATTATTTGATTCTTTGCGGTCTAACTTCTTGAGTTCTTTGTATATATTAGATATTAACCCTCTGTCAGATGTGGGGTTGGTGAAGATCTTTTCCCACTTTGTTGGTTGCCGTTTTGTCCTTCTGACAGTGTCCTTTGCCTTACAGAAACTTTGTAATTTTATGAGGTCCCATTTGTCAATTCTTGATCTTAGAGCATAAGCTATTGGTGTTCTGTTCAGGAATTTTCCCCCTGTGACCATGTCTTCCAGGGTCTTCCCAAGTTTCTTTTCTAATAGTTTCAGTGTGTCTGGTTTTATGTGGAGGTCCTTGATCCACTTGGAGTTGATCTTAGTACAAGGAGAAAAGAGTGGGTCAATTCGCATTCTTCTGCATGTTTTCCTCCAGTTGAACCAGCACCATTTGTTGAAAAGGCTATCTTTTTTCCACTGGATGGTTGTGGCTCCTTTACCAAAGATCAAGTGACCATAAGTCTGTGGGTTCATTTCTGGGTCTTCAATCCTATTCCATTGATCTACCTACCTATTGCTGTACAAATACCATGCAGTTTTTAACACAATTGCTCTGTAGTACTGCTTGAGGTCAGGGATATTGATTCCCCCAGAAGTCCTTTTATTGTTGAGAATAGTTTTAGCTATCCTGGGTTTTTGTTGCTCTTTCTAGATCTATGAAGAATTGAGTTGGGATTTTGATGGGGATCACATTGAATCTGTAGATTGCTTTTGGCAAGATGGCAATTTTTACTATATTGATCCTGCCAATCCAGGAGCAAGAAATATGTTTCCATCTTCTGAGGTCTTCTTCGATTTCTTTCTTCAAGGACTTGAAGTTCCTGTCGTACAGCTCTTTCGCTTGTTTGGTTAGAGTTATGCCAAGGTACTTTATGTTGTTTGTGGCTCACCACACAAAGATCCCACAAAGAAAGAAAACTACAGGCCAATTTCCCTTATGAATATCGATGCAAAAATACTAAACAAAATACTTGCCAACCGAATCCAAGAGCACAACAAAAGGATCTTTCACCATGATCAAGTAGGCTTCATCGCAGGGATGCAGGGATGGTTCAGTATATGGAAATCCATCAATGTAATCCACTACATAAACAAACTAAAAGAAAAAAAAACACATGGTCATCTCATTAGATGCTTAAAAAACATTCCACAAAATTCAGCATTCTTTCATGCTAAAAGTCTTGGAAAGAGCAGGAATTCAAGGACCATAACTAAACATAGTAAAAGCAATCTACAGCAAACCAGTAGCCAACATCAAAATAAATGGAGAGAAACTTGAAGCAATCCCACTAAAATCAGGGACTAGACAAGGCTGCCCTCTCTCTCCATATCTTTTCAATATAGTACTTGAAGTTCTAGCGAGAGCAATTAGACAACGTAAGGAAGTCACAGGGATACAAATTGGAAAGGAAGAAGTCAAGGTATCATTATTTGCAGACGATATGATAGTCTACTGAAGCGACCCAAAAAACTCCACCAGAGAACTTCTACAGCTGATAAACAACTTCAGCAAAGTGGCTGGTTATAAAATTAACGCAAGCAAATTAGTAGCCTTCTTGTACTCAAAGGACAAGCAGGCTGAGAAAGAAGTTAGGGAAATAACACCCTTCACAATAGCCACAAACAACATAAAGTACCTTGGAGTTTTTAATCTTAAGCCATTCATTCTGACTGGTGTGAGGTGGAATCTCAGGGCTGTTTTGATTTGCATTTCCCTGATGACTAATGATGTTGAACATCTCTTAAGGTGCTTCTCAGCCATCCAAATTTCTTCTGATGAAGATTTTTTGTTCAGCTCTGTACCCCATTTTTAATAGGGTTATTTGGTAATTTGGGGACTAGCTTCTTGAGTTCTTTGTATATATTGGATAGTAGCCCTCTCTCGGATGCAGGGTTGGTGAAGATCTTTTCCAAATTTGTTGGTTGCCATTTTGTCCTTCCGGCAGTGTCCTTTGCCTTACAGAAACTTTGTAATTTTATGAGGTACCATTTGTCAATTCTTGATCTTAGAGCATAAGCTATTGATGTTCTGTTAAGGAAATTTCCCCCTGTGCCCATGTCCCCCAGGTTGTTGTCCAGTTTCTTTTCTATTAGTTTCAGTGTGTCTGGTTTTATGTGGAGGTCCTTGATCCACTTGGAGTTGATCTTAGCACAAGGTGATAAGAGTGGGTCAATTCCCATTCTTCTGCATGTTGACCTCCAGTTAAACAAGCACCATTTGTTGAAAGGCTATCTTTTTTCCACTGGATGGTTGTAGCTCCTTTATCAATGATAAAGTGAGGATACCTCTGTGTGTTTATTTCTGGGTCTTCCCTTCTATTCCATTGATCTACTTGCCTGTCATTGTACCATTACCATGAAGTTTTTAACACAATTGCTTTGTAGTACTGCTTGAGGTCAGGGATATTGACTCCCCAGAAGTCCTTTGTATTTTTTTTAATTTTTATTGGATATATTCTATATTTACAATTCATTTCCCTTTTTCTGGTTCCACACCTCCCAAATTTCCTACATGAATTTTTTCCTCCCCCTGTTCCCTCATCTACCCCTTCCCACTTCCCTGTTCTGGTATTCCCCTACACTGATGCTTTGATTCTTTCCAGCACCAGTGTCCACTCCTTTCTTCTTGTCAGACATCATTTGGTCTGTGAATTGTGTCTTTGGTGTCCCAAGATTCTAGGCTAATATCCACTTATCAGTGACTGCATACCATGGGTATTCTTTTGAGACTGAGTTCCCTCACTTAGTATGATGTTCTTCAGCTCCATCCATTTCTCTAAGAATTTCATGAATTCTTTGGTTCTAATGGCTGAATAGTATTCCATTTTGTATATATACCACAGTTTTTGTATCCATTCCTCCATTGAGGGACATCTGGGTTCTTTCCAGCTTCTGGAAATTATATATAAGGCTGCTATGAACATAGTAGAGCATGTATCCTTATTGCATGCTGGGGAATCTTCTGGGTATATGCCCAGGAGTGGTATGGCTGGGTCCTCCGGAAGCATGTCCAATTTTCTGAGGAACTGCCAGACTGATTTCTAGAGTGGCTGTACCAGCTTGCACTCCCACCAGCAGTGGAGGAGTGTTCCTCTTTCTCCACATCCTCGCCAACATCTGATGTCTCCTGAGTTTTTAATATTAGCCATTCTGACTGGTGTGAGGTGAAATCTCAGGGTTGTTTTGATTTGCATTTCTCTAATGACTAATAATGTTGAACATTTTTTAAAGGATTTCTCAGCCATCCAAAAGTTTTCAGGTGAAAATTCTTTGTTTAGCTCCGTACCCCATTTTTGGATAGGGTTATTTGGTTTTCTGGGATCTAACTTCTTGAGTTCTTTGTATACATTTGATATTATCCCTCTGTCGGATGTGGGGTTGGTGAAGATCTTTTCCCAATTTGTTGGTTGCTGATTTGTCCTTTTGGCAGTGTCTTTTGCCTTACAGAATCTTTGTAATTTCATGAGGTCCCATTTGTCTATTCTTGCTCTTAGCACATAAGCAATTGGTGTTCTGTTCAGGAATTTTCCCCCAGAGCCAATGTCCTCAAGGGTCTTCCCCAGTTTCTTTTCTATTAGTTTTAGTGTGTCTGGTTTTATGTGAAGGTCCTTGATCCACTTGGAGTTGAGTTTAGTGCAAGGAGATAAGAGTGGGTCGATTCTCATTCTTCTGCATGTTGACCTCCAGTTGAGCCAGCACCATTTGTTGAAAAGGTTATCTCTTTTCCACTGGATGTTTTCAGCTCCTTTGTCAAAAATCAATTGGCCATAGATGTATGGTTTTCACTTCTGGGTCTTCAATCCTATTCCTTTGATCCATCTCCCTGTCACTGTACTAATACCATGCAGTTTTTAACCCTACTGCTCTGTAGTATTGCTTGAGGTCCGGGATATTGATTCCCCCAGAAGTTCTTTTACTGTTGATGATAGTTTTAACTATCCTGTGTTTTTTGTTATTCCATATGAATTTGAGAATTGCTCTCTCTAATTCTATGAAGAACTGAGTTGGGTTTTTGATGGGGATTGCATTGAATCTGTAGATTGCTTTTGGCAACGTGGCCATTTTTACTATATTGATCCTGCCAATCCCAGAGAATGAAATATTTTTCCATCTTCTGAGGTCTTCATCGATTTCTTTCTTCAAGGACTTGAAGTTCCTGTCATACATGTCTTTCACTTGATTGGTTAGAGTCATGGCAAGATACTTCAAATTGTTTGTGGCTATTGTGAAGGGTGTCATTTCCCTAACTTCTATCTTAGCCTGCTTGTCCTTTGAGTACAGGAAGGCTACTGAATTGCTTGAGTTGATTTTACAACCAGCCACTTTACTGAAGTTTTTTATCAGCTGTAGGAGTTTTCTGGTGGAGTTTTGGGGTCATTTAAGTATACTATCATATCATCTGTAAATAATGATAGTTTGACTTCTTCCTTTCCAATTTGTATTCCTTTGACTTTCTTATGTTGTCTAATTGGTCTCGCTAAAACTTCCAGTATGAAAAGATATGGAGAGAGAGGACAGCCTTGTCTAGTCCCTGATTTTAGTGGGTTTGCTTCAAGTTTATCTCAATTTATTTTGATGTTGGCTACTGGTTGGGTGTATATTGATTTTACTATGTTTAGTTATGGGCTTTGAATTCCTGTTCTTTCCAAGTCTTTTTGCATGAAAGGATGCTGAATTTTGTCAAATTTTTTTCAGCATTTAATTAGATGACAATGTGGTTTTATTCTTTGAGTTTGTTTTTGTAGTGAATTACATTGATGGATTTCTGCATATTGAACCATCCCTGCATCCCTGGGATGAAGCCAACTTGATCATGGTGAATGATCCTTTTGTTGTGCTCTTGGATTCGGTTGGCAAGAATTTATTTAGTATTTTTTAATCTATATTCACAAGGGAAATTTGTCTGAAGTTCTCTTTCTTTGTTGGATCTTTGTGTGGTTTTGGTATCATCGTAATTGTGGCTTCTTAGAACTGGTTGGGCAGTTCTCCTTCTTTATCTATTTTGTGGAATAGTTTGAAGAGTATTGGTGTTAGGTCTTCTTTGAAGGTCTGATAGAATTCTGCACTAAAACCATCTGGTCCCGTACTTTTTTTGGTTGGGAGACTTTATATAACTCCTTCTTTTTCTCTAGGGGTTGTGGGACTGTTTAGCTGATCTAATTGGTCCTGATTTAATTTTGGCATTTGGTATCTGTCTAGGAAATTGTCCATTTCCTCCAGATTCTCCTTTTTTTTTTGAGTATAGACTTTTGTAGTAGGAGCTGATGATCTTTTGAATTTCCTTGGTTTCTGTTGTTATATCCCCCTTTTAATTTCTAATTTTGTTAATTTGGATACTGTCTCTTTGCCCTTTGGTTAGTCTGGCTAAGGGTTTATCTATCTTGTTGATTTTCTCAAAGATCCAGCTCCTGGTTTTGTTGATTCTTTGTATAGTTCTCTTTGTTTCAACTTGATTGATTTCAGCCCTGAGTTTGATGATTTCCTGTCTTCTACTCCTCGTGGGTGAATTAGCTTCTTTTTGTTCCAGGGCTTTCAGGTGTGCTATTAAGTTGCTAGTGTATGCTCTCTCCTGTTTCTTTTTGGAGGCACTCAGGGCTATGACTTTTCCTCTTAGCCACTGCTTTCATTGTGTCCCATCGATTTGGGTAGGTTGTACCTCCATTTTCATTGAATTCTAAAAAGTTTCATTTCTTTCTTTATTTCTTCCTTGACCAAGGTGTCATTGAGTAGAGTATTGTTCAGTTTCCATGTGTATATGGGCTTTCTGTTGTTTTCGTTGATGTTGAAGGCCACTTTTACTTCATAGTGATCTGATAGGAGGCATGGGATTAGTTCCATATTCTTGTATTTGTTGACGTCTGTTTTGTGACCAATTATGTGATCGATTTTGGAGAAGGTACCATGTGATGCTGAGAAAAAGGTATATTCTTTTGCTTTAGGATGAAATGTTTTATATATGTTTATATATATATATGTATATATATATATATATATATATGTGTGTGTGTGTGTGTGTGTGTGTGTGTGTGTTAAATCCAATTGGTTCAAAGCTTCAATTAGTTTCACTGTGTTCCTGTTTATTTTCTCATTTCCTTGTTGGTCCATTGAGGAGAGTGGAGTGTTGAATTCACCTACAATTATTGTGTTAGGTATAATGTGTGCTTTAATTTTAGTAAAGTTTCTTTCCCGAATGAGGGTTCCCTTGCATTTGGAGCATAGATGTTCAGTATTGAGAGTTCTTGGTAGATTTTCCTTTTACCAGTAATAAGTGACCTTCCATATCTCTTTTGATGACTTTAGGTTGAAAGTCAATTTTATCTGATATTAGAGTGGCTACTCTGGCTTGTTTCCTGAGACCATTTGCTTGTATAATTGTCTTCCAGCCTTTTACTCTAAGGTAGTGTTGGTCTTTGACACTGAGATGTGTTTCCTGTATGCAGCAAAATGTAGGGTCCTGATTAAGTATTCCATCTGTTAGTCTATGTCTTTTTATTGGGGAATTGAAGCCATTGATATTAAGAGATATTACGAAGAGTAATTATTACTTCCTGACATTTTTGAAATTATTTTTTATATTTGAGTGTTTATCTTCTTTTGGGTTTGATGAGAGGAGATTTCTATCTTGCTTCTTCTGGGGTATAGTTTCCCTCCTTGTGTAGGTGTTTTTACCTATTATCCTTTGTAGGGCTGGGTTGTGGAAGATATTGTGCAAATTTGGTTTTGGCAGGGAATACCTTGCTTTCTCCATCTTTGGTGATTGAGTGTTTTGCTGGGTATAGTAGTTTTGGCTGAAGTTTGTGTTCTCTTAGAGTCTGCATGATATCTGCCCAGGATCTTCTAGCTTTCATGGTCTCTGGTGAGAAGTCTGGTGTAATTCTGACAGGTCTTCCTTTATATGTTTCTTGGCCTTTTTCTATTACTGCCTTTAGTATTCTTTCTTTGTTTAGTACATTTGGGGTTTTGATTATTATGTGATGGGAGGTATTTCTGTTCTGGTCCAATCTGTTTGGAGTTCTGTAGGCTTCTTCTATATTCATGGGCATTTCTCTCTTTAGGTTTGGGGAAGTTTTCTTCCATAATTTTGTAGAAGATATTTGCTGGCCCTTTAAGTTGTAGATCTTCATTCTCATCTATCCCTATAATCCTTAGGTTTGGTCTTCTCATTGTGTCCTGGATTTCCTGGATTTTGGGGGTTACAACTTTTTGCATTTTGCATTTTTTTGACTATTGAATCACTGGTTTCTATGGTATCTTCGGCATCTGAGATTCTTTCTTCTATCTCTTGTATTCTATTGTTCATATTTGCATCTATGGCCCCTGATTTCTTCCCAAGGTTTTCTATCTCCAAAGTTGTCTCCCTTTGCGATTTCTTAGTCGTTTCTACTTCTGATTTTAGATCCTGGATGGTTTTGCTCAGATCTTTTGCTTGCTTGTTTGTGTTTTCATGTATTTCTTTAAGACATTTTTGTGTTTTCATGACTTCTACTTGGTGACCCACTTTCTCCTGTATTTCTTTAAGTGATTTTGTATTTCCTCCTTATTGGCTTCTATTTTTTGATCCATATTCCCCTGAATTTCTTTAAGTGATTTTTGTGTTTGCCTTGTAAGGGCATCTAACTTTTGATCCATTTTCTCCTGTATTCCTTTAAGAGATTTATCTATGTGTTACTCTACCAGCATCCTGACCAGTGATTTTAGATCTGAGTCTTGCTTTTCTGGTGTGTTGGGGTATTTAGGACTTACTGATATCAGGGAACTGGGTTTGGATACTGCCATATTGCCTTGATTTCTTTTAGTAACATTCCTTTGTTTGCCTTTTGTTATCTGTTTATTTCTGGAGTTAGTTTGTCTTGTTGTTACTGCTTGGTGTTTGAAGCTCCTGTGAGCCTGGTGTTTGGCACTGCTGTAGTAGAGGGTATCTGTGCTCCTGATGTGGAAACCGGAAGGTTTCCACCACTGGGCTCCGAATTACCTCCTTAGCTCTGCTGGGCTGAACTCAAGTCTCCTCCTGGCTTGCTGTTGGGAACTTAGCTGGTCTCCCGCAGTCTTCTCCTGGTTTGTCTGGTTAGTCTACCAGCTCCAAGATGGTGGTGGCTCTCAGGGCTCTGTCTAACCACAGGATTCCCTGCAGGACTGGAGCTTCCCTGGCTGGACTGCTGGAGCCTGGACAGTGGCTCTCTCAGTCAGCAGGGCTCCACATGGTTGAGCTGCTCTCCCCAAGATAGTGTCAGGCCATGGGGTTCTGTCTAACTGCAAGGTTCTCTATATATCAGGAGCTTCCCTGGTTGAACTATGGATCCACAATGGTACAGATCTCGGTCAGTGGGTCTCCGTCTATCTACGGGTCCTCCTGCAGGTCAGATGATCCCCAGCCTGCCCAGGCCACTATAGGGCTGCCCGGCTCCCTGGTGCGGAAGGCACCCAGGCAGGCAATCCTTCACTCTGGTGCCAACTGCGTACCTTGCTAGGCTACCAGCTCCAAGATGGTGGCGGGTCTCAGGGTTCTAACTGTGTGATTCCCTGCAGGACCAGAGCTTCCCTGGCTGGACTGCTGGATCCTGGACAGTGGCTCTCTCAGTCTACAGGGCTCCATCTGGTTGAGCTGCTCTCCCCAAGATAGTGTCAGACTGTGGGGCTCTGTCTAACCATGGAGCTCTCTATAGATCAGGAGCTTCTGTGGTTGAACTGCGGTATCCAAGATGGCGTGGATCTCAGTTCCCAAAGCTACTTCTTTTAAAGACTTACTCCCACAGCTTTTCCAGAACAGCTAGCTTGCCTATCTATTCTTTCAGGTTGTCCTAGTCAAGATATCAACTAAGCAATGAACTTTCTCAGCACATTGTGACTGGAAGGCAAATGATACCAGCTAGCTCTCCTTTGACAAAGCTAATCTTCTTATTTCCCCTTTGTCCTCAGTTGGGAGTTATTCACCACAATTCAGCTATGGATTCTGATCCTCCTTCTCCTAGGTAGAAGCTGTACAAATTTATATACCTATACACATTTGCCTAACCTGTGCAGATCTTGTCTGCTGGAGCTGGGATCTGAGAACCTGGCCCCAGCTGCCAGCTGTCTGTAGTGCCCCAAGGCAAGATGGCGGCCTCCACTGTACTCCAGGCACAGACCCCCCAAAGAAGTTGGTGCCCGCGATGGTCGGTGCATAGACCTCCCGCCAAGCTGATCTGGCTCTGGTTTCAGGAAGTGCCTGACTGATGGGGTAGTTGATGTTAGACTGGGACTCTGTCCACGCACCTGGCCCCAGCTACCAGTTGTCTGTGGTGACCTGAGACAAGATGACTGCCTCTGCTATACTCCAGGCACAGACCCCCAGTAAAGTTGGTGCCCGTGCAGGTCAGCAGAGAGACTGCCAGCTGAACTGATCTGGCTCTGGGTGCAGGCAAGAGCCTGATGGGGTAGTCAATGTTAGACTAGGATGTCACTGAAATTTTTTATCTTAGCGATTCTAACAGGTAGGAGGTAGAATCTCAGGGTTGTTTTGATTGATATTTCCCTAATGACTAACAATGTTGAACATTTCTTTAGGTGATTCTTGGCCATTTGATATTACTTAGTTGAGAATTCTTTGTTTAGTTCTGTAAGCCCATTTATTTTTTTTTTCACTAGGGTTATTTGGTTCTCTGGAGTCTAACTTCTTGTGTTCATTGTATATATTGGATATTAGCCCTCTATCGGATGCAGGACTGGTAAAGATCTTTTCCCAATCTGTAGGTTGCCAGTTTGTCCTATTGACAGTGTCCTTTGCCTTACAGAAGCTTTTCAATTTTATGACAGCCTATCTATTCCATCTGAAAACACAGCACCCAGCCACTATTGCCAATGCCAAGAAGTGCTTGCTCACAGGGGCCTATTATAATTGCCCTCTGAGAAGCTCTGCCAGGGCCTGTAAAATACAGATATGCATGCTTGCAGCCAACCATCAAAATGAACATGGGGACACCAATGGGGTAGTTAGTAAAAGTACTGAAGGAGCCAAAGGGATTTGCAACCCCATAGGAAGAACAATAATATCAGCAAACAAGACCCTGCAGAGCTCCCATGAACTAAACCACCAACCAAAGAGTACACATGGAGAGACCCATGGCTTCAGCTCCATATGTAGCTAAGGATTGTCTTATCCAGTATTAATGGATGGGGGGCACTTGGTCCTATGGGGCTGGAAACCCCAGCATAGTGGAATTCTAGGGTTGTGAGAGAGGAGTGGGTCGGTTGGTGGGGGAACACCCTCATAGAAGAAGGAGGAAAGAGAAATGGTGTAGGTGGCTTGCAGAGAGTAAGCCAGGAAGGGGAACAACATTTGACATGTAAATAAATAAAATAACCAATAAAAATAATGGATGCTGTTGCTGTGATCATTTTAGAAGAAACCTTTTGATGAGCTTTCTTCTACTTGCTTCATGTACAATAGTAGACATCTAAGCTCATAGTAACTCGAAAGATACAGCCCATTAGTTTTCTCTATGCAACCAGTATCTATTAAAATTTCTATTAGCAGTCAGTGACAGATTTTTTTCTACATACATGTGAACATTTAATATTCTATGCCTTCTATTTTTATTTCTGTCATTCTTATACTTCTATGAAATAATCATAAACTTATAAATACAAATGCATATTTCTGTAAAATAAATTGCAGTAATGGAATCTGGAACTCAATGAACACTCATTATGAACTGGTCATCATATTTGTGAATAAATATCAAACATGATTAAAAGAAAGTTACAATTGTTGGAAGTAATTAAAAAATAAGATGCCCCGGAAGCCTTCCCCAAAAGAAATGATGCTCAATAGGTTTACTGAGAATGCACAAGCAGCCTAAGTGGGAGAATGACAATACATACTGAGAAAAAACATCTGCAAAGCCATGAGGAATGGCGGGGTTTCTATATAGTTTATACACTATAGAACATATGTATCCATATAACTATGTACATAAGAAGCTTTTCTTCATAAGTGAAATCAGGATGACTGTGTCTCATAAAATAGGTGATATGAGTCATTTAATCTCTTTAAGTCTTGGGCATTCTTTAGAACAAAGGTAGACTACAGTATTTTGTATTTAAATTGTTTTCTTTGTAAAATACACAAAATACTGAACCCATTGAAACTATTATATTAATCTACCCATTTTAATATATATTTGCTTACTTACATTTTAAATGGTACCCCACCAAAAACCTGCTATCCCAATCCCCTTCCCCCTGCTTACCTACTCCCCCCACCACTTCCTGACTTGTCATTCCCTTACACTGGGGCATTGAACTTTCATAGAACCAATAGCTTCTCTTCTCATTGATGTCTGAAATAGCAATCCTCTGCTATATATGTAGGTGGAGCCATGGGTCCCTCCATATTTACTCTTAGATTGGTGGTTTAGTCCTTGGGAGCTCTGGGGGTACTGGTTTGTATATATTGTAGTTCTTCCTATGGGACTGCAAAGTTTTTCAGCTCCTTGGGTCCTTTCTCTACTTGCTCCACTGAAGAACCTATGTTCAGTCTATTGGGTGGCTGTGAGCCATGGGTATATTGATCCACCTTCAAAGAAGGATTAAAGTATCCACTCTTTGGTCTTTCTTCTTCTTGAGCTTCATGTTATCTATGTGTTGTATATTGGGTATTTTGGGTTAATATCCACTTATCAGCTAGTGCATACCATGTGTGTTCTTTTGTGATTGGGTTACCTCATTCATCATGATATTTTTTAGTTCCATCCATTTGCCTAAGCATTTCATGAATTCATTGTTTTTAATAGCTGAACAATACTCCATTGTGTAAATGTGCCAAATTTTCTGTATCCATTCTTCTCTTGAAGGACATCTGGGTTGTTTCCAGCTTCTGGCTATAATAAATAAGGCTGCTATGAGGATAGTGGAGCATGTGTTGAAGCATTATTACATGTTGCCGCATCTTCTGTGTATATGCCCAGGAAAGGTATAGCTGGGACCTCAGGTAGTGTTATGTCCAGTTTTCTGAAGAACTGGCAAACTGATTTCTAGAGTGGTTTTTCCAGATTCAATCTCACCAGCAATGGAGGAATGTTCCTCCTTCTCAACACCCTCTCCAGCACTTGCTGTCATTCCGAGACTTTAATCTTAGCCATTCTGAGTGGTGCAAGGTGGAATCTCAGGGTTGTTTTGACTTGCATTTCCCTGATGATTAAGAATGTGAACATTTCTTTAGGTATTTGGCAGCCATCTGATATTCCTCAGATGAGAATTCTTTGTTTAGCTCTGTACCCCATTTTTAATAGGGATATTTGACTATCTGGGTCTAACTTCTTGAATACTTTGTATACGTTGGGTATTAGCCCTCTATCAGATGTAGGATTTGTAAAGAACTTTTCCCAATCTATTGGGTGCTGTTTTGTCCTATTGACAGTGACCTTTGCCTTACAGAAGCTTTGCAATTTTATGAGGTCCCATTTGTCAATTTTTGATCTTCAAACATAAGCTATTGGTATTCTGTTCAACAAATTTTCCTCTGTGTCCATGTGCTCCAGGTTCTTCAACACTTTCTCTTCTATTAGATTCAGTGTATAAGGCTTTATGTGCAGATCATTGATTCACATGGACTTGAGCTTTGTACAAAGAGATAAGAATGGGTCAATTTGCATCCGTATACATGTTGACTGCCAGTTGACATAGCACAGTTTATTGAAAATGCTATCTTTTTTCCACTAGATGGTTTTAGCTCCTTTGTTAAAGTTCATTTGTCCATAGATGTGTGGGTTCGTTTCTTTATTTTCCTTCGGACCCTGCTATATCACTCCTGAGCATATACCCAGAGGATTCTCCAGCATGTGGGTTCGTTTCTGGGTCTTCAATTCTATTACATTTTACCAGTAGCATGAAGTTTTTATCACTATTGCTCTGTAGTAGAATCATCATGGATGGTGATTCTACCAGAGGTTCTTTTATTTTTAAGAATAGTTTTTGCTATCCTATTTTGTTTTGTTTTGTTTTGTTTTCATTTTGCTATTCCAGATAAATTTGGAAGTTACTTTTTCTAACTCTATGAAGAATTGAGTTGGAATTCTGATGGAGATTGCATTGAATCTGGATATTGCTTTAGACAAGATGGCCATTTTAGCTATATTAATCCTGCCAATCAATGATCATGGGATATCTTTCCATCTTCTTGGATCTTCTTCAATTTCTTTCTTCATAGACTTGAAGATCTTGTCATTCAGATCTTTCATTTGCTTGGTTAGAGTTACACCAAGGTATTTCATATTATTTGTGACTATTATGAAGGGTGTCATTTCCTGAATTTCTTTCTTAGCCTCTTTATCCTTTGAGTATAGGAAGGCTACTGATTTGTTTGAGTTAATATTATATCCTACCACTTTGCTGAAGTTGTTTATCTGGTTTAGAAGGTCTCTGATGGAATTTTTTGTGTCACTTAAATGTACTACCATTTCATCTGCAAATAGTGAAACTTTGACTTCTTCCCTTCCAATTTGAATCTCTTTGACCTCCTTTTATTGTCCAATTGCTCTGGCTAGGACTTCACCTACTATATTGAAAAGGTAGGGAGTGAGTGGTCAGCCATGTCTAGTCCCTGATTTCAGCAGGATTGCTTCAAGTTTCTCTCCATTTAATTTAATGTTGGCTACTCATTTGGAGTATATTGCTTTTACTATTTTTTGAGTATGGGACTTGAATTACTGATCTTTCTAAGACTTTTATCATGAAGAAGTATTGGATTTTGTCAAATGCTTTCTCAGCATCTAATGAAATGAGCATGTGTTTTTTTTTCCTTTGAGTTTGTTTATATAGTAGATTACATTGATGGACTTCTGTATATTGAACCATCCCTGCATCCCTGGGATGAAGCCTACTTGATCATGTTGGATGGTCATTTTGATGTGTTCTTGGATTCACTTGGCAAGAAATGTATTGAGTATTTTTGCATTGATATTCATAAAGGAAAATCATCTAAAGTTCTCTATCTTTGTTGGGTCTTTGTGTGGTTGTAGGTATCAGAGTAATTGTGGATTCACAGAATGAATTGGGCAGTGTTTAATATGTTTCTAATTTGTGGAATAGTTTGAAGAGTACTGATATTAGGTCTTCTTTGAATGTCTGATAGAACTCTGCATTAAACCCATCTGACCCTAAGCATTTTATTTTGGTTTGGTGACTATTAATGTCTGCTTCTATTTCTATAGGCATTATGGGATAGTTTAGAGATTATTTATCTGATACTTATTTAACTTTGGTACCTGATATTTTTTGAAAAAAATTGTCTATTTCATCTTGATTTTCCAGTTTTGTTGAGTATAGATATTTGTAGTGGGATCTGATGATTTTTTGAATTCCTCAGTATTTGTTGTTAAGTCTCCCTTTTCATTTCTAATTTTCCTGACTTAGATACTTTCTCTGTGTCTTCTGGTTAGTTTGGCTAAGGGTTTTTCTATCTTGTTTTTTTTTCAAAGAACTAGCTCCTAGTTTGGTTGATCCTTTGTATAGTTCTTTTGTTTCAACTTGGTTACTTTCAGACCTAATTTTGATAATTTCCTGCTGTCTACCCCTCTTGTGAGTGTTTGCTTCTTTTTGTTCTAGAGCCTTCAGCTGTGTTGCTAACCTATTATTGTATGTTCTTTCCAGTCTCTTTCTGGAGGCACTCAGATCTATGTGTTTTTCTCTTAGTACTTCTTTCATTGGGTCCCATAAGTTTGGGTATGTTGTGCCTTCATTTTCTTTAAATTCTAAAATGTCTTCAAATTTTTCTTTATTTCTCCCTGACCAAGTTATTGTTGAGTCGAATTTTGTTCAGTTTCCATGTGTATGTGGGGTTTCTATTGTTTCTATTGTTTTTGAAGACCAGCCTTAGTCTATGGTGATTTGATAGTGTGCATGGGATTATTTCGATCTTTTGCTATCTGTTGAGATCTGTTTTGTGATAGAGTATATGGTCAATTTTGGACAAGGTATCATGAGGTGCTGAAAATAAGGTATATTCGTTCATTTTAGGATAAAATGTTCTATAGATATCTGTTAAATCCATTTGGTCCATAATGTCTGTTAGTTTCACTGTGTCTCTGTGTTTCCATGATTGTTCCATTGATTTGAGTGGAGTGTTGAAGTCTCCAACTATTATTGTGTGAGGTGCAATGTGTGCTTTGAGATTTAGTAAAGTTTCTTTTTTGAATGTGGGCACCCTTGTACTTTGAGAATAGATGTTCAGAATTGAGAGTTCATTTTGGTAGATTGTTTTCTTTGATGAATCTGAAGTGTCATTCCTTATCTTTTTGTATTACTTTAGGTTGAAAGTGGAATTTATTCGATATTAGAATGTCTACAGCAGCTTGTTTCTTGGGACATTTGCTGGAAAAATTGTTTTCCAGCCTTTTAATGTGAAGTAGTGTCTTTATTTGTGCCTGAGGTGAGTTTCCTGCATGTAGCAAATTGTTGGGTCCTGCTAATGTATCCAGTCTGTTAGTCTATGTCTTTTTATTGGAGAATTGATTCCATTAATATTAAGATATATTAAGAAGAAGTGACTGTTGCTTCCTGTTATTTTTGTAATTGGAGATGGAGTTATGCTTGTGTGACTCTCTTCTTTTGGTTTGTTAAAAGAAGATTGTTTTCTTGCTTTTTCTAGTGTGTTGTTTCCTTCCTTTTTTTGGTGTGTTCCATTCATTATCCTTTGAAGGGCCAGATTTATGGAAAGATACTGTGGAAATTTGTTTTTGTCATGGAATACCTTGTTTTCTCCAGCTATGTTAATTGAGAGGTTTGCTGGGTATAGTAGTCTGGGCTGGCATTTGTGTTCTCTTAGGGTCTGTATGACATTTGCCCAATATCTTCTGGCTTTCATTGACTCTTGCAAGAAGTCTGGTGTAATTGTGATAGGTCTGCCTTTATATTTTACTAGACCATTTTCCCTTGCTGCTTTTAATATTCTTTCTTTGTTTAGTGTATTTGGTGTTTTAATTATTTAGCAAACACTCCTGGATCTAAAATTTGAGGCAGAAACAATAATGAAATCATATAGGGAAACAACTCTGGACATAAAAAAAAAAACCTAGGAAATAATTATTTTGTGACAGGAGGAATTTCTTTTCTAATCCAATCTATTTGGAGCTCTGTAGGCTTCTTGTATGTTCATGGGCATCTCTTTAGATGAGGGAAATTTTCTTCTATAATTTTATTGAAGACATTTACTGGCCCTTTTACCTGGAAATCTTCACTCTCTTCTATATCTATAATCCTTGTTTGGTCTCCTCATTTTGTCCTGGATTTACTGGATGTTTTGGGTTAGGAGCTTTTTGCATTTTACATTTTCTTTGACTGTTGTGTCAATGTTTTCATTGGTGTCTTCTGCACCTGAGATTCTCTCTTCTATCTCTTGTATTCTTTTGTTGATGCTTGCATCTATGACTTCTTGACTTATTTCCTAGTTTTTTATTTTATGTCCAGAGTTGTTTCCCTATATGATTTCATTATTGTTTCTGCCTCAATTTTTAGATCCTGGAGTGTTTTGCTCAATTCCTTCTCCTGTTTGGTTGTGCTTTCCTGTAGTTTTTACCTGTGTTTTCCTGTATTTATTTAAGGGAATTATTTATCTCCTTCTTGAAGTCTTCTATCAGCATCATGAGCTGTGATTTTAAATCCAAAACTTGCTTTTCTGGCATGTTGGGGTATCCAGGATTTGCTGTTGAGGGAGAACTGGGTTTGGATGGTGCAATGTAGCCTTTGTTTGTGTTGTTAATTTTCTTGTGTTTACCTTTCACCATCTGGTTATCTCTGGTATTAGTTGTTCCTGCTATCTCTGGCTGAAGGTTGTCCCTCCGATGGGCCTGCAAGCCTGTCTCAACACTCCTGTGACACCAGCTCTACCTGGCACAGAGGGCTGTGGCTCAGCCCAGCTCCTGGGTGCTGATGGAGCCTGAAAGTACCCTTTCCCAGCTTCTCTCCAGAACAGTCATGTGTTCCCTGCGATCCTGCCATTACCTGCCCTGCAGAGCCACTGGCGAGAAAATGTCCATCTGACCTGCAAACCTGGGAGTCAAAGCATTCCCTACAGACCAGTTCTCCCCTGGCAGGACTGGTGCTCAAATGGGTCTGGATCAACACAGCTCCTGGGTGCAGATGGAACTGCAAAGGGCCCTGTCACAGATGCTCTTCCACTCCTATGTTCTCTGTGCTCCTAGCCATACCCACCTACACAGTTGCGAGAGAAAATGGCAGTCTCACCTTTAACTCTTGGAATCAAATCATACCCAGCAGACCAGTTCTTCCCTGACTGTATTGGTGCCCAGAGAGCTTTGGAGCAGCCCAACTTCTGGTGGAGGTTGAGCTGAGAAGGACCCTGTCCCAGTTGCTTTACCACTCCTTTGTTCTGTGTGCTCCTGGTTGTACCCACCTGTGTAGTTGCTCTAGAGAAATCAACCTACTCATTTTTAATATAATGACTGAAAGTGAAAATTCCATTCCCAATAATTCCATTTCCAAAATTCAGGCCACCACTATGAAGTTAAAAAGAAAAAAAAATATTGACCATGAGCACAGCCATCAAATATTTAAACAACTGAGTTTACAATGTTATGTTCCCAGGACATTTTAGGTCTTTTTAGGCATCTTTCAAGTAGTAATTCACTGTGCCAACTTGATTAACTCCAGCTAAACAAGGTTTCCACAAGTGCTATAACCATTTACCTCATTCTGGAAAACAGAATAAAGTTATTGCCAATTTCATTAAAAAGATCAGACTGCATTAAATTAATGGGAACTATTGTGATATTAAAAATTAATAGAGAACGTCTCAAAAATTTGTAAATTGATATTTCATGTAACCCTTAGATAAAAAACCCCAAACTGTAGACATCTTTTAAAAATAACCTGGATGTACTCTTTTGCAAAATGAACTGGCAAAAACCATAAGGCTAGTTTTTTTTTCCTTTTTATTTTTCCACAATGCTAATGGCCCTGGCCTCAAACAGAGCTATTGCAAATGGAAATTGTAATATAATAACATTCAATGATTTTATTTGGTTAGAAACCATCAATAGAGAAAAAGCTTTTATCTAACAAAGTCAACTTCAAAATTTTGAAGACTCGTGTTGATAAGGGCTGGGGGGAAAATAGAATGTAAATAGCAACCAGGACTTTATAAACTGAATTACAGACAAAGTAAAGGAGATATTGTTTTGTTTTTGCTTTTCTTTGTGTTTTGCTCATCACTATGCCTTATTCTATGCATACTGACTAGTTGGAGATTTCTGTGCTACTTGTAATATGCAACAAGAATTAACTTCTGTAATAAGTGTTAAGCTGGTTTGGAAATTTCATGATTTTATTTTTATTAGCAGTTGAATAATATTTCCTTGTGTAATAAAAATGGGCTTTTCAATTCATATAAGTATCAGTGATTAAATGTGAGACATCAGGAATTGAGAAATTACATGTTCTAAAATTATTCTATTCAGCAGAGGTTACCAATGAAGACAGATTGATAGTTTGTGGACTGCAAAGTAGCATGAACACTCCAAGATAATGAACAATCAGTTATTTCTCTGCTTTTTTTCTTTTGCTTTTATTCTTTTACAGTATAGTCATTACCACCTCCCATTCTGCCCCATCCCACATTTCTGTGTCCCATTCTTCCTGCCTCCCCACCCGTCTCCAAGAAAATGTCCCCACCCTATCCGACTCTACCCCTACCAGACCTCTTCACACTCTGGGGACTCAAGACACTATAGTATTAGGCACATGTTCTTTCACTGAAGACAGACCAAGCAGTCCTCTGCAGTATACATGTCAGGGGCCACATACCAGCTACTGCCTGGTTGGTTGTGGAGAGCAGGTGTGGCGGCAGCCCCAAGATGGTGCTTGGGACTCTGGCCAAGTCTCATGACTAGCTCCTGATTTCCTCCTGCTCCCGAGTTTGCCACACCTTTCCAGATATACTGCGCAGGCACACCTGATGATGCAGTATCAGGCCATGTTAATAGACCTATCCACAGAGACTATATAAAGTGGACTGATGGGGTGGAGCTAGAGGAGATAAAAGGACTGTGCTGGGGGACAAGGAGGGGGAAGACCCTTTTCCCTGCATTTATGCTGTAAAGATCCTGAATAAACCACTTTGAGAAGAATGCTGTATCATTGCTCTTTTCTGCTGGTCAGAGTTAGAAGCGACAAGTGGTGGCCCATACAGGGAACCTCGTTCTGAACTCATCATGGTCAGGGTGGCTAGCTGGTAAGTTCCCAGGTAAGTGGGAAAATTCAGGTTCTTCGTTTGAGACAATAAGGCTCTTGGTTTGAGACAATAAGGCTCTCGGTTTAAGACAATAAGGCTCCAGGTTTTGGGACAAGTTGCACCAAGCACAATGGGGAATTCTGCTTTCCAAAGTTGTAGTTATGCTCTAATATTGCAAGAGAAAGTTAAGAATTATGGTTAAGAACTGCCAGTGTACCATAGACTGCAGTTTGCAGTCTGAATGTAGGCTTACGATTCTTAACTAACTCATAGTTTGTAATTAAGATGATTTCAAGAATAAAAATTAAACAGCTGTGGCCAGTATAGGCCTGTTGCAACTTTTTCATAAGCTTTATTGGATACAGTGGTAGAAGCAAAATTTAACCACCCAAGATTGGAAAGGAAATCTCAGTGGGAATTTATTTGCAGTATCTGCTGCCACCGCAACTGCCACGGCTACTTCTCTTACTTTGACTGTCCAGACCACAGCCACCATTAACAATCTGTCAGAGGGAGTGGCTGAAGCTTTGGATATTCAGGATAATATTAACAGTCAACTAAAAGCAGGCATTATGCTATTGAATCAGAGGGTTGATTTGCTGGAGTTTGTGCAATTGGGCTGTGAATGGAAATATTCTGGATTGTGTGTTACCTAGATACCATTTGTGAATGCCATCCATGCTGCTCAGTTATCATGTAATATCTCCCAGTATCTTACAGGAAATTGGTCCCAGCGTTTTGATGGTTTGGTGCGAGAGTTGCTTCAGTCCCTGCAGCTTGGCACCACCTCGGGTTGGCGACTGTGGCAGGCTCAATGCGGCAGATGACAAGGCAGCGGACAGCTGGCCAGGTGTTCTAAGTAGTTCAGTGGCAGTGTCTCCATGGGTCTGGCCAGCTGCGCCACTGTGCTGTGAGTGTCTCCACCACTCCAAGGAGACAGCATTCAGAGTTCTTCACATCAACTCCACCAGAGTGGATTTGTCCCTTGCTGGGGGAAGGGGGGTAGCAGAATGGCTCACCATTGCCACATCTAAACTGAAAGAATGGGCTGGACTATCTGGACTTCCCCTATGCCTGATTCTTATTAGCGTCTTGGCCTTTTGGTGCATGTGCCATATGCGGTTCAAGCAGCACAGAACACAAGCCCTGATGATTCAGGCTTTTGCAGCAGTGGAGACTGGCCAGTCTGCTCAAGTGTGGCTTGACATGCTAGAGAAGAAGTAGGCAGTGACGGGTAAGACTCCCTGGATATGTCACCAACCTAAGACAGGGGTCAAACCTATGCTGTTTGTTCTCCCAATGACGGGTAAGGGATGTTGCTCCAGGGGGCAACTTAAGCCAGACATTTGCTCTGCCAACTAATAAAGAAAGGGGAGATGTGGAGAGCGGGTGGTGGCAGTCCCATGTTGGTGCTTGGGACTCCAATGAAGTCTCATGACTAGCACCTGATTTCCTCCTGCTCCTGAGTTTGCCACACCTTTCCAGATGTACTGCACAGGAGTACCCGATGATGCAGTATCAGGCCATGTTACATGGACCTATCCACAGAGACTAAATAAAGTGGACTGATGGGGTGGAGCTAGAGGAGATAAAAGGACTGTGGTGGAGGGCAAGGAGGGGGAAGACCCTTTTTCCTGCATTCATGGTGTAAGGATCCTGAATAAACCACTTTCAGAAGAATGCTGTGTCATCGCTCTTTTCTGTTGGTCGGAGTTAGAAGTGACAGTTGGTGGCTCAGTTTCTGAGAGATTTCAGGGGTCTGGGTTAATTGAGACTGCTGGTCTTCCTATGGGGTATCCCTTCTCCTCAACTTCTTACAGCCTTTCCCTAATCCAACCACATGGGCCACATACTTTAGTCTTTTGGCTGGGTGGAAGTATTTGTTTCTGTCTCAGTCAGCTGTGCATTGGGCCTCTTGGAGAACAGCCATGCTAGGCTCTTCTCTGTAAGCACACCATAATAGCATCAGTAATAGTGTCAGGCCTTAGGGCCTTTCCTTGAGCTGGATCCCAATTTGTCCTGTCACTGGACCACCTTTCCTTCAGGCTCTTTTTCATTTTTGTCTCTGCAGTTCTTTTAGACAGGAGCCATACTGAGTCATTGTTTTTGTCTGTGGGATGGCAACCCCATCTCTCAATTTGATGCCCTGTCTTTCTAGTTGAGGTGGACTTCACAAGTCCCTCTCCCCACTGTTATGCATTTCATCTAAGGTCCCTCTCTTTGAATCCTGAGGGTCTTTCATTTCCCAGGTCTCCAGTAGATTCTGGACGGTCCCTCTACCTCCAACCTCACAAGTTGCATATTTCCATTATTTCTGCTGGCCCTCAGGGCTTCTACCCTATTTTCCCCAATACATGATTGTGTTCCTACTTTCACCTCCCTTCAACTCATATGCCCCCAATGAACAAAATTCTATTCAGCAGGAAGTAGTCTAAGGATGACATCAACTTCTTTACCCTCTATATTTGCTCTCTCCTGTCTAGTGTTAGGGGCTTGAATGAGTAGAAGAAAATGGATGGAGATGGGTAGAAGAAAAAACTCACAAACTAGGCAAAGTATAGATATACCTTCAAGTTCCTTCCTCTTTTCCCTTCCAGACCTACCACTTTCATCTCTCATTAGAAAACAAAAAGACTTATTAGGCATGATAACAAAATAATTTAAAACAAAATCAAACTTATCAGAATAGGAGAAATAAAAGAGTCGAAAAAAAGGCACAAAGGCACTGATATAAATGCTATAATACCTGACAGAGTAGAATGAGTCAAAGAACCTCTAAAGATGCTATGTACTTCATTTTTGGTTGGCCCTCTCCTGCTGGTCATGCAGCCTACCCTTCAAATTAGTTTGGTTACCCAGTGTGACTCCATTGGAAAAAACTACATTTTCATTTGCAAGTGGTTATCAATTGAAGATTGGTTTGGGGCTATGCATCGGGCCATGTAACCTCTTCTTCTTTTACCTATGACTATCTGGTGAAGATATGTGTACTCTCTGTGAATGCTACTTCAGTCTCTGAGTTCACATGAACTTTGCATCATGTTGATTGAAAGGACCTTGTTTCTTGATGTCCTCCATCCTCTCTGGTTATTACAGTCTTCCTGCCTCCTCTTCAAAGGGATACCTTGAGCCCAAGGGAAGCGATTTAATGGGGCCATCCCATTTGGAATTGAGTGCTCCAAGATCCACTTGGATCTTCTTTCTTAGAATTCCTATTCTGCTGCTTTTGCTTATTCACAGCTTTCTTTTTTTATTCAGCTTATTGTTTAATATTAAATAGTATATAATAATTGGGTCTTTCATATATCAAATCATGGATGTTTTATGACATTCTGATAAATTTTGTCTCACTGTGTTAAAGATACTCTAAAGAAATAGTTTAAATTGATGACTGTAAACATTTTATTTTATGAAATGACTGCATAATAAAATAACTCAAATTTAATATTTAAGTATTTACATCATGTGACAAGTTCTACTTAAAATTTTGTTGTACTTATAATTCTCTATCACTTGCATTTTATTCAAGCCACTTTGATGAAACTTTTTGATTTCAGAACAAGTTTTACTTTTCTATATACTTTAAGTATAAACTATCAGAATGAGATAGGACTCTTAATATTTTATACCTTCATAAGTAAGCTAAATATTTTTATTTTATTTCAGTTTTAAAATATGAGCTCTCTTTGAATAGAGAAATGGATAGACCTAGATAACAAAACAGCAGATAATTATTGCTATATGTTATAAAATGCATTGACTTCATTATTTCTTTATATGATGCACTCATTGTGATCAAAAAGCACAAATGAACTGCCTAAAATGAGTATTTATCTAAGGAATATCTGTTTCCAAAATAGAGTCAGCTAAAATATCACAAAATATATGTCCACATTAAGCAGTCTCCAAGAAATATGTAACATTTATTTGCTTTACCAAACCAGGAGAATGTCAAGCATTAAAGGCTATGAATAAATGTTGTATACATTTATAGGAATACAAACCTTAAATAAATCAAAAGTATGTTTTTCATATATTCAGAAGATCTAGGAAGATGGACTTTATTGTGGTCTATCGTTATAGAGATACGTGATATGTAAACAATGGGTAGTTTTCATTGAAGATATTAGTATGCAAATAAGAGTATCAGCTAACTCATATTTAGAATGAATATATGTTTCACTATACAACTATATGATCAGGAAATTATCTTGTTACAAATAGTGATCTAGAGAAAACTGTTTCTTAAAACTAATTTTCAGAAAAGGTTGCTTGATATTACACAGTCAAATGAAAATGACTTCATTAAATAAATTTTAAAAACAAAATTAGAAAACAGCATAAAGCAAATTTTAGGAGACACACACCAAAATAAATATTAGCCTATGTAAACGATGATACAAAATATTAATCATTTCACAACATTTATATGAATGCAACAGTGAAAAATAATTAAGCATTATTTCTAATGCAGCATGACTCAGAGAAGTGAAAACAGTAAAGTGAATTTTTTGTTGTCAAATGAATGCATAATGAAAATACAGTTTACATATAAAATTGAAAGAAGAAAATGAAAAAAGAAAAGAAAAAAGAATGTGATCTTTGACATAATTCCTAAGGCTACCATAACAAATTACCATACCTCTGTTACTCACCATTGCATATACCAATAACTCAGAACTCAGGATACTGAGGCAGAAGTATTATAAGCTTCAGGCCAGTAAGATATACATGATGAATTCAAGGCTAGTGATCATATACTATAAAGTTATATCCTACCTCAAAACAAATCAAAGCAAAACAAAAATTATCACAAGTTGGGTAGCTTAAGATATTTTTATTTTACATATCTGGAGGGAAATTAAAAATCAAAGTTTTGGCACTACTGTGCTCCTTTCAATTGATATCAGGGTGGGGGATTTTGAGGTTTTGTTGTATATTGTTTCTGTGTTGTTGATTAACATAGGACCCCACAATGTAGTACTGATTGGCCTGGGACTCTCTATGTAGACCACCCTGTTCAGACATATAAAATTACCCACCTGTTTTTGCTACCCTAATGCTTGGAATAAATGTGTGCTACTACACATGATATTTCAGAAAGAATTGCCTCTTCTAGCTTCCAAAGATTGCAGGCTTTCTCATGGCACCATTTTCAGAGTTTTCATCTTTCATTTTATACTCTTTTTTTCCCCGTGCCTATATTCTAAGGATACCAGGATAATTCATGGTGATCCAAAGTATAAAATCATAATTTAATTAGATTTTATGAAGCATTTTGTGAATAAGTTAATAGTTATAGTTTCAGGATTTTACAACATGAATATTCCAAGCCTACCATATAAACCATTTTAAAATAATATAATACAATAAGAACTACAAAGTTATTTAAATATACATTATGAACATAAAAATAAAGAAAAACAGTGGAAGGGTAACTATGAATTGATAATGGCTGAGAAATTTTCAGAACTGTGAATAAGCAAAACAAAAACTTGCCAACAGGAAAGAATGGCAAGCAACAAAATAGAAAACACATAACTAAATCTTGTTAAGCATTCATGATTAGAAAAGTAAGTATAATGACTAAAGTCTATGAGATGAAGATGAAAAATTAAAACTTGTATGCATATTTCTCACAATTAATCTTAATGAAAAACTTGCTTAGAATAATTATTTTCTCTATGAAAGCCTAAAAAGAAAGTGTCTTGGCTATTGTAACCAATCACTTGACTTACATTTCCAGTCCAATCTCCACTGTACCTGTATGGTAACTTAAGTATAAGTAATTACAAACCTTTTAGGGATATGTTTTAGATAGGAAAATATTAAACTAACATTGTACATTCAGGATAGTTACAATTGTAGACTATTTTGAAATTATGCTATTATGAAGGCAGGCAATAAGTGATATAATGTACCTGAAATACAACTTCAACTGAAAAAGGTAATGGAAAAGAGAGCATCCCGGGGGTCACTGAGAGCTACCCAAGGAACAGATCATATTAATAGGGTTTAGTGAGAACAACACATAGGAACAATGAGATGGAATAGATAATTAGATACCATGCCCATGTACACTGGATAAGGAAAGATATAGACTGACGATTCTAATATTGGAACTTGGTGAAGAACAGGGATGGTCTTCGTTCACTAGAGTAGCATTTAGAAATAAAAAAAATAATTTGAAAATCACTTGAAAGTATTAGGTTAAGTGTCTGAAAGGATGAAATTGTAAACAGGTAGACACTTAAATAATTTGTGATAATACCAAGATCAGGTTTGGAAGGGGAACAGTAAAATAGGTATTTAAAATATTTTAAAGTATATCTTATTTATTTATTTGTCTATCTATCTGTCTGTCCATTTGCCTGTCTGTCTGTCTGTCTGTCTGCTGTCTGTCTATTTATCTATTCATATTAATTTTTGAGAAAAGATTTATTTGAATATTCCTGGTTATTAGCATTCTGTAAGAACTCCACCCCACAGTTACCTGGCAATAGCCAGATGTGCTCCTCTCCACAATTACTTGGCAACATCCAGGTATGCTTCTCCTCACAGTTACCTGGCAACATCCAGGTAGGCCTGGCCCCCTATAAAAGGGGCTGCTTGTCCTGTCCTCTCTCTCTTACTCTTTTACTCTTGTTTCCTGCTTGCTTCTCTCTTGCCTTCTTGGGCTTGTCTCCCTTCCCCCTTCTCTCCACCTGGTCATGGCTGTCCTCGACTTCTCTACTCTCTCCCTCTCTCTGCCTCTCTCTGCCTTTCTCTGCCTCTACTACCCTCTTAACCCCCTCCCCATTCTCTGAATAAACTATTCTACATTATACTGTTGTATGGCTGGTTCCTCAGGGGGAAGGGGTAGCTCACCAGGCTGAGGCACCCCCTCCACTCATACCTCACCACACCACCATAGAACATATTCTTACACCCCTGTATCTTTTTATAAAAACATCAGAGTGATCATCTATGTGGTTCCAGGGAAGATTTCTTGAGCTCAGAGTTACCATTGCACTGCTCTGACTGTCATTTTAGGAATCTTTGCCTTGGGTGAGATTCCTCTCTCCTTGGAGATAGTTTCTTTCTTATGGCTGAAAATTCCAAGCCAGGCCTGGACAACTGCTCTTTGGCTCAGCAGCACTGGCTCTGAGTGTTAGAAGTTGCCCCAACTCATTTTACTCTTGGGTCAGTCTACTATGGACCTATAGGTTAGAAGTTCCCCATCCCTATCTCTCACTTGAGGCCTGCTGGTTCAGGCTGTTTGCCTGAGAAGTGGGTTTTGCTCCACTCCCTGCTGGAGACTCTATTTGCTGCACTTCCCTCCAACTGCAAATGTGGAGAGATTTTGGTACCACTTATAGAATTTGGGCTCAAAGAAGTAGGCTCAATAAGAATATTCACATTTGGGCTAATGCACAGATCAAGGTAAACACAGCCAAGGAATGTGTGACTTTCCTTTTGTCTTGGTTATACTGATAAGCCCCCAGACCCAGTGATTTGGGGACTTTGCTTTTTGCTTTGTTTGATTACTACCTGGTGTGATCTCTATGTCCATTGCCTTGTTTAATCATTTTGTCTTTGATCAAAGAACAAACCCTAGTCTCTGCTAGTAACTAGAATGGCATAAAAGCTGCCTAGAAAAATCAATGCCACTTTAGCCTCAACCCTGGCATTAGTCATGTTATAATGTTTGTCTAACTGTCTTTTTTTCTTTTCACTTGCTGCCCTACCCCCTCTTCTCCTTACCTCTGCTCCTGGTTCTCAGCCTAAAAAGTGGGTCCTCACTCCTTGTGTCCTGCCAGAGGCCCCATCTGTTAGATTTAATACAGTCAAATGGGCCCAAACCAAGCACTCAGTTCCACATTTTCTGCTACCAGACTACAGAAGCTCACAAACACACAAGACGTATTGGTTGAGAAGGAGTTTCTTCAGTCAGCAGGAGGAAGCTAATTTCCCAGATAGGGCCTGGCCACCTTTTTTGGGGGGGTTAGGGACTTGGCATTTCACAACCATGGTCCTTATGACCAACCTCCCAGCTGACATATGACCCTTGGGTGAACATAGGCCTCAATAGCACCTCTTACTCCCCTCGCCCCTCCAGGATCTTGCTGCCCCTTAGGAAACCCTTAGGCCTAGGGTAGGGCTCTTTCTGGTAAGTCCTGTGCTTCCTGTATAGCCTTTAGGGTGCCTTAGTGTTGACTTATGCCTCTAGCCTAGCTGGAATTTGGGGGTATTGAATTATTCCCAGGATGCTGGTACAAATAATCTACCCTCCCAATGGGTACTAAGATGTCTTCAAACATATATTTTAAGGGATCTTCACACATACTGCCAGCAGCTTGGTACATGGAAAAGGATCCCTGACCAAATGCTTACCTAACCATGCTCCTGTACCCCTGGCCTGTTTTCATGGCCTATGGGCTCAGTTTGTGCCACAGGTCTGAACCTGTCTGGACAAACTCATTTTCTGTCACCACAATCTTATGACACTGCTTCCAGCTTTCTTATTATGGTCCTAGCCATATATCTCTTTGCTAATACAGCAATATAATTTTTGTCTACCTAGAGAACCTGTCAAAGTTACCTAAGGTTTTCATTTCTATCCTGTCATAATATGATTTTTACTGTCATTAAATTCTATTCAGCTATAAGCATAGTCCTCAATCCTGTCAGAAGTTTGTTAATTATTTAGTTTATGACAGACAGAATTCCAAAAGCCTTCCACAGTCAAACACCACGAGGTCTTTGAAGATGTGGACACAGCTATAAGATACTGCCTGGAATGTGATATAATAATCACTGAGAAATTTAGTAAAGAAAAGTAGGTACCCTGATTCAAATGACTTGACTAGAATGAAGGTAAGTAATTTCTCACATCACACTTATCTATTCCACAGAGAAAAGGCTCTGTCTTCTGTGCTTGAAAGCCAGACTGATTGCCAAAGTTGTCATTGAGACCATAAAGAACACAGAGATCTGTTGCCTAGTGGACTCTCATTTTTTTAAAAAAATATATAATTGGTATGTAACTGGTAAAATTTTGTTTATTTTTCAGACTTATAATACATTTACAGATAAAATATAAACAAAACTTTCACAGATCTAATCTGCTATCTCATTATCTATACTCTGTTTCTGTTAAATAAATGTTTCACATTTCCTCTTCTTGCTATGCCACTGTCCTAACATTTTCTGAGTTCCTATAAATTTGCCTAACTCTAATAAGATATTCCATTGTACAATCAAAATTTTCTTAATTTTTTATTCTTGTTCCTTCCACTCCACAAAAGACTCATCATAAAGACTACTCATGTTGCTAACTCATATTGTTATCTCTTTTATAAAATTATAAGCTATAAGGAAGCTACTCAGATCTACCTCTCATGGACCAAATAGTCTATATCCTGATAAGTACGTTTGCCCAAAGTTCCTGTTTGTTACCTATTTCAAAGGGTGGGATTTCTCTGAATTTCAAATCAACATCTTAATTTTTTTAAATTTTTATTTTCTATATTCTATGTTTACATTCCAAAGGCTTTCCCCTTTCCCAGTTCCCCCCTCCCTATGTCCCATAATACCTCTTCCCCCAATTATTCCCCAATCATTCCCCCTCCCCCCACAGTTTCTCTACAAAATTGGATCCAATCTTTACAGGGCCAGGGTCCTCTCCTTTCTTCTTGGGAATCATTTGACTTGCTAATTGTGCCTTGAGCATTTAGGGCTTCTGGGCTCATTAATATCCACTTATCTGAGATTGCATTTCAAGTGTATTCTTTTGTGATTGGGTTAGCTCACTCAGGATGATATTTTCCAGGTCTAACCATTTACATAGAAATTGCATGAATTCATTATTTTTAATTGCTGAGTAGTATTCCATTGTATAAATATACCACATTTTCTGTATCCATTCCTCCTTTGAGGGATATTTGGTCTCCTTCCAATCTCTGGCTATTATAAACAAGGCTGCTATAAACATAGTGGAGCATGTGTATTTATTGTATGCAGAGGATTCCTCTGGGTATATGCCCAGGAGTGGTATGCCAGGGTCCTCTGGAAGTGACATGCCCAATTTTCTAAGGAACCGCCAAACTGATTTCCAGAGCGGTTTTACCATTTTCAATCCCACCAACAGTGGAGGAGTGTTCCTCTTTCTCCACATCCTCGCCAGCACTTGTTGTCTCTTGAGTTTTTAATCTTAGCCATTCTCACTGGTGTGAGGTAGAATCTCAGGGTTGTTTTGATTTGCATTTCCCTGATGACTAATGATGTTGAACATCTCTTAAGGTGTTTCTCAGCCATCCGAATTTCTTCTGGTGAAAATTCTTTGTTTAGCTCTGTGCCCCATTTTTTGATAGGGTTATTTGGTTGTTTGGGGTAGAACTTCTTGAGTTCTTTGTATATATTGGATATTAGCCCTCTGTCGGATGTGGGGTTGGCGAAGATCTTTTCCCACTTTGTTGTTGCTGTTTTGTCCTTCTGAAAGTGTCCTTTGCCTTGCAGAAACTTTGTAATTTTATGAGGTCCCATTTGTCAATACTTGATCTTAGTGCATAAGCTATTAGTGTTCTGTTCAGGAACTTTCCCCCTGTGCCTATGTCCTCCAGGGTCTTCCCAAGTTACTTTTCTAATAGTTTCAGTGTGTCTGGTTTTATGTGGAGGTCCTTGATCCACTTGGAGTTGATCTTAGTACAAAGAGATAAGAGTGGGTCAATTCGTATTCTTCTGCATGTTGACCTCCAGTTGAAACAGCACCATTTGTTGAAGAGGCTATCTTTCTTCCACTGGATGGTTGTGGCTCCGTTATCAAAGATCAAGTGACCATAAATCTGTGGGTTCATTTCTGGGTCTTCAATCCTATTCCATTGATCCACTTGCCTGTTGCTGTACCAATACCATGCAGTTTTTAACACAATTGCTCTGTAGTACTATTTAAGGTCAGGGATTTTGATTCCCCCAGAAGTCCTTTTATTGTTGAGAACAGTTTTAGCTATCCTGGGTATTTTTGTTGCTCCAGATGAATTTGAGAATTGCTCTTTCTAGATCTATGAAGAATTGAGTTGGGATTTTGAGGGTGATCGCATTGAATCTGTAGATTGCTTTTGGCAAGGTGGCCATTTTTACTATATTGATCCTGCCAATCCAGGAGCAAGAAATATTTTTCCATCTTCTGAGGTCTTCTTCGATTTCATTCTTCAAGGACTTGAAGTTCCTGTCATACAGATCTTTCGCTTGTTTGGTTAGAGTTACGCCAAGGTACTTTATGTTGTTTGTGGCTATTGTGAAGGGTGTTATTTCCCTAACTTCTTTCTCAGCCTACTTGTCCTTTGAGTACAAGAAGGCTACTGATTTGCTTGAGTTGATTTTATAACCAGCCACTTTGCTGAAGTTGTTTATCAGCTTTAGAAGTTCTCTGGTGGAGTTTTTTGGGTCACTTATATAAACTATCATATCATCTGCAAATAATGATAGTTTGACTTCTTCCTTTCCAATTTGTATCCCTTTGACTTCCTTATGTTGTCTAATTGCTCTCGCTAGGACTTCAAGTACTATATTGAAAAGATATGGAGAGAGAGGGCAGCCTTGTCTAGTCCCTGATTTTAGTGGGATTGCTTCAAGTTTCTCTCCATTTATTTTGATGTTGGCTACTGGTTTGCTGTAGATTGCTTTTACTATGTTTAGTTATGGGCCTTGAATTCCTGCTCTTTCCAAGACTTTTAGCATGAAAGGATGCTGAATTTTGTCGAATGCTTTTTCAGCATCTAATGAGATGACCATGTGGTTTTTTTTTCTTTAAGTTTGTTTATGTAGTGGATTACATTGATGGATTTCCATATATTGAACCATCCTTGCATCCGTGGGATGAAGCCTACTTGATCATGGTGAATGGTCGTTTTGATGTGCTCTTGGATTCGGTTGGCAAGAATTTTATTTAGTATTTTTGCATCGATATTCATAAGAGAAATTGGCCTGTAGTTCTCTTTCTTTGTTGGATCATTTTGTAGTTTAGGTATTAGCGTAATTGTGGCTTCAAAGAATGAGATGGGCAGTATCCCTTCTGTCTCTATTTTGTGGAATAGTTTGAAAAGTATTGGTGTTAAGCCTTCTTTGAAGGTCTGGTAGAATTCTGTACTAAAACCATCTGGTCCCGTACTTTCTTGGTTGGGAGGCTTTCTATAACCCCTTCTATTTCTTTAGGGGTTATGGGACTATTTAGCTGATCTATTTGATGCTGATTTAATTTTGGTATTTGGTATCTGTCTAGGAAATTGTCCATTTCCTCTAGATTCTCCAGTTGTTTTGAGTATAGGCCTTTGTAGTAGGATATGGTGATCTTTTGAATTTCCTCAGTTTCTGTTATGTCTCCCTTTTCATTTCTAATTTTGTTAATTTGTATGCTGTCTCTGTGTCCTTTGGTTAGTCTGGCTAAGGGTTTATCTGTCTTGTTGATTTTCTCAAAGAACCAGCTCCTGGTCTTGTTGATTCTTTGTATGGTTTCCTTTGTTTCTATTTGATTGATTTCAGCCATGAGTTTGATGATTTCTTGTCTTCTACTCCTCCTGGGTGAATTAACTTCTTTTTCTTCCAAGGCTTTAAGGTGTGCCTTTAAGCTGCTAGTGTATGCTTTTTCCAGTTTCTTTTTGGATGCACTTAGAGCTATGAGTTTTCCTCTTAGCACTGCTTTCATTGTGTCACATAGATTTGGGTAGGTTGTACCTTTCATTTTCATTGAATTCTAAAAAGTCTTTGATTTCTTTTTTTTTATTTCTTCCTTGACCAAGGTGTCATTGAGTAGAGTATTGTTCAGTTTCCATGTGTATGTGGGCTTTCTGGTTTTTTTTTTTTGTTGCTATTGAAGACCACTCTTACTCCATGGTGATCTGATAGGAGGCATGGGATTAGCTCGATCTTCTTGTATTTGTTGACATCTGTCTTGTGACCAATTATATGGTCTATTTTGGAGAAGGTACCATGTGGTGCTGAGAAAAAGGTATATTCTTTAGCTTTAGGATGAAATGTTATATATATATATATATATATATATATATATATATATATATATATATCTGTTAAATCCAATTGTTCCAGAGTTTCAATTAGTTTCACTGTGTCCCTGTTTAGTTTTTGCTTTCCAGATCGGTCCATTGAGGAGAGTGGAGTGTTGAAGTCACCCACAATTATTGTGTTAGGTGTAATGTGTGCTTTAATCTTTAGTCAGGTTTTTTTTACAAATGAGGGTGCCCTTGCATTTGGAGCATAGATGTTCAGTATTGAGAGCTCTTCTTGGTGGATTTTCCCTTTGGCCAGCAAGAAGTGACCTTCTGAGTCTCTTTTGATGATTTTAGGTTGGAAGTCAATTTTATCTGATATTAGAATGGTTACTCCAGCTTGTTTCCTGAGACCATTTGCCTGTAAAATTTTCTTCCAGCCTTTTACTCTAAGGCAGTGTTTGTCTTTAACACCGAGATGTGTTTCCTGTATGCAGCAAAATGTAGGGTCCTGTTTCCGTATCCAGTCTGTTAATCTATGTCTTTTTATTGGGGAATTGAGTCCATTGATGTTAAGAGATATTAAAAAATAGTAATTATTACCTCCAGACATTTTTGAAATTATATTTATTTATTTTATTTATTTATTTTTTATATTCAAGAGGTTATCTTCTTTTTGGGTTTGATGAGAGGAGGTTTCTATCTTGCTTCTTTCTGGGTGTAGTTTCCATCCTTGTCTTGGTGTTTTCCCCCTATTATCCTTTGTAGGGCTGGATTTGTGGAAAGATATCATGCAAATTTGGTTTTATCATGGAATACCTTGATGTCTCCATCTATGGTGATTGAGAGTTTTGCTGGGTAAAGTAGTTTTGGCTGAAGTTTGTGTTCTCTTAGAGTTTGCATTATATCTGCCCAGGATCTTCTAGCTTTCATGGTCTCAGGTGAGAAGTCTGGTGTAATTCTGATAGGTCTTCCTTTATAAGTTCCTTGGCCTTTTTCTCTTGCTGCCTTTAATATTCATTCTTTGTTTAGTACATTTGGAGTTTTGATTATTATGTGACGGGATGTATTTCTGTTCTGATCCAGTCTGTTTGGGGTTCTATATGCTTCTTGTTTATTCATGGGCATCTCTCTCTTTAGTTTGGGGAAGTTTTCTTCCATAATTTTGTAGAAGATATTTGCTGGCCCTTTAACTTGTAAATCTTCACTCTTGTCTATACCTATAATCCTTAGGTTTGGTCTTCTCATTGTGTCCTGGATTTCCTGGATGTTTTGGGTTACAGCCTTTTTGCATTTAGTATTTTCTTTGACTGTTGAATCAATGGTTCCTATGGTATCTTCGGCTTCTGATATTCTGTCTTCTATCTCTTGTATTCTATTGTTGATATTTGCATCTATGGCCCCTGATTTCTTCCCAAGGTTTTCTATCTCCAATGTTGTCTCCCTCTGTGATTTCTTAGTTGTTTCTACTTCTGTTTTTAGTACCTGGATGGATATGCTCAGATCTTTCGCTTGCTTGATTGTGTTTTCGTGTATTTCTTTAATAGATTTTTGTGTTTCCTCTTTCATAGCTTCTACTTGTTGGCCCACGTTCTTCTGTATTTCTTTAAGTGATTTTTGTCTTTCCTCCTTATTGTCTTCTTCTTTTTGATCCATCTTCTCCTGCATTTCTTGAAGTGATTTTTTTATTTGCCTTGCAAAGGCTTCTAACTTTCGATCCATTTTCTCCTCTATTTCTTTACAAGATTTTTCTATGTGTTCAGCTACCAGCATCCTGACCAGTGATTTTATATCCAAGTCTTGTTTTTCTGGTTTTTTGGGGTATCCAGGGCTTCCTGTTGTTGGCGAACTGCATTCAGATGCTGTCATGTTGCCTTGATTTCTGTTAGTGAAGTTCCTTCGTTTTCCTTTTGCCATCTGGTTATTTCTGGTGTTAGTTGGCCTTGTTGTCACTGGCTGGTGTTTGAATCTCCTGTGAGGCTGGGCTCACCTCTTCTTTCTCTACTGGTGGTTATGTGTGACTGCTGCTCAAAGGGATCACAAGCTGGCTGCCACCTGCTGCCTTGGTGCATGTCCTGAGGTCATGGGGAAGTGCGGGGAAGTGCAGCAGAGCCTAGGCGGGTGCAGCTAGGCCTGCCGGGAGGCGAGAGCCTAGCAGATCCCCCCTTGCGTGGTAGCCCCAGATGGAATCTGTCTACCTGCGCCTTTCCAGCTGTGTCCTGGTTGCAATATGGAGGCCTGCCACTATTGCTGGTCCAGGGTCCTGGGAGCTGGGTGCCTCTGGCTGCCTAGGTGCACAGCCTAAGGTCAGGGGGAGTGCAGCAGAGTCTAGGCGGGCACGGCTGGGCCTGCCTGGTGGCGAGAGCCTAGCAGATCCCCCCTGTGCAGGCGGTAGCCCCAGATGGAATTTGTCTACCTGCGCCTTTCCAGCTGTGTCCTGGTTGCAATATAACATCTTAATTTTTATTCTTTCTCCCAAACATACTTAATCTTATTCTTTACCTACAATAATGTGTTTCAACATCTTGTCAAATCCAGGTGCTTACCACACCCAGGGTAGTTCCAGAGAAACAACCTTCAGATGCTGCAATCTTCTCTCAGACAGAGACAGTTTATACTGGACCTGTACCATTTGAGCTATCCTCAGATGGCTCCACAGGCCCTGGACAGCATGGAGATAGCCAATTCTCCTAAAACTGGACTAACATCGCCCATACCCATTTCTTTAAGCTCCCCAGAGACACATCTCCCCAATGTCAGCATGAAGCAGCTAGATGTCATGATCACCCCATTCCTGCTTTGCCACCACCTCCTTTTAATTATTTATTTTTCAAATAAACCAAAATGGGGGAATGTTACCATTCTGTCTAAACTCCACCACAAAATTATCTGGCATCAGCCAGGAATTTTCCTCTCCACAATTACCTGGCAACAGCCAGGTAGGCCTGGCCTAATATTAAAGGGGATCCTTGCCCCCCCTCCTCTCTCTTCCTCTCTTCCTCATGTTTCTTGCTTGCTTCACAAAGAGTAGGCTGTATAGGTGTTGACATATGGATTTTTGGACAATGTCTCCAACTTGTAGCACTATTTTGAATTATTTCATCTTAAAGGTTCTCTATTTTTTCATCTTTTGTGAGAATATCATCAACAGATTGAGAGCAAATTGACATTCATTGCTTTGAGATCTGACTGTTATATTGAGGTACATTTTAAAATGGAAATCATTTCAATTCTTTTCCAAAGGCATGACTCAATGAAAGTCTCCAAAAACTTGCCACATGAAAACTCACACTGTTCCTAAAATTTCTTCACCTCAGGTAGACACAATGTCCTCCCATCCTTGTCTGGTACAAATGACAAAGTATGATTTCATGAAAGTTCACTTTATGTAATTCCATTGTGTTTGCTAAGGCACACTTAGAGGGGAATGGGCATAGGTATTCTTTTTTTTTAATTTAATTTTTTTTTAAAAATTTCTATATTCTTTGTTTACATTCCAAACACTTTCCCCTTTCTCAGTTCCCCACTCAACATATGTCCAATAAGTTCTCTTCCCTCTGCTCATTCCACAATCACCCCCCCACACACACACACCATTTCTCAGTTCTGGTACTCTCCTACAATACTGGATCAAGACTTTTCAGGACCAGGGTCCTCTCCCTCCTTCTTCTTGTGAATCTTTTGGTTTGCTAATTGTGCCTTAAGTGTTCAGAGCTTCTGGAATAATTAATATCCACTTATCAGTGATTGCATTTCATGTATATTATTTTGTGATTAGGTTACTTCACTTAGGATCATATTTTCCAGTTCTAACCATTTGCCTACAAATTTCATGAATTCATTGTTTTTTATTGTTGAGTAGTATTCCATTGTATAAATATACCACATTTTCTGTATCCATTCCTCCTTTGAGGGATATCTGGGTTCTTTCCAGCTTCTGGCTATTATAAATAAGGCTGCTATGAACATAGTGGAACATGTGTCTTTGTTGCATGCAGGGGAATCCTCTGGGTGTATGTCCAGGAGTGGTATGACAGGGTCCTCTGGAAGTGTCATGCCCAATTTTCTGAGGAACCACCAGACTGATTTCCAGAGTGGTTGTACCATCTTGCAGTCCCACCAACAGTGGAGGAGTTTTCCTCTTTCTCTACAACCTGGCCAACACCTACTGTCTCAAGTTTTTAATCTTAGCCATCCTGACTGGTGTGAAGTGGAATCTGGGCATAGGTGTTCTTAAAGGAGCCACACTTGAAGGTCTGCACCCAGCATAGGTAATGACTCTCCGTAGACACATAGGTGGATTCCATCCACAATATATCCCTATAAATTCTAACTCCTTGCTCAGGTTATGTGTAAATAAGGCAGATTTGTGTAAAGCAGGTGGATACATGGGTTAGGGTCCCATGGATCTAATTGCTAGAGATCCTACCTCTTCTATTGTGAGGAAACATCACAATAGAAGCTGTGATAATCCTTTGTTGGTAGGTAAAACTGAACTCATGATGAACTAAAGATGGTGACAATTTGGCTCAGATAAGAGTTTCATATAACAGAGGTCCAAAGAATTATGTATAGTCTCATTTGTATCGACACAACCACTTTATGGATTGCATTGGGTGTTCCTGCTTAAGATAATGTTGTGTCTTTATTATTCTAGGTGTATTTAGTAAAGAAATAGATAAAAAATGAAGTCCTACTTGGCACAACAATGGAGATCCCCTTACTAATTTTGTCTATCTCAATCATTCTAAGATGACTTATGATTATTTAAGATTATCAATGTTATTTATTTTTGCATTATATGTGCAAGGGCTTTATCAGATATGAAGGAATTATTCACTGATAATAATTCAGAAATATCCCCAAGTACCTAGCAGCTTCTCGTAATAAGTTATATGTAATTCTGCCATATTTTCACCTATTCTCAAAAAAAGGATAAAATATATAGGCCGGGATGTAGTATGGAGGGAATCCATATAAGTGACCATGAAGAGACAGACAGCTGAGGAGATTTAATGTCTAAAGAAAATATCCCAAAATGTTGGTTCCAGTGAAGCTATGGCTTCCTAAAATGAAAGAAAATATAAGAGCATCAGTGAAGCAAGGCTATAGAAGGAAACATACAGGTAAATATGATACAATAGAGAAATAAAGAGAGACAGTATTTTCCTATATCAGAGTGATAATTGCAAATAACCATGAAGATCATAAGGCAGATAATTGACAAAAGGTATCTTGACATTAGAGAAAAATGACTTTGGTGAAAAGGGTGAACAGTCATTTTCATTATAATGAAATTTTGTTAAGCACTTATGTAACCAGGCAATTTTATGGATTTTAAAATGTAGTGTTTCTCAGAGGGTCAATCTTCAAGTAGATAAAAGCCTAGAATGAGAAAGAAACCTAGCACACCATACTCTTTACTAAGAAATCATTATTTTGAGGAAAAAAATAAAAGAAATAAAATAATAGGAAAATAACCTGAATGTAATAGTTGATTAAATAATAAATTTTACTAGTTTAGGTAGTTATTGTTCTAGCATAGTCTCCTTATTGCATTGGAGTCTAGTAGCAAGACTTGATCAAGCAGCGAATATGGGAACTTGCCTTAGCATAGAAGGGAAATGCTTTTTGGTATGTGCTAACACAGGAAAATTATCATCAGATGCAATATACTGATTCTGAAATTTCATTTTGTTGGTGAAAGTTACAGCTAGTAAAATAAAATACTTTTTCTCTATCCTTGAAAAACTCTGATAGATTAAACCTAAAATCCTAGTTAGGAATATCTAATGTACATATTATATAGGTTCCCTGAATTGCTATTATGTTTTTACTGGTAGATAGAGTAAAGTTTGAGTGTGATTCATTTACACTATGAGTCTGTTAAAATGTTGGAAGGTATTCAAAGTATGTAAATATCTATAACTTGAACAAATTAGGGGTCAGGTTTCCTGTGTTTATTTAAAGTAGAATTATTGTTTTACTTAATTAAGTCACAGTCACATAATTTTGAATTGTATCTGTGGCCACTGATGTTTGTATATAAAACTAAGATTCTAAATGTCATTCATGAAATCAACAAATCTGTTGCTTTTATATTTCTTTCAGGCAACAGCTTAAAAAAGTATATTGGTAATAAAGATACTTTGCAATATCAACATGAATTATGCAACTGTAACTATATACAATAAATAAAGTCTTGTCATATAGATCTTTCGCTTGTTTGGTTAGAGTCACACCAAGATGCTTTATATTGTTTGTGGCTATTGTGAAGGGTACCATTTCCCTAATTTCTCTCTCAGTTTGTGTATACTTTGAATATAGTAAGGCTACTGATTGGTTTGATTTAATTTTATATCCAGCTACTTTGATGAAGTTGTTTATCAGCTGTAGGAGTATTTTGGTTTGCTTAAGTATACTATCATATCATCTGACAATCATGATAATTTGACTTCTTTCTTTCCAATTTGTATCCCTTTGACATCCTTTTGTTATCTAATTGCTCTAGCTAGAAATTCAAGTACTATATAGAATATATATGTAGAGAGAGGACAGCATTATTTAGTCCCTGATTTTAGGGGGATTGTATCAAGTTCCTCTCCATTTAGTTTGATGTTCCTACTGGTTTTCTGTATATTGCCTTTAGTATGTTTAGTTATGGGTCTTGAATTCCTAATCTTTCCAAGTCTTTTAACATGAAAGGATGGTGAATTTAGTCAAATGCTTCTTCAGCATTGACCCGATGAAGCATTTGACTAAATGACCATGTAGTTTTTATCCCTTGAGTTTGTTTATGTAGTGGATTACACTGCTGGATTTCTATACATTGAACTGTCCCTACATCCCTGGGATGAATCCTACATGACCATGAAGAATGATAGTTTTGATGTGTTCTTGGATTTGGTTGGCATGAATTTTATTGAGTATTTTTGCATCAATATTCAGAAGGAAAATTAGTCTGAAGGTCTCTTACTTTGTTGGATCTTTAGGTGGTTTTGGTATTAGTGTAATTGTGGCTTCATAGAACAGTTGGATATTGTTCCTTCTATTTCTATTTTGTGAAATATTTTCAAGAGTATTGGTGTTAATTCTTTGAAGGTGTGATAAAATTGTGTACTAAAACCATCTAGTCCTGTGCTTATTTTGTTTGGGAGACTTTCATGGAATATCTTTAGGGGTTATGGAAAGTTTACATGGTATATCTGATCCTGATTTGGTATTTGGTATCTGTCTAGAAACTTGTTCATTTCATCCAAACTTTCCAGTTGTGTTGAGTATAGGATTTTGTAGTATTATCTGATGATTTTTTTGAATTTCCTCATTTTCTGTTGTAACTCCCCTTTCATTTTTTTTCTTTTTTTTATTGTATATATTCTATATTTACAATTCATTTCCCTTTTTTTGGTTCCCCACCCCCAAAGGTCCCACATGTCCTTTTCCCTCCCCCTGCTCCCGCATCCACCCCCTCCCACTTTACTGTTCTTATACTCTCCAACAATGATGTTTTGGTCCATTCTAGCACCAGTGTCCACTCCTTTCTTCTTGTGAGACATCACTTGATATGTGATTTGTGTCTTTGGTGTTCCAAGCTTCTAGGCTAATATCCACTTATCAGTGACTGTATACCATGGGTATTCTTTTGAGACTGGGTCACCTCACTTAGTATGACGTTCTCCAGCTCCATCCATTTCTCTAAGAATTTCATGAATTCATTGTTTCTAATGACCGAATAGTACTCCATTGTGTATATATACCACATTTTTTGTATCCATTCCTCTGTTGAGGGACATCTGGGTTCTTTCCAGCTTCTGGCTATTATATATAAGGCTGCTATGAACATAGTGGAGCATGTATCCTTATTGCATGCTGGTGAATCTTCTGGGTATATTCCCAGGAGTGGTATGGCTGGGTCCTCCGGAAGTATCACGCCCAGTTTTCTGAGGAACCGCCATACTGATTTCCAGAGTGGTTGTACCAGCTTGCATTCCCACCAGCAGTGGAGGAGTGTTCCTCTTTCTCCACATCCTCGCCAACACCTGATGTCTTCTGAGTTTTTAATCTTAGCCATTCTGACTGGTGTGAGGTGAAATCTCAGGGTTGTTTTAATTTGCATTTCCCTAATGACTAGTGATGTTGAACATTTTTTAAGGTGTTTCTCAGCCATCCGAATTTCTTCAGGTGAAAAGTCTCAGTTTAGCTCTGTACCCCATTTTTGGATAGGGTTATTTGGTTTTCTGGGGTCTAACCTCTTGAGTTCTTTGTATACATTGGAGATTAGCCCTCTGTCGGATGTGGGGTTGGTGAAGATTTTTTTCCCAATTTGTTGGTTGCCGATTTATCCTTTTGACAGTGTCTTTTGCCTTACAGAAACCTTGTAGTTTTATGAGGTCCCATTTGTCTATTCTTGTTCTTAGAGTATGAGCAATTGGTGTTCGGTTCAGGAATTTTTCCCCTGAGCCGATGTCTTCAAGGGTCTTCCCCAGTTTCTTTTCTATTAGTTTTAGTGTGTCTGGTTTTATGTGGAGATCCTTGATCCACTTGGAGTTGAGTTTAGTGCAAGGAGATAAGAGTGGATCAATTCTCATTCTTCTGCATGTTGACTTCCAGTTGAGCCAGCACCATCTGTTGAAAAGGCTATCTTTTTTCCACTGGATGTTTTCAGCTCCTTTGTCGAAGATCAATTGGCCATAGATGTGTGGGTTCAATTCTGGGTCTTCGATCCTATTCCATTGATCCGCTTCCCTGTCACTGAACCAATACCATGCAGTTTTTAATACCACTGCTCTGTAATATTGCTTGAGGTCCGGGATATTGATTACCCCAGAAGTTCTTTTGCTGTTGATGATAGTTTTAGCTATCCTGGGTTTTTTGTTATTCCAGATGAATTTGAGAATTGCTCTTTCTAGCTCTATGAAGAACTGAGTTGGGATTTTGATGGGGATTGCATTGAATCTGTATATTGCTTTGGGCAAGATTGCCATTTTGACTATATTAGTCCTGCCAACCCACGAGCATGCAAGATTTTCCCATTTTCTGATGTCTTCTTCAATTTCCCTCTTCAGAGACCTGAAGTTTTTGTCCTATAAATCTTTCACATGTTTGGTTAGCGTCACTCCAAGACACTTTATATCATTTGTGGCTATTGTGAAGGGTGTCATTTCCCTAATTTCTTTCTCCGCCTGCTTATCCTTCGCGTATAGGAAGGCTACTGATTTACTTGAGTTGATTTTATAGCCAGCCACTTTGTTGAAGTTGTTTATCAGTTGCAGGAGTTCTCTGGTGGAGGTTTTTGGGTCACTTAAGTAAACTATCATATCATCTGCAAATAGTGATAGTTTGACTTCTTCCTTTCCGATTTGTATCCCTTTGACTTCCCTCTGTTGTCGAATTGCTCTAGCTAGTACCTCACGTACTATCTTGAAGAGATATGGCGAGAGGGGACAGCCTTGTCTAGTCCCTGATTTTAGAGGGATTGATTCAAGTTTTTCTCCGTTTACCTTGATGTTGGCTACTGGTCTGCTGTATATTGCTTTTACTATGTTTAGATATGGGCCTTGAATTCCTGTTCTTTCTAGGACCTTTAGCATGAAAGGATGCTGAATTTTGTCAAATGCTTTTTCAGCATCCAATGAGATGACCATGTGGTTTTTTTTCTTTGAGTTTGTTTATGTAGTGGATTACGTTGATGGATTTCCATATATTGAACCATCCCTGCATCCCTGGGATGAAGCCAACTTGATCATGGTGAATGATCGTTTTGATGTGTTCTTGGATTCAGTTGGCAAGTATTTTGTTTAGTATTTTTGCATCGATATTCATAAGAGAAATTGGCCTGTAGTTCTCTTTCTTAGTTGGATCTTTGTGTGGTTTTGGTATCAGGGTAATTGTGGCTTCATAGAATGAGTTGGGTAGTGTTCCTTCTGTTTCTATTTTGTGAAATAATTTGAAGAGTATCAGTATCAGGACTTCTTTGAAGGTATGATAGAATTCTGCACTAAAACCGTCTGGTCCTGTGCTCTTTTTGGTTGGAAGACTGTCTATGACCCCTTCTATTTCTTTGGGGGTTTTGGGTCTGTTTAGATGATCTATTTGATCCTGGTTTAATTTTGGTATTTGGTAACTGTCGAGGAAATTGTCCATTTCCTCCAGATTCTCCAGTTGTGTTGAGTATAGGTTTTTGTAGTAGGATCTGATGATTTTTTGAATTTCCTCAGTTTCTGTTGTTATATCTCCCTTTTCATTTCTAATTTTGTTAATTTGAATACTGTCTCTGTGCCCTTTAGTAAGTCTGGCTAGGGGTTTATCAATCTTTTTGATCTTCTCAAAGAACCAGCTCCTGGTTTTGTTGATTCTTTGTATGGTTCTCTTTGTTTCAACTTGATTGATTTCAGCCCTGAGTTTGATGATTTCCTGTCTTCTACTCCTCCTGGGTGAAATTGCTTCTTTTTGTTCCAGAGCTTTCAAGTGCACCATTAAGTTGCTAGTATATGCTCTCTCCTGTTTCTTTTTGGAGACACTCAGGGCAATGAGTTTTCCTCTAAGCACTGCTTTCATTGTGTCCCATAGATTTGGGTATGTTGTGCCTTCATTTTCATTAAGTTCTAAGAATTCTTTGATTTCTTTCTTTATTTCTTCCTGGACTAAGGTATCATTGAGTAGAATATTGTTCAGCCTCCATGCGTATGGGGATTTTCTGTTGTTTTTGTTGCTATTGAAGAACACTCTTCCTCCATGGTGATCTGATAAGAGGCATGGGATTAGTTCGATCTTTTTATATTTGTTGAGATCTGTCTTGTGTCCAATTATATGGTCGATTTTGGAGAAGGTACCATGAGGGGCTGAGAAAAAGGTATAGTCTTTTGCTTTAGGGTGAAATGTTCTATATATATATATATATATATATATATATATATATATATATATATATCTGTTAAATCCAATTGCTCCAAAGTTTGGATGAGTTTCTCCGTGTCTCTGTTTAGTTTCTGTTTTCCTGGTCGGTCCACTGTAGATAGTGGAGTATTGAGGTCCCCCACAATCATTGTGTTAGGTGGAATGTGTGCTTTGAGCTTTAGTAAGGTTTCTTTTACAAATGAGGGTGCCCTTACATTTGGAGCGTAGATGTTTAGAATTGTGAGTTCCTCTTGGTGGATTCTTCCTTTGACTAGCAGGAAGTGACCTTCTGTGTCTCTTTTGATGACTTTGGGTTGAAAGTCAATTTTATCTGATATTAAAATGGCTACTCCAGCTTGCTTCCTGTGACCATTTGCTTGCAAAATTGTCTTCCATCATTTTACTCTAAGGTAGTGTTTGTCTTTGACTCTGAGGTGTGTTTCCTGTAAGCAGCAAAATGTAGGGTCCTGTTTCCGTATCCAGTCTGTTAGTCTATGTCTTTTTATTGGGGAGTTGAGTCCATTGATGTTAAGAGATATTAAGGAATAGAGATTATTACTTCCTGACATTTTTGATGTTATTTTTGTTTTTGAGTAGTTATCTTCCTTTGAGTTTGATGGAAGAAGTTTACTGTCTTGCTTTTTCTTGGGTGCCATTCCCTTCCTTGTGTTGGAGTTTTCCTCCTATTATCCTTTGTAGAGCTGGGTTAGTGGAAAGATATTGTGTAAATTTGGTCCTGTCATGGAATATTTTGATTTCTCTATCTATGTTGATTGAGAGTTTTGCTGGGTATAGTAGTCTTGGCTGACATTTGTTTTCTCTTAGGGTCTGCATGAGGTCTGCCCAGGATCTTCTAGCTTTCATGGTTTCTGGAGAGAAGTCTGGTGTGATTCTGATAGGTCTTCCTTTATATGTTACGTGGCCCTTTTCTCTTACTGCCTTTAATATTCTTTCTTTGTTTAGTACATTTGGGGTTTTGATTATTATGTGACGGGAGGTGTTTCTGTTCTGGTCCAGTCTGTTTGGAGTTCTGTAGTCTTCTTGTATATTCATGGGCATCTCTCTCTTTAAGTTAGGAAAGTTTTCTTCCATAATTTTGTTAAAGATATTTGCTGGCCCTTTAAGTTGTAGATCTTCACTCTCATCTATCCCTATAATCCTTAGGTTTGGTCTTCTCATTGTGTCCTGGATTTCCTGGATGTTTTGGGTTACAAGCCTTTTGGATTTTGCGTTTTCTTTGATTGTGGAGTCAATGGTTACTATGTTATCTTCAGCATCAGAGATTCTTATTTCTATCTCTTGTATTCTGTTGTTTATGTTTGCATCTACGACCCCTGATTTCTTCCCAAGGTTTTCTATCTCCAATGTTGTCTCCTTTTGTGATTTCTTGGTTGTTTCTACCTCTGTGTTCAGATCTTGGATGGTTTTGCTCAGTTCCATCATTTGTTTGTTTGTGTTTTCATGTAATTCTTTAATATATTTTTGTGCTCCCTCTTTCATGACTTCTGCCTGTTGTTTCAAGTTCTCCTGCATTTCTTTAACTGATTTTCTCATTTCCTCTTTATTGGTTTCTGTCTGATGGCCCATATTCTCCTGGAGTTCTTTAAGTGTTTTTTGTGTTTGGATTGTAAGAGCTTCTACCCTATTGATGTTCCCCTGCATTTCTTTAAGAGATTTGTTTATGTCTTTTTTGTGTTCCTCTAGGAGCATCATGACCCCTGCTTTTATATCTAACTCTTGTTTTTCTGGTGTGCTGGGGGTATCCTGGACTTGCTGTGGTTGGCGAATTGGGTTCAGATGGTGCCATATTGCCTTGATTTCTGTTAATAATGTTCCTACGTTTGCCTTTTGCCATCTCTTTATCTCTGGAGTTAGTTGGTCTTATTGTAGATGGCGCCCTGCTGAAAGCACAGCACGCCTGTCCCCAGGAGGCAGATCCCTTCTGGCAGCTTGTCTGTGCTGGTCTATGCTCGCTCTGAGTCCAGGCCCCTGACTCCAGCTGCTAGAGTTCTGAGCTGTGCCCCGAGGCGGCCAGGTGGCCCCTTGCTGCTAGTCTGCTCAGAGAGCTGGTCCCGTCCGGTAGTCTGCACCCGCAGCTGAGCTTTCTGTGCCCGGATCTCCTGCAGAGCTAAGCTCAGCTATAACTCTGGCCACGTACCTGGTTCCAGCCGCTCACTGCATCCAGTGTGCCCGCTGTTTGCGTGCGGGGATCTGAGGCAAGATCCCCCTTTCATTTCTAATTTTGTAAATTTGGATACTGTTTCTATGCCTTCTGGTTACTCAGGCTAACAGTTTAACTATCTTGTTGATTTTCTCAAAGAACCAGCTCCTGGTTTTGTTGATTCTTTGTATAGTTCTTTTTATTTCTACGTGGTTGATTTCAGCCTGAGTTTGATGATTTCCTGCCATCTACTCCTCTTTGGTGTATTACATCTTTCTGTTCTAGAGGTTTTAGGTGTGCTGTTATGCTGGTAATGTATGCTCTCTCCAGCTTCTTTTTGGAGGCACTGGGAGCTATTAATTTTCCTCTTAGAACTGCTTTAATTGTGTCCCATAAATTTGGGTATGTTGTTCCTTCATTTTCATTAAATTCTAAAAAGTCTTTGATTTCTTTCCTTATTTATTCCTTGACCAAGTTATCATTGAGTAGAGCATTGTTCAGTTTCCATGTGTATGTAGGTTTTCTGTTGTTTTTGTTGCTATTGGAGACCACTCTTACTCCATAATGATCTGATAGGAAGCATGAGATTAGTGCAATCTTCTTATATCTGTTGAGGTCTGTTTTGTGACCAATTATGTGGTCAATTTTGGAGAAGGTACCATAAGGTGCTGAGAAGAAGGTATATTCTTTTGATTTAGGATGAAGTGTTCTATAGAATCTGCTACATTCATGTATTCCAAAACATCTCTTAGTTTCACTGTGTCTCTGTTTATTTTGTGTTTCCCTGATCAGTCCATTGATGAGAGTGGTGTGTTTAAGTTACCCTCAATTACTGTGTGAGGTGCAATATGTGCTTTGAGCTCCAGTAAAAATTTCTTTGATGAATGAGGCCACCATTGTATTTGGTGCATAGATGCTCAGAATTGAGAGTTCTTTGTGATAGATTTTTCCTTTGATGTGTATGAAGTGTCCTTCCATGTCTTTTTTGATGACTTTTGGTTGAAAGTCAATTTGATCAGATATTAAAATGGCTACTCCAGCTTGTTTCCTAGAAACATTTGCTTGGAAAATTGTTTTCCAGACTTTTACTATGAGATAGAGTTTGTGTTTAACACTGAGGTGCATTTCCTCTCTGCAGCAAAATTTTGGGTACTGTTTATGTATCCATTCTGTTAGTCTGTGTCTTTGTATTGGGAAGTTGAGTCCATCTCTGTGGGAGCAAGAGGGCAGAGCAAGAGAGTGCTAAGGGGGCAAGCATCCCTTTTATAGAGTGAGGCATACCTGGCTGTAGGGTGGAGCCTAAATGCCAACACTGACTGAATATGAAAACCACTGTCAGGCCTGAAGAGATGGCTCAGCGGTTAAGAGCACTGACTGCTCTTCTAAAGGTCCTAAGTTCAATTCCCAGCAATGACATGGTGGCTCACAACCATCTGTAATGAGATCTGATGCCCTCTTCTGGTGTGTCTGAAGGCAGTTATAATTGTACTCATATACATAAAATAAATAAATAAATAAATAAATAAATAAATAAATAAAATCTTTAAAAAAGAGAGAGAGAGAGATTAAGGAATGATGATTATTTCTTCCTGTTATTTTTTGATGTTATTTTTATGTTTGTATGGTTATCTTCTTTGGGGTTTGTTGAAAGAAGATTACTATCTTGCTTTTTCTAGGGTGTAGCTGCCCTTGTTATATTGGCGTTTTCCCTTTATTATCCTTTTTTGGGGTAGACTTGTGGAAAGTTATTGTGTAAATATGGTGTTATCATAGAAGATATTGGTTTCTCCATCTATGCTGATTGATAGTTTTTCAGGGTATAATAGTCTGGGCTGGCATTTGTGTTCTCTTAGCATACATATGGTATCTGCCCAAGATCTTCTTGCTTTCACAGTTTCTGGTGAGAAGTCTGGTGTAATTCAGATAGGTCTTCCTTTATATTTTCCGTGGCATTTTTCTCTTACAACTTTTAATATTCTTTCTTTGTTTAGTACATTTGGTGTTTTGATTATTATATGACAGGAGGAAATGCTGTTCTGATCCATCTGTTTTGGAGTTCTGTAGGCTTCTCTTATGTTCATGGGAATCTCTCACTTTAGGTTAGGAAAGTTTTCTTCTATAATTTTGTTGAAGATATTTACTGGCTCTTTAAGTTGCAAATCTTTGCTTTTTTCTATATGTATAAACCTTAGGTTTGGTTTCATTGTGTCCTGGATTTCCTGGATGTTTTGTGATACAAGCTTTTAGCATTTTGCATTTTCTTTGACTGTTGAGTCAATACTTTCTATGGTACCTTCAGCACCTTTCTTCTATTTCTTGTATTCTGTTGTTGATGTTTACATCTGTGACTCCTGATTACTTTGCAAGGTTTTCTATCTCCATAGTTGTCTCCCTTTGTTTTTCTTTGTCTTTCTTTGTTGTTTCTACTTCTATTTCTGGATCCTGGATGGTTTTCTTCAGTTCCTTCACTTGTTTGTTTGTGTTTTCCTGTAATTCTTTAAGGGATTTTTGTGTTTCCTCTTTAAGGGCTTCTACCTTTTGACCTATGTTCTCCTGTATTTCTTTAATCATGTTTTTTTTGTTTGTTTGTTTCCTTTTTAAGGACTTCTACATGTTGACTCATGTTCTGCTCTATTTCTTTAAGGGAGTTATTTATGTCCTTGTTGAAGTCCTCTATCAGCATCATGAGATGTGCCTTTAAATCCAAATCATGCTTTTCTGGTCTGTTGGGGGTATCTAAGACTTGCTGTTGTGGGAGAACTTGGTTCAGATGGTGCCATGTTGCCTTGGTTTCTCTTTGCAATGTTCTTGCTTTTACCTTTTGCCATCTGGTTATTTGTGGTGTTAGCTGGTGTTGCTGTCTCTAACTGTGTCTTCTCTGTCATTCAAGCCTCCATATCTGTGCTCTTGAGAGACCCATTCTCTTTGTGTACACATGTATGTAGGTACTCCTGTAAGACCTCCTCTCTTATGGTTTTAATTGAGTATGTAACTCTGCAGCCCTGATCAGCTCTGGCCATGGGCAGAAATTGGAAGGCTCCTGTCCCACAGTGCTTTTAGGCTCTTGTGTCCTCAGGGTTTCTGGCTGTTTCCTCTGAGAAGCCGGGGTGGTCCTTTCTGTGCTGTCTGTCCTTTCTGCACTTTTCAATGATTAGCTACCTCTGTGTGTCACTTTGATATGTCACACTTTGGCAGAGTATGGTCTAAGACTGGACACAGGAACCAGAAAGTCTCTGGACATGATCTGAGATGCAGGGGAGGTCCCGACTGTGCTCATTGTCTTCTCTGTACTCCCGTGTGGTAGGCTACCTCCCTGTGCAACTTGGATATGGTGTGCAGCATCCAGATAATTACTCTTAATGGTTATGTATGTAAACATCCTCTGTTGTAAACTTCTATTTATGATTTGAATTTTTGTGTGAATTTGTGATGAACTTTTTAAAAATTTGTATTGTTGGATATATTCTTTATTTACATTTCATTTCCCTTTTCCTGGTTCCCCACCCCCCAAAGGTCCCCAATGCCATTTTCTCTCCCCCTATTCCCCCATCCTCCCCTTCCCACTACCCTGTTCTGGTATTCTCCTACATGATGCATAGGACGTTCCAGATCCAGGGTTTACTCCTTCCTTCTTCTCAGACATCATTTGGTATGTGGATTGTGTCATTGGTGTTCCAAGATTCAGGGCTAATATCCACTTATCAGTGAGTGCATACCATGGGTATTCTTTTGAGACTGGGTTAACTCACTTAGTATGATGTTCTCCAGCTCCATCCATTTGTCTAAGAATTTCATGAATTCATTGTTTCTAATGGCTGAATAGTACTCCACTGTGTATATATACCACATTTTTTGTATCCATTTCTCCGTTGAGGGACATCTGGGTTCTTTCCAGCTTCTGGCTATTATAAATAAGGCTGCTATGAACATAGTGGAGCATGTATCCTCATTACATGCTGGGGAATCTTCTGGGTCTATGCCCAGGAGTGGTATGGCAGGGTTCTCCGGAAATATTATGTCCAGTTTTCTGAGGAACCTCCAGACAGATTTCCAGAGTGGTTCTACCAGCTTGCAATCCCACCAGCAGTGGAGGAGTGTTCCACTTTCTCCACATCCTTGCCAACACCTGTTGTCTCCTGAGTTTTTAATCTTAGCCATTCTGACTGGTGTGAGGTAAAAATCTCAGGGTTGTTTTGATTTGCATTTCCCGAATGACTAATGATGCTGAAAATTTCTTAACGTGCTTCTCAACCATCCAAAGTTCTTCAGTTGAAAAGTCTTTGTTTAGCTCTGTACCCCATTTTTGATAGGGTTATTTGGTTTTCTGGGGTCTAACTTCTTGAGTTCTTTGTACACATTGAATAATAGCCCTCTGTCAGATATAGGGTTGGGGAAGATCTTTTCCTAATTTATTAGTTGCCAATTAGTCTTTTTGACAGTGTCTTTTGCCTTACAGAAACTTTGTAATTTTATGAGGTCCCAATTGTCAATTCTTGATCTTAGAGCATAAGCTATTGGTGTTCTGTTCAGGAACTTTAGCCCTGAACCATTGTCCTCAAGGGTCTTCCCAAGTATCTTTTCTATTAGTTTTAGTGTGTCTGGTTTTATGTGGAGGTCCTTGATCCACTTGGAGTTAAGCTTAGTACAGGGAGATAAGAGTGGATCAATTCACAATCTTCTGCATGCTGACCTCCAGTTGAGCCAGCACCATTTGTTGAAAAGTTTATTTTTTTTCCCACTGGATGTTTTCAGCTCCTTTGTCGAAGATCAATTGGCCATAGATTTGTGGGTTCAATTCTGGGTCTTCAATCCTACTGTATTCATCCACCTACCTGTCACTGTACCAATATCATGCAGTTTTTACCACTACAGCTCTGTAGTATTGATTGAGGTTTGGCATACTTATTCCCCCAAAATTTCTTTTACTGTTGATAATAGTTTTAGCTATTCTGGGTTTTTTGTTATTCCACATGAAATTGAGAATTGCTCTTTCTAATTCTATGAAAAACTGAGTTGGGATTTTGATGGGGATTATGGTGAATCTGTATGTTGCTTTTGACAAGTAGGCCACTTTAACTATATTAATCCTGCCAACCCATGAGCATGGAAGATTTTTCCATTTTCTGACGTCTTCTTCCATTTCTTTCTTCAAGGACTTAAAGTCCCTGTAAAACAAATCTTTCACTTGTTAGGTTAGAGTCACGCCAAGATACTTTATATTGATTGTGGCTATTGTGAAGGGTGTCCTTTCCCTAATTTCTTTCTCAGCCTGCTTATCCTTTGAGTATAGGAAAGCTACTGATTTGCTTGATTTGCTTTTATAACCAGCCACTTTCCTGAAGTTGTTTATCAGTTGTAGGAGTTCTCTGGTGGAGTTTGTTGCGTCACTTAAGTATACTATCATGGCAGCTGCAAATAGTGACAGTTTTACTTTTTCCTTTCCAAATTGTATCCCTTTGAATTCCATATATTGTTGAATTGCTCTAGCTAGAACCTCAAGTACTATATTGAAAAGATATGGTGAGAGGGGGCAGCCTTGTCTAGTCCCTGATTTTAGTGGGATTGCTTCAAGTTTCTCTCCATTTACTTTGATATTGGCTACTGGTTTGCTGTAAATTGCTTTTACTATGTTTAGGCATGGGCCTTGAATTCCTGTTCTTTCCAAGACTTTTAGCATGAAAGGAGGCTGAATTTTGTCAAATGCATTTTCAGCATCCAGTGAGATGACCATGTGATTTTTTTCTTTGAGTTTGTTTCTGTAGTGGATTACATTGATGGAATTACATATATTGAACCATCCATGCATCCCTGAGATGAAGCCAACTTGATCATGGTGAATGATCATTTTGATGTGTTCTTGGATTGGGTTGGCAAGAATTTTATTGAGTCTTTTTGCATCGATGCTCATAAGGGAAGTTCATGGCCGGAAGTTCTCTTTCATGGTTGGATCTTTGTGTAGTTTTGGTATCAGCATAATTGTGGCTTTGTAGAATCAGTTGGTTAGTGTTCCTTCTGTTTCTATCTTGTGGAATAGTTTGAAGGGTATTGGTATTAGGTCTTCTTGAAGGACTGATAGATTTCTGCACTAAAACCATCTGGTCATGTGTTTTTTTGTTGTTGTTGTTGTTGTTGTTGTTTTTGTTTTTTGTTTTTTGTTTGTTTGTTTTTTGTTAGAAGACTTTCTATGACCCCTTCGACTTCTTTGGGGGTTGTGGGACTGTTTAGCTTATCTATTTGATCATTATTTAATTTTGGTATTTGGTATCTGTCTAGGAAATTGTCCATTTCCTGCAGATTCTGCAGTTGTGTTGAGTATAGACTTTTGTAGTAGGATCTGATGATTTTTTGAATTTCCTCAGTTTCAGTTGTTACATCTCCCTTTTCCTTTCTAATTTTGTTAATTTGGATACTCTCTCTGTGCCCTTTGTTAAGTCTGGCTAAGGGTTTGTCTATCTTGTTGATTTTCTCAAAGAACCAGCTCCTGGTATTGTTGATTCTTTGTGTGATTCTCTTTGCTTCAACTTGATTGATTTCAGCCCTGAATTTGATAATTTCCTGTGTTCTACTCCTCCTGGGTGAATTAGCTTCTTTTTGTTCCAGAGCTTTCAGGTATGCCATTAAGTTGCTAGTATATGCTCTTTCCTGTTTCTTTTTGGAGGAACACAGGGCTATGAGTTTTTCTCTTAGCACTGCTTTCATTGTGTCCCATAGATTTGGGTATGTTGTGCATTCATTTTCATTAAATTCTAAAAAGTCTTTGATTTCTTTCTTTATTTCTTCCTTGACTAAGTTATCATTGAGTAGAATATTGTTCAGCCTTCAGCTGTATGTGGACTTTTTGTTGTTTTTGTTGCTATTGAAGTCCACTCTTACTCCATGGTGATCTGATAGGAGGCATGGGATTAGTTTGATCTTATATTTGTTGAGGTCTGTCTTGTGATCAATTATATGGTCGACTTTGCAGAAGGTACCATGAGGTGCTGAGAAAAAGTTATATGCTTTTGCTTTAGGATGAAATGTTCTATATATAACTGTCAAAACCAATTGGTCCAAAGTTTCAATGTTTCCCTGTGTCCCTGTTTAGTTTCTGTTTTTGTGATCAGTCCATTGAGGTTAGTGGAGTGTTGAGGTCCCCCACAATAATTGTGTTCAGGGCAATGTGTGCTTTGAGCTTTAGTAAAGTTGCTTTAATGAATGAGGGTGCCCTTGCATTTGGAGTATAGATGTTCAGAATTGTGAGTTCTTCTTGGTGTATTTTCCCCTTGACCAGCAAGAAGTGACCTTCTTTGTCTCTTTTGATGACTTTAGGTTGAAAGTCGATTTTACCTAATATTAGAATGGCTATTCCAGCTCGTTTCCTGAGACCATTTACTTGTAAAATTGTCTTCCAACCTTTTACTCTAAAGTAGTGTTTGTCTTTGACCCTGAGGTGTGTTTCCTGTATGCAGCAAAATGTAGGGTCCTGTTTACGTATCCAGTCTGTTAGTCTATGTCTTTTTATTGGGGAATTGAGTCTGTTGATGTTAAGATATTAAGGAATATGATGTTAAGATATTAAGGAATAGTGATTATTTCTTCCTGTCATTTTTCATGTTATTTTTGTTTTTGCATTGTTTTCTTTTGAGTTTGATGGAAGAACGTTACTATCTTGCTTTTTCCAGGGTGTAGTTATGCTCCTTATATTGGGGTTTTCCTCCTATTATCCTTTGTAGGGTTGGGTTTGTGAAAATATATTGTGTAAATTTGGTCTTGTCATGGAATATTTTTGTTTCTCTATCTATGCTGATTGAGAGTCTTGGCTGACATTTGATTTCTCTGAGAGTCTGCATGAGATACGCCTGGGATCTTCTAGCTTTCATGGTCTCTGGTGAGAAGTCTGGTGTGATTTTGATAGGTCTTCCTTCATATGTTACTTGGCCTTTTTCTCTTACTGCCTTTAATATTCTTTCTTTGTTTAGTACGTTTAGGGTTTTGATTATTATGTGACGAGAGGTATTTCTGTTCTGGTCCAGTCTTTTTGGAGTTCTGTAGGCTTCTTGTATATTCATGGGCATCTCTCTCTTTAGGTTAGGGAAGTTTTCTTCCATAATTTTGTTGAAGATATTTGCTAGCCCTTTCAGTTGTAGATCTTCACTCTCATCTATACCTATAATCCTTAGGTTTTGTCTTCTCATTTTGTCCTGGATTTCCTGGATGTTTTGGTTACAAGCCTTTTGCATTTTGCATTTTCTTTGACTGTGGAGTCAATGGTTTCTATGGTATCTTCAGCATCTGAGATTCTTTTTTTTTAAATTGGAAAGGAAGAATTCAAAGTATCTTTATTTATACACAATATTATAGTATATATAAGTATCCCAAAAAATTCCACGAGGAAACTCCCACTGCTGAAATTAGCTAATAGAAAATTCACTCACAGAAATCAGTAACCCTTCTATGTATTAATGACAAATGGACTAAGAAAGAATCCAGGGAATCAACACCTTTCACAAGAGCATCAAATAAAATTAAATATCTTGGAGTAACTCTAACCAAGAAAGTGAAAGATTTGTATGATAAAAACTTCAAGTCATTGAAGAAGATATCAAAAGATGGAAAGTTCTAACAAGGGTCAAGACTCATTAGGATTAACATGGTAAAAATGGCCATCTACCAAAAGCAATCTACAGATTCACTGCAATTCCCATGAGATTCTTACTTCTATCTCTTATATTCTGTTGGTGATATTTGCATCTACAACCCCTGATTTCTTCCCAAGGTTTTCTGTCTCCAAAGTTTTCTCCCTTTTGATTTCTTAGTTGTTTCTACTGCTGTATTTAGATCCTGGATGGTTTTACTCAGTTCCTCCACTTGTTTGTTTGTGTTTTCCTGCAATTCTTTAAGAGATATTTGTGTTTCCTCTTTCATGGCTTCTGCCTGTTGATTCAGTTTCTCCTGCATTTCTTTAAGTGATTTTTTCATTTCCTCTTTATTGACTTCTGTCTGTTGACCATATACACCTGGATTTCTTTAAGTGATTTTTGTGTTTGCATTTTAAGGGCTGCTAACCTGTTCATGTCCCCCTGCATTTCTTCAAGAGATTTTCTTATGTCTTTATTTGTGTTCCTCTAGTGAGATCATGAGCAGTGCTTTTAAATCCACCTCTTGCTTTTCTGGTGTGTTGGGGTATTCAGGACTTGCTGTGGTTGGAGAATTGGGTTCAGATACTGCCATATTGCCTTGTTTTCTGTTAGTGATGTTCCTACATTTGCCTTTTGCCATCTGTCCATCTGTGGAGTTAGTTGGCCTTGTTGTTACTGGTTGGTGTTTGAAGCTCCTATGAGCCTGGCATTCGGTGCTGCTGTCACAGAAGGAGACCACACTCCCAACTTGAAAACCTGAAGTTTTCAGCCACTGGGCTCCAAATTACCTCCTCAGCTCTGCTGGACTGTACTCAAGTCTCCTCCTTGCTTTCTGTTGGGTGCTTAACTGGCCTCCCATGTTCTCCTCCTGGTTTGCCAGGTTAGTCTAACAGCTCCAAGATGGTGGCAGGTCTCAGGGCTCTGTTTAACCACAGGCTTCCCTGCAGGACTGGATCTTCCCTGGCTGGACTGCTGGAGCCTAGGCTGTGGCTCTCTCAGTCCGCAGGGCTCCATCTGGTTGAGCTGCTCTCCCTAAGATAGTGTCAGACCACGGGATTCTGTCTAACCACAGGGCTCTCTGTAGATCAGGAGCTTCCCTGGTTGAACTGCAGGATCCAAGTTGTGATGAACTTTTAACATGTGATAATGTCTTCTGAAAGATGTATAAGTACTGAGGACAGAAAAGTAGAGAAGAATGTTTTTCTATTTCCCCACAGAGGAGAATTTTGGCCTTTTCCCACTTACAGAAGATTTTTTTTTCCCCTTCGCTACTTAGAAGATTTTTTCCCTTTTCCAGCTTAGGGTCTTTCCACTTTCCCCCTTTTTGCTTAGATAGCTTTAATAGGGAACTTTTCACAACTTAGCAATGATCACTTTTCAAAGTGGTCCCTTGTTTACCTGCTACTTCCTACTAGCAGGTAGAAAGTTAAAGCTGCACAGTTCCTTCTGAGATCCACACTACCCACCTCCAACTTCAGCTGTTACGCTACAGGTGTCAATTGCCAAGCAAGCAGATTTTGCCTTTGGAAAGAACAAGAAAGATTTTAGGAAGTTTTAGAAGTTTTCATTAGCATTTCAGTACAGTAAGACAGGTGGAATATACAGAAACCCTCAAACTTTAAAGACACCAAAGTCCTATTTTGTGCCTGTGACACTATCCTTTCTGGGCCAGAAGGTTCCCAGCTCATTTTCCTCTTCTTTATCCCATGTTCTTTCTTTAATAAGGAGTTTTACTCAAAAAGGGTATAGTTGAAAATCTCTAGGTTGTGAGACCAGAAAGCCAGGACATTGAAACCATGTGTGAAGCCATGGCTTCAGTTCTATGGCACTCCACTGCTATCACTGGAGTCAGTCACCTCTCTAAAACAAATCCAGCCTTGAAAACTGAAGAGGACATTAGTTCTACTTTGATTTATGAAAAAGAACATTTTTAATATGACAAACCAGAACACAAAAAGTAAACAAATCCATAGAAAGCAGTTGATATACATGTGTGTTTATATAATTAGTTTTATCAACATTTTAAGACATTAAAAATCAGGTTGCCATTTTACCTTTTCTTTTGGTACTGGGGACATTATTGTTAAGAGGGGAGAAAATATTTTCCCAAACTCTGTTTTTCTGTTTGTTTTCTTTTTTCTTTTTTTTCTTTTGCCTTTATTGTTTATTTTATTTATTTATTTAACTTTCAAATATTATTCCCTTTCCCTGGTTTCTCCTCCACAAATCCCCACCCCTTCCCTCCTCTACCCTGCTTCTAAGATGGTGCTCCCTCACCCACCCACCCATCCTTCCTCACTACCCTCAGGGTCTCAGGAGATAGCTATAACAGGCTCCTGTCAGCAAGCACTTCCCTGCATCCACAATAAAGTCCAGGTTTGGTGGCTATATATGAGATGGATTCCCAGGTGGATCCACCTCTTCATGGCCTTTCCTTCAGTCTCTGATCCACTCTGTGTCCCTGTATTTTCTTTAGATGGGAGCTCTTCTGGATTACTATGTTTGAGATGGGTGGGTGGCCCCATCCCTCAACTGCTGCAGTCCCTAACCTCTGGATATGGTCTCTATAGGTTCTCTCTCCCCTTTGTTGGGTATTTAAGCTAATATCATTCCCATTGGGTCCTGGGAGCTTCTTCCTCTCCTGGAAACTCGGACTTTCTCTTGGCTACTCCAAGTTTTGCATCTCCCACTACTCTATACCTTGTTCAGTATCCTGACCATCTGTACATACACTATTTGTAAAGATCTCACCCAGCTTACTTTTCACTATGCTTCAACTCCACACAGCACCCAACCTCAACTGCTAAGCAGGAGGCAGAGTCAGCATTCATTCTTGAATGAGGACAGCAGACCTGCAGAGTACAACACAGCAAGGACTTCACTATTCCCTGGAAGAGAAATGAGTGCACAGATCTGGTTTGCAGTCTTTCAAGGGCACCTCCTCCCCTCTGCTGGTGTTCACTACTTTGTTCTGCCCAGAAGCAAGATGGTAATCTTAATCAAAATGGGCAATTAGGTCTTTAAAATAAATTAAAAATTACTTTATATAAAGCAGGACAAACAATTTCATTCTTGCAAAAAGAAAAATGTTAATAAAGAACATGCTGAGATGGTGGTCGGCTGTCCACAACTTCTTCTTAACTGGATCTTGTGAAGCATCTTTGAGTTGCTTCTTCACCTCACCCATTCTGCCTGAAGACTCTTTTGTGTCTCTAGTCATGTTTTCATTTTCTTCTGGGCTTAAGCTTTCCTTTTTAAATTTGGTCCCATTAGGGATCAAATTTTTGCCTTTGAGGAGCCCATTTATAGCAGCTTTGTTTTTTCTGATAGTCTTTGTGAAGCTCAAAGACTCCTGTACACCTGCCTCCTCCTCCAGCTTTCTCAGGACCAGAGGTAGTCTTGATTCCCCCACACCACCCTCCAGTAGCCCCAGGTCATTCTGCTGGCAACTGGGCAATGGTGCCCTTTCCTCCATGTGTTTGCAGAAGTACTCCTGGTTCATCACTGCACTCTTCACTGTTTTGTAGAAAATTTCCTTCTCATACAAGTCCAAATTAATGGCCATTGTGGCACTGACAGAGAAGTCAGGGTTCTTCAAGATGATCTTACCTTCCTCAATTGTCATTTTATATGTTTTTTTAAAAGAAGTGAGGATCTATCTTCCAGAAATGTCTAAAGTTTGACCTCATTGTCAGAGCTGACAGGAGACTCTGAGTTCCCTAGAGTGAAGATCCTCTCAGTCGTGTTTTCTCCTAGCAAATGTTCTTTTTTTTTTTTTGCTTCTTTTAAATTTTAACTCACTGTTTCTTTTTCAGTTTTCTTCATTTTGACAATTTCATACATGTACACCACAAAGAACAATCATATGCACTTTTACATGCATTTTACTGAGCCATTCATCTCTGCCCAGCTTCTCGAATTCTGCATGCCTGAAGAGGATCTAAAAGAACATTTGCCAGTGTTGTAAAATGCATGTAAAAATACTGGATGTTGGGATGCTAGTCTGAGCCAATACCTCAGCTTTCATGGCATAGACTCTGCCATTTTTACCCACTCCAAGCCCTATATCATGTGAGTTAATGTCAAAGTAAAAAAAAAAAAAAAAAAAAAAAACAACTGTGGATAACAAACTCTGCATTTGACTAAGTACTATTAAAATGTAAATCTGATCTGCAGCCTGAAGATCCTACAGAGCCACCCATCTTCCAGGTTATATCCAGTTGTAATAAGGCCATTGGCATGATTGTACCTATTCCATAAAAGAATCAGAGTCAAGGTCACCCAGGAGCCATCGTTTTGTTCATCTCATTCCTACAAAACAAAATTGTAGGGATTTCGTTTTGCTGAGATGGCACACCTATAGTCCTTGTAAGAGAAAAAAATTCTTCAAAGGCATTTTGTTGGCATGAGGATGGGTTTAGATAACTTTATAGAAATAGACATACTTGCATATTGTGTTTTATACTGACTGAAGAAATCATGGATGGCTTGTTACGACTAAAGACATCACACTTCCTCTTCTTTGAAGTAGAGAGGGATGTCATATTTACTGGGGAAGGTCTGAATGTATGGTTGACAGAAAGAGTTGGGATTGGCTCGCTCATACTACAGATGAAAGGCCAGTGAAGTGTTTTTGATAGCTTGGGAAATTCCATCTTGGGAATACATGTGCCATAATACTGAATTCTTAGGAGATTCAATAGTCATTAGTAACTTTACTGGAATACATAAAAGTAATTCTGCTTTGATGTCTTTTGTTGCTGTCAAACTGAAGCCGTCTTCTTTGAAGTTAACAATTTCAAATCCCTCAACAGAAGTCCATTTCATTAGAGCAGGGAAGTAATCTTCCCTTTTCCCATCAAAAGTAACAGACAGACTTTTTGCTTCTTTTGTATTTTCTCAAACAGAGCCAGGATCTGTATGTACTCTTCCCATTCTTTTCTTGGGCCAGGTTCAAGACTGCTACATTTCTGCAACAGCTCACTTGAAATGTTCAAGATTTCCTTTGGTGATACAGTGACTGTGGTCCAAGTACCTGATTTCTGAGTTTTCACTCAACTCTTTCTGAATACCCGCTTCACCTATGAGTGGTGGCAGTGCCATACTCCAGTCTGGACTCCATCTCCATCATCTACCTGAAACAAACCCCAGGCTGCAGGGGTGGTAGTGGCACCATCCAGATCCCTATTTTCATATTTCCATTATCAAAACATTTCTGGTAACACAATGGCTTTAATTGGTTAATTAAAATGTATAGAAAATAGCATCTTAATAAATTTTATATGTTTTATGTCTGAATAGAAGAAACATTTTATAGTGTGTAATTAAGAATGGAATAACTTCTAGCTCATGGACATTCTCCTCTCTTGCTATTTCCCAAGGCCCAAACCTCATCCCTAGTGTTGTAACAGAAAACCGGGTGCATCCTTACTTCACCTCTTCTCGCATCTACTGCAGATTTCAAAGACAATCCACTCCTAATCTACCTCCTCCACCTCGTGGTTTTATCCCAGCCCCCAACTCCAGCAGATACCCACTGCTATGCTTATATGCCCCACCTGCCATAAAACCAGGTAGGCTGCTCACCAACTTTCTCTTCTCTCTCCAAAGACCCCATCCCTCAAACTTGTTTATAGCACATTAAGAGAAGATTATCTGCATCTTTCCTCACCCTTGCTGACATACCCTGTGGATCCCATGAATCACTTCCCCCTAAACCTCCCATTTGTTGCTTTGTACCAAACCCCAACTCCAGAAGCCACTCCCTGTTAACAAAGGCAACTCTTCCCAAGGCAACAAGTAGACTCACACCTCTCCTACTATCCCTGAGAGCCTGCATCAACTGCACCCTAGCTCTATAGCTATAAACCTGCTGAGGATCTCTGATTCCACCACCAAACTCATTTCAGTTACCTAACATGAATATGAGCAGGCATTCCCTGTAAACACTCCAGCTCCATAGGCCAGGAAAGAATGCAACACATAACCACCACACTCTGAAAACTAAGAGAGAAAACACAAACCAAAGAACAAAACAACCACAAAAAAAGACCGATACAAAAATCAGCAACTATACCTTTAATCATCCCAAACCCACATATCTAGACACAACTTTAAAATGAAATCAATAAGGGACAGCACAAAATTTATCCACTAGAATACTCCCATCTTACCACAGTAGGACCTGACTATACCAACGTAGCTGATGCACGATAACAAAAACCTTAAAATAAACTATATAAAGATGGCTGTGCCCCAAAAATAGAAGTGAACAAATGTCTTAAAGAAATCCAGAAAACACAAACAATTATAGAAAATAAATGAACCCCCAAAGAAACACATGAAAACAAACACTTGAAAGGAATGAATAAAACTGTTCAAGACCTGAAAACAGAAATAGAAGCAATAAAGAAAACATCAACTGAGGGTAGCATGGAAGTGAAAAGGTTACAAAATCTAACAAGAAATACAGAGGCAAGCTTTATCCACAGAATTGAAGCGATGGAAAAGGTAATCTCAGGAGCTGAAAATACAATAGAAGAAATAGACACATCAGTCAATGAAAATGGTAAATACAATATACTGGTGACACAAAAGCAAGGAAATCTGAGACAATATGAAAAGAACAACCCTAATCATATGAAGAATAGAGGAAGGAGAAGAATACCACCTCTAATGCCAAGAAAATATTTTCAACAAAATCATTAAAAAACTTTGCCAAACCTAAGAAAAGTGATGCCTATAAGGTATAAGAAGCATACATAAGATTAAATAGATTGAGTCAGAAAATAATATTCCCTTGACATATAATAATCAAAATATTACACATATAGAACCAGGAAAGACTACTAAAAGCTGGAAGGTAAATAGATCAACTAACATATAAGTGAAAACTTATCAGAATCACACTGACTTCCCAATTGAGACTCTAAAGGCCAGAAGGGTCTAATCATATATATATATATATATATATATATATATATATATATATATATACCAGACACACTAAAACTAATAGAAAAGAAACTGGGGAAGACCCTTAAGGACATTGGCTCAGGGGGATAGTTCCTGAACAGAACACCAATAGTTTATGCTCTAAGATCAAGAATAGATAAATGAGACCTCATAAAATTACAAAGTCAAAAGACACTGTCAAAAGGACAAATCTGCAACCAACAAATTAGGAAAAGATCTTCACCAACCCTACATCTGACAGAAAGCTAATATCCAATCTATATAAGTAACTCAAGAAATTAGACCCCAGAAAACCAAATAACCCTATTAAAAAAATGGGGTACAGAGCTAAAAAAGAATTTTCACCTGAAGAACTTTAGATGGCTGAGGAGCACCTTAAGAAATGTTCAACATCATTAGTCATTAGGGAAATGCAAATCAAAACAACCCTGAGATTTCACCTCACTCCAGTCAGAATGGCTAAGATTAAAAACTCAGGAAACAGCAGGTGTTGGCGAGGATGTGGAGAAAGAGGAACATTCCTCCACTGCTGGTGGGATTGCAAGCTGGAACAACTACTCTGGAAATCAGTCTGGTGATTCCTCAGAAAACTGGACATGATACTTCTGGAGGACCCTGCCAAACCACTCCTGGGCATATGCCCAGAAGATTACCCAGCATGCAATAAGGATGCTCCACTATGTTCATAGCAGCCTTATATATAATAGCCAGAATCTGTAAAGAACCCAGATGTCCCTCAATGGAGGAATGGATACAAAAAAGTGTGGTATATATACACAATGGAGTACTATTCAGCCATTAGAAACAATGAATTCATTAAATTCTTAGACAAATGGGTGGAGCTGGAGAATATCATACTAAGTGAGGTAACCCAGTCTCAAAAGAATGCCCATGATATGCATTCGCCGATAAGTGGATATTAGCCTAGAATCTTGGAACACCAAAGGCACAATCCACATACCAAATGATGTCCAAGAAGAAGGAAGGAGTGGACCCTGGTTCTGGAAAGGCTCAAAGCATCAGTGTAGGAGAATACCAGAACAGGGAAGTGGGAAGGGGTGGATGGGGTAACAGGGGGAGGGAAAAGGGCATGTGGGACCCTTGGGGGGCGGGTAACCAGGAAAAGGGAAATGAAATGTAAATAAAGGACATATCCAATAAAAAATCTTATATATAGGATTACCTGTGAATAGAATGACCTAGCAATTCTAAACAATGCACAGTTCTAAGTAGCCAAAAAGCCACAAAGGTTTTCATATAAGTGAATACAATAAATCGTTTATCCATAGCAGGATATCATTGGTCCATAAAGGGTAGTGAACTGTGTGTAGGTCTATGCTGGGATGGGGGCAGGGGACCTCTGAAACCCTCTGATAAGTGAAAAATTCCAGGCAGGTCACATACAGTATGAATGACCACTCAAATGACATTCAGAACAGGAAACCCACTCACATACCAGACCTGGTGCAGCAACCAGGCCTATAAGCAGTCTATTGTGGAGACCAAGGCAGAAGGAACACAAGTCCAAGGCCACCCTTGACAACTTAGTAAGCTCAAAATTGAAAGGAGAGAGAGAGAGAGAGAGAGAGAGAGAGAGAGAGAGAGAGAGAGAGAGAGACCATGGTGACTGGCACGAACTCCAGAACGTAACTACTGGGCAGGAGCTGCTCAGTGGGAAGGTTTTTTTAATTACGATGTTGAAATATTTTTGATCTAGAATTGTGCAATCTCAGGGAAAACCTAATGTTTGTTTTTAATAACAGTTTAGTGTTATGTGAATTTCACATCAATAGAAATACTTAATAAAGCAGTTCAATTTAGTCATACACACACACACACACACACACACACACACAAGAAAGACATGCAAACACACTATTCAGTAAAAAGCAAGATAAGGTCAATTAAAAATACTTACAAATGTAGCCATAGAGAAGGGGCTAGAAGGGGAACTCCAAATTAGGAAGGTTAACTATACACATGGAACCACAAGTAATAATCTCATACTAGCAATAGCAAAAGAAGGGGAGCATAGACACACATACCACCACTACCAGCACTAACACCTACAATAACAGAAACACCAGCAGCAGCAGCAACAGAAACAAAAAAAAATTGAAACTTGTTCAATGATATCTCTCAATGTCAGTCTTCGCTATTCTTCAACTGAAACATGCACACTAACAGAATATATGCAAATATAGGATCCATCCTTCTGCTACACACAAGAAACAGACTTTATCATCAAGAATAGATATTACCTAGGGGAAAAGGATTGGAAAAGGATATTCCAAGCAAATGGACCTAAGAAGTAAGCTAGTATATCACAATTTAATACTAAAAATTAAAAGACTTCAAACAAAAGCTAATAAAAAGAGATGAGGAATGATACTCTACATACTCATCAAACAAAATCAACCAACATGACATTTCAATTTTTATCATCTTTGCCCTAAAGTCTAGGCCAACCAAATTTGTAAAAGAAACACTACTACAGATTATATCATACGCTGACTATCACATCCTGAAAATTGGAAACTTCAGTATCTTGCTGTTACCAATGGACTAGTCATCCATACAAAAACTATACAGAGAAAAACTAGAGATAACATAATTTATAAAATAGAGGGGTCAAAAAGATATTATAGAGCACTTCACACAAACACACAAAGAAAATGTGCTTTCTAATATGCATCTCATGGAGCATTCTCCAAGATTGACAAGACACTTAGAGACAAAATAATATCTGAACAGATATAAGAAAATTGAAATATCTTTGTACGTTCTTTCAAACTACCATGGGTTAAAGCAGGATATCAACAATAAAAGAAATAACAGAAAGCTTATTAACTCATGGAAACTGAACAACTCTTTTGAATAAAAACCATATTAAGACTGAAAAACAGAAGTTAAAGACTTTCTAGCATTCAATGAAAATGAATATACATAGCATACCCAAATTTATAGAACACAATGAAAAGTTTGCTAAAGGAAAGCTCTTAGCACTAAATGACTACATAAAATTGGGCTTAACATCACATGGGAAAGCCCTAGAACAAAAAGCAATGCACACAAGAAGAGTAGATTACAAGATATAATCAATCCAATGAATGAAATTGTTAAAGCAGAAACAAAGAAAATCAATAAAACAAAGAAATATAACTTAGACCAAATCAACAGGACAGACATACTCTCATTCAAATTACTAAGAGGCAGAGAAAACTCATGCAAATTTTAAAAAATTAGAAATGAAAGAACAGACATAAGAACAGGTTTAGAGGAAACCCATAGAATTATAAGTATATACTTTATGAACCTCTATTTCAATTCGATTCCCTCACCCATATTGCCTGCCTGCTGAGTCTTCTGAGGTACTTACTCTCAAGCTTTCCTGAGGTGCCTGCAATTCCCAACTAACCTCCATTGTCCCTATAACTCTCTGTGCACCTTCATTAGATCTGCTGATCCAGAAGCATAAATGTTCTAGTCTCTTCCCACACATGATTCCCAAGCATGCTGAGACTTCTGGGTCAGACTCAGCTGCCCTGAGCCAATTATTCTCCTCTTTGGACCCCCATCTGCCTGCCCCCTCTTAAACAACCTCATCAGACCTGCTGATCCAGAACCATAGAGGGATAACCATCAGAGGGATGTCACATCAGGACCATTGAGGTAAGGGCCCCTCCCACAACAGGAACATCCACAGACTAAAGGAACTCAGATGCCTAAAGGCCCTTAATTGAACAGAATCAACAAAATCCAGAACAATATCACACCTCTAGAGAACAACTACACTACTAAAGCAAGCCTTAATACAACTGAAGCATAATGTAAAACACCACAGATGCCAACTAAAACTACTATACCCAATAAAACTCTCTATCACCACAGATGAAAAAGATGAAACATTTCAAGAAAAATTCAAATTTAAACAATATTTATCCATAAGTACAGTCTTTCAAAAAATACCAGAAGGAAAATTCTACCCAAGGAGATGAACTAAATCCAAGAAAATACAGGAAATAAGTAACTCTATTCCAGAAAAAAACAAGAGAAACAGACACACACACACACACACACACACACACACACACACACACTAATCCAGTGAACATTGAAATAACACAAACTAAGAATCACTGGTCATTAATATCTCTTAATATTGATGGACTCAATTCCCCAAGAAAAAGACAGAGGCTAACTGAATGGATGTGATAACAGGATCCATTATTCTACTGCATACAAGAAACACACTTCAGCAGCAAAAATAAATTTTACTTCAGACTAAAGGGCTGGAAAAAAATTCTTTTCAAGCAAACACATCCAAAAACAAGCTGGAATAGTCATTATAATCTCTATTAAACAATACATTCAATCAAAATTAATGAAAAGATATAGGGAAGGAGAACTTATATTCATCAAAGGAAAAAATCTATTTTAAATCTCAATTCTGAATATCTGTGTTCCAAACACTAGGGCACCCACATTTGTAAAAGAAACATTCATAAGGGAAATTGGTTTGAAGTTCTCTCTTTGTGTGTGTGTGGGTGGGTGCTGGGTCTTTGGTTTAGGCAACAACATAATTGTGACTTCATAGAATGAATTGGGATGTCTCAGATAATCTTCAGTAGACACTGGAATCCTGAAGATGTAGATAGTAGTGCCAGTGAAAGAATGGATGTGCTGGTAAGGTAAGAGCAGGCAGACATTAAAGTATAGACTTCTAGCAGAAAGTGTGTCCCAGAGTAAAGGTGTGCCTTTCTGCCTCAAGATCTGTATTAAAAAATGTGTATGCTTTCCTACCTCAAATGTCTGGATCAAAAATGGGTCTATATAGCTATTACATATTAAGCAAAAAAGCATATACAGGTGTGGTCTCCATTTTTGAAATGTAGTTAATTTTAGTTGTCAAGTTGACAACTAAGAATAGCCATCATAAGTAATGAGTCTGCTCACTTCTCATATTCAAGCTGGTTTTCTGAGAAGCACTGTAATTATTACATCCAGCCAACTACTGAGTTCATGGACTACCTGTTCACAGCCAGCCATTGTTGGATTATAAATCTCACACACACACACACACACACACACACACACACACACATGAACTCATATCAGAAAAGACTAAGGAAAATGTGTCCACCCCCTCAAAAAACTTCACCTGCTTTCTAAATTTCAGAAGTATAATCTCTTGCTCCTATTTTTCCTCTAAGTCATGAGAGTGGTGTGTTCCACAGTGTCATTCCATTGCAGGGATTCTCAAGCTTGAGTGTGTCTTACAACCCTTAGGCAGGTTGTTGTGACCTCTTGGGTTTCTGCTTCAGTATGCATGAGTGAGGCCTGAGAATTCATATTTCTAGCACCTTCTTCATGTTGCTGAATCACTCATCTAATTCAGTAGTTTTCAAGCCTAATTAACATTAAAATCACTAGAACAGAGGAGTCTGTGTTTCCTATGATTCTTTGGCTATTTTTTCCCTTTCAATCCATGAAGCTTAACATTTGATCCTGTGGTCTAGCAGGAAATTTGGCATTGACAATGGGGGAGGGTGCAGGGGGGCAACAATCTGTCTAATAGGATGGCTCTAATTCAACAGGCTCCCCCATCAACAATGACAAAATTCTCCATGGGACTAGGAAAGGATGGTGATGATTGTTGCTTCCAGAAAAGTTTGAAGTTAATGGAGCATATATTAAATGAATAGCTGTACTGGAGTAGAAAAAAAAAAGAGTGAATTTGGGAATCTTCCTACTGTTCCTAATTTGTGGAATAGTTTGAAGAGTATTGGTATTTAGTATTAGGTCCTCTTTGAAGGTCTGAGATAATATGGCATTTTTGTTGTTGTTTTTGTTTGTTTGTTTATTTGTTTGTTTGTTTGTTTGTGAGACATTTCATGACTGCTTCTATTTCCTTAGGAGTTGTGGGACTGTTTAGATGGTTTATCTGATCCTGATTTTGGTACCTGTTACAAGTCTAAAAAATCATCCATTTCATCTACATTTTCTAATTTTGTTGAGTATAGGTTTGTTTTTTTTAAAGTAGGATTTGATGAATTATTTTTAATTTCATCAGTTTCTGTTATGTCTCACTTTTCATTTTTGATTTTGTTAATTTGGATACTGTCTCTGTTCTCTAGTTAATTTGGCCAAGAGTTTCTCTTTCTTGTTGATTTTTTCAAAGAACCAGCTCCTAGGTTTTTTGATTCTTTATATATTTCTTTCTGTTTCTACTTGGTTGATTTTAGCCCTGAGTTTGATTATTTTCTGCAGTCTACTTCACTTGGTTCTCTTTGCTTTTTTTGTTCTAGAGCTTTCAGGTATGCTGAAAAGCTGATAGTGTATCATCTCTCTAATTTTTTTATAGAAGCCACTTAGAGCTATGAGTATTCCTCTTAGTACTACTTTCATTGTGTCTCATAAGTTTAGGTATGTTGTGCTTTCATTTTTGTTAAGTTCCAGAAAGCCTTTATTTTCTTTCGTTATTTCTTCCCTGATCAAGTTATCATTGCGTAGACAGTTGTTCAGCTTCCAGGTGTATGTGAGCTTTCTTTCCTTTTTGTTGTTATTGAAGACCAGTCTTAGTCTGTGGTGGTTCTATCAAATACATTGGATTAATTCAAAGTTCTTGTATTGGTTGAGGTTTTTTGTTTGTTTGTTTTTGCTTTTTGGTCCAAGTATATGGTCAGTATTGGAGAAGGTACCATGAGGTGCTAAGAAAAATGTATGTTCTTTTGTTTTAGGGTGAAATGGTCTGTAGATATCTGTTCAATTAATTTGGTTCATAACATAAGTTAGTTTCACTGTGTCTCTGTGTAGTTTCTATTTCCATGATCTGTCCATTGGTGAGAGTGGGGTGTTGAGGTCTTCTACTATTTTTATGTGAGGTATAATTGTACTTTGAGCTAGCAGCCTTATTTATAATAGCCAGAAACTGTAAATAACCCACATATCCTTCAACAGAAGATTGAATTAAGAAAATGTGGTACATTTATGCAGTGGGGTATTAATCAGCTATTAAAAACAATGGGTTTATAAAATCCACAGGCAAATGGATGGGACTAGAAAATAAACTGATTGAGGTAATTCAGATATGAAAGCATAAAACGGGCGAGTACTCACTGATAATTAGATATTAGCCCATAAGCTCAGAATACTCATGATACAACCCATAAACCATATGGAGCTTAAGAAGAAGGAAGACCAAAATTTAGATGTTTCAATCTTACATAGATCAGGGAACACAATAATCAAAGGAGGGAGAGAGGCACCTGGGAGGGATAGAGGAGAAGGAGGGGACAAAAGGGAGGCAATATCAAGTATTGGAAGGGACAGGAGAGATGTACAGATGGTCAGGAAGTCAAATAGAAATATATAGTAGTGGAGGATGAAGAACTGGGATTAGCCACTAGAAAGTCTCAGATGGCAGAAAAATGAGAGGCTCCCAGGACCCATTGAGGAAGACTTAACCTGAAATAACCAACAAAGGGGAGATAGAACATGTAGAGACCACTTCCAGTAGATAGGTATAGCCCCTATAGCACTTCATTTTATAGTTCCATACCTCAAGAGGCTGGAGGAATCTGCCAATTGGCCCTGACTTGACTTGATTATTCCTGACAGGCAGACTTTTTCTCTCTTATTTTTTCTCTGCTTCATAAGTGGAAAAACAGCTCCCAACAATATGGAAAAACAATAAATAACAAGAAAAAAATTATAGCTAAAACAATTTTGAAGAATAAAAGGACTTCTGGTGGTATCAACCTTCCTGACCTCCACATGCACTCCAGAGCAATAGTAATAAAAACTACATCATATTAGTACAGTAAGAGTTAGATTGATCAGTGAAATAGAATTGAAGACCAAAAATTAAAGCTTTACATATATGGATACTCAATATTTGACAAAGAAGGCAATGTCGTATAATGAAAAAGGAAGGATCTTCAACAAATGGTGCCATTCTAACTGAATGTCTGCATGTAGAAGGATGCAAACAGAACCATATTACCACCCTGCAAAAACTCAAGTCTGCATGGAACAAAATCCTCAACTATAGTGAAACCGATAGAAGAGAAATTAGGGAATAGCCTTGACCTCGTTGGCACAGGCACTAAGATTAATAATTAATAAATAGAATATCACCAGACACATTAAATCTAATAGAACAGAAAGTGCAGAATAGCACTTATAGAAGACAACCACCAATAGCTTAGGCTCTACTATAAGCAATTGATAAATGGGATCTCATGAAACTGAGAAGCTTCTGTTACTCAAAGGATACTGACAATCAGACAAAGTGAGAGTGTAGAAAATGGGAAAAGTTGTTTTACAACTCTTTTAATTGAGAGCTAATATCCAAAATATGTAAAGGACTCAAGAAACTAGCTTTAAAAACTCCTTGAATAATATACCTAAGATTGGGGCACAGATCTAAGCAGAAAATTCCCAGTAGGGAAATCTGAATTGTTTGATAAACACTCAAAGAAACATTCAGGGCTGGAGAGATGGTGCAGTGGTTAAGAGCACTGATTGCTCTTCCAGAGATCCTGGGTTCAATTCCCAGCAACCACATGGTGGCTTACAACCATCTGTAATGGGCATCCAATACTGTCTTCTGGTGTGTCTAAAGACAGTGACAGTGTACCCACATACATGAAATAAATAAATCTTTAAAGAAAAAGAAATGTTCAACATCCTTAGACAGCAAGGAAATGGAAATCAAAATGTCATACACTTTTCACAAGTGCTAAGATCAATAACACAAGTGACAGCTTATGTTGTTGAGAATGTGGAACAAGGGGAAATTCCTTTAAAACTAGTAGAAATATAAACTTGTGCAGCCACTATAAAAATGAATATGGTCGTCATTGGAAATTTAGAAATCTATGCACATCAAGGCCAAGCTATACCACAGTTGGGCTTATTACCAAAGGTTGCTATATCCTACAAGGACATTTGCATAAGTATGTTTCATTGTGTCTTTACTCATAATATCCAGAAATTGGAAACAAGCTATTTGTGGATAAAAAAAATCTGTCGTGCCCTGCCCTGCAGGAGACTCAACAAGCCAGCCACCGCCTGCATCCTTGCAGCGGTCCGGACTAAGGAGAATGAAGCCAGGTACCCATGATATTCAGAACTTGGGGTCATTGGGGGCTCAAGACCGCCTGGCAGCGAACCAGGCAGAGCAGGGTTCCTGGGCCCCAAACAGGCATGGGCTCTGCACTCTGAGGGAAACCCTGCACTCTGCTCATCCATGGCCATCTTGGTGGCAGATGCTTAGACTGAGATACTCCAAGCTTAAGATCTCAGGGGACTGGGGCCACCAGCCAGTCATGTAAGAACAGGAGCTTACCAGAGTAGCAGTCCTGTGTGCCAGCAGGGCGTGTGCTCCCTGCCCTGCAGGAGACTCAGCAAGCCGCACTCCCCATATCCAGTAGCCACCTCTGGCATCCTTGCAGAGGTCCGCACTAAGGAGAGTGGAGCCAGGTACCCCTGATATCGAGAACTCAGAATCTTTGGGGGCTCAAGACTGCCTGGCAGTGAACTGGACATAAGAGGGTTCCTGGGCCCCAACAAGGTGTGGGCTCTGCGCTCTGAGGGGAACCCTGCACTCTGCTCAACCACGGCCATCTTGGTGGCAGGTGCTTAGACCAAGCGGGCAGAAACAAAGACCTGAGATACCACAAGCTTAAGATCTTGGGGGACCCTGGTCGCCAGCCAGTCATCTAAGAACAGGAGCTTGGCAGAGCAGCAGTTCCTGTGTTCCATCAGGATGTGGGTTCCTGGCCCTCTGAGAGTCTGTGCACTCCACACTCCCTACTCCCTGAGGCCGCAGACAGCATCCTTTCTGCTGACTGAACTAAGTAAAAAGAACCAGAGAAGACAAGCAGCATCAGGTCCACAGAGAAAATCGAATATAATATTGCTTAGAGCAAGATACAACAGGGATCCAACAGCACCCAAGAGGAGAAAAACACATCAGCAATCTTTGCCAGGGGAAACCCAGTCATCCAGTGGTGGGTAAATAGCCTTTCAAGCCCACAGGATGTTCAAGCACCAGCTAGTGACTACAAGACCATCTAAGGCCAGAGATAACCAGATGGCAAAAGGCAAACGTAGTAACATTACTAACAGAAATCAAGGCAATAGGGCAGCATCCAAACCCAGTACCCCGACAGCAGTAAGTCCCGGATAACCCAACGCACCAGAAAAACAAGATTTGGATCTAAAATCACTGGTCAGGATGCTGATAGCAGAACACATAGATAAATTTCCTAAAGAAATACAAGAGAAAATGGATCAAAAATATGAAGCCCTTTCAAGGCAAACACAAAAATCAAAGAAATTCAGGAGAATATGGATCAAAAATCAGGAACCAATAAGGAGGGAGTATAAAATCACTTAAAGAAATAAAGTAGAATGTGGGCCAACAAGTAGAAGTCATGAAAGAGGAAATACAAAAATCTCTTAAAGAAATACATGAAAATTCAAACAAGCAAGTGGAAGATCTGAGCAAAACCATCCAGGACCTAAAAACAGAAGTAGAAACAACTAAGATATTGCAAAGGGAGACTATTTTGGAAGTAGAAAACCATGGGAAGAAATCAGGTGCCATAGATGCAACTATCAACAATAGAATACAAGAGATAGAAGAAAGAATCTCAGATGCCGAAGACACCATAGAAACCACCATAGAAACCATTGATTCAACAGTCCAAGAAAATAAAAAATGCAAAAAGCTTGTAACCCAAACCATCCAGGAAATCAAGGACACAATGAGAACACCAAACCTAAGGATTATAGGAATAGATGAGAGGGAAGATATACAACTTAAAGGGCCAGCAAATATCTTCTACAAAATTATGGAAGAAAACTTCCCTAACCTAAAGAGAGAGATGCCCATGAATATACAAGAAGACTACAGAACTCCAAACAGACTGGACCAGAACAGAAATACCTCCTGTCACATAATAATCAAAACCCCAAATGTACTAAACAAAGAAAGAATATTAAAGGCTGTAAGAGAAAAAGGCCAGGTAACATATAAAGGAAGACCTACCAGGATTACACCAGACCATGAAAGCTAGAAGATCCTGAGCAGATATCATGCAGACTCTAAGAAAACACAAACTTCAGCCAAAACAATTATACCTAGCAAAACTCTCAATCGTCATAGATGGAGAAACCAAGGTATTCCATGATAAAACCAAATTTGCACATTATCTTTCCACAAACCCAGCCCTACAAAGGATAATAGGTGAAGAACACCAACACAAGGAGGGAAAACACACCCCAGAAGAATCAAGATAGAAACCCCTCTCATCAAACTCAAAAGAAGATAACCACTCAAAAACAAAAATAACATGAAAAATGACAGAAAGAAATAATCACTATTCCTTAATGTCTCTTAACATCAATGGACTCAATTCCAAAATAAAAAGACATAGACTAACAGACTGGATACAGAAACAGGACCCTACATTTTGCTGCATACAGGAAACACATCTAAGTTTAAAAGACAAACACTACCTTAGAGTAAAAGGCTAGAAGACAATTTTACAAGCAAATGGTCTCAGGAAACAAGCCGGAGTAGCCATTCTAATATCAGATAAAATTGACTTCCAACCTAAAGTTATCAAAAGAGACACAGAAGGTCATTTTTTGCTGGTCAAAGGAAATATTCACCAAGAAGAACCCTCAATACTGAAAATCTATGCTCCAAATGCAAGAGCACCCTCATTCATAAAAGAAACTCTACTAGAGCTTAAAGCACACATTACACCTAACACAATAATTGTGTGTGACTTCAACACTCCATTATCCTCAAGGGACCGATCAGGAAACCAGAAACTAAATAGGGACATAGTGAAACTAATTGAAGCTTTAGACCAATTGGATTTAACAGTATATATATATATATATATATATATATATATATATATATATATATATATAACATTTCATCCCAAAGCAAAAGAATATAGCGTTTTCTCAGCACCGCGTGGTACCTTATCCAAAATCGATCATATAATTGGTCACGAGACAGATGTCAACAAATACAAGAAGATAGAAGTAATCCCATGCATCCTATCAGATCACTATGGAGTAAAAGTGGTCTTCAATAGCAAGAAAAACAACAGAAAGCCCACATACACATGGAAACCGAACAATATTCTACTCAATGACACCTTGGTCAGGGAAGAACTAAAGAAATCAAAGACTTTTTAGAATTCAATGAAAATGAAGGTACAAATTATCCAAATCTATGTGACTCAATGAAAGCAGTGCTAAGAGGAAAACTCATTTCACTGAGTGCCTCCAAAAAGAAACTGGAGACAGCATACACTAGCAGATTAACAGCACACCTGAAAGACCTGGAACAAAAAGAAGCTAATTCACCCAGGAGGAATAGAAGACAGGAAATCGTCAAACTAAGGGCTGAAATCAATCAAGTAGAAATAAAGCGAACCATACAAAGAATCAACAAAACCAGGAGCTGGTTCTTTGAGAAAGTCAACAAGATAGATAAACTCTTAGCCAGACTAACCAATGGGCACAGAGACAGTATCCAAATTAACAAAATTAGAAATGAAAAGGGGGATATAACAACAGAAACTGGGGAAATTTAAAAAAACATCAGATTCTACTACAAAAGTCTATACTCAACACAACTGGAGAATCTGGAGGAAATGGACAATTTCCTAGACAGATACCAAATACCAAAATTAAATCAGGATCAATTAGAACAGATAAATAATCCCATAACCCATAGAGAAATAAAAGGGGTTATAGAAAGTCTCCCAACCAATAAAGTACAGGACCAGATGGTTTTAGTGCAGAATTTTATCAGACTTTCAAAGAAGACCTACCAGCAATACTCTTCAAACTATTACACAAAATAGAAACAGAAGGAACACGGCCCAACTGGTTCTAGGAAACCACAATTATGCTGATACCAAAACCACACAAAGATCCAACAAAGAATGAGAACTATAGGCCAATTTCCCTTATGAATATCGATGCAAAAATACTAAATAAAATCCTTGCCAAAAGAATCCAAAAGCACATCAAAACGATCATTCACCATGATCAATGGGCACAGAGACAGTATCACAGGGATGCAGGGATGGTTCAATATATGGAAATCCATAAATGTAATCCACTACATAAACAAACTAAAAGAAAAAAAAAACACATGGTCATCTCATTAGATGCTGAAAAAGCATTTGACAAAATTCAGCATCCTTTCATGCTAAAAGTCCTGGAAAGAACAGGAATTCAAGGCCCATACCTAAACATAATAAAAGCAATCTACAGCAAACCAGTAGCCAACATCAAAATAAATAGAGAAAAACTTGAAGCAATCTCACTAAAATCAGGGACTTGACAAGGCTGCCCTCTCTATCCACATCTTTTCAATATAGCACTTGAAGTTCTAGCAAGAGCAATTAGACAACATAAGGAAGTCAAAGGGATACAAATTGGAAAGGAAGAAGTCAAACTATCATTATTTGCAGATGATATGATAGTATACTTAAGCGGCCAAAAAACTCCACCAGAGAACTCCTACAGCTGATAAACAACTTCAGCAAAGTGGCTGGTTATAAAATCAACTCAAGCAAATCAGTAGCCATCCTATACTCAAAGGACAAGCAGGCTGAGAAAGAAGTTAGGGAAATAACACCCTTCACAATAGCCACAAACAATATAAAGTATCTTAGCGTGACTCTTACCAAACAAGTGAAAGATCTGTATGACAGGAACGTCAACTCCTTGAAGTAAGAAATCGAAGACCTCAGAAGATGCAAAAATATTTCTTGCTCTTAGATTGGCAGGATCAATATAATAAAAATGGCCCTCTTGCCAAAAGCAATCTACAGATTCAATGCAGTCCCCATCAAAATCCCAAATCAATTATATATAGATCAAGAAAGAGCAATTCTTAAATTCATCTGGAGTAACAAAAAACCCAGGATAGCTAAAACTATTCTCAACAATAAAAGGACATCTGGGGGAATCAATATCCCTGACCTCAAGCAGTACTACAGAGCAATTATGTTAAAAACTGCATGGTATTGGTACAACTATAGGCAAGCAGATCAATGGAGTAGAATTGAAGAACCAGAAAGGAACCCACAGAGTTATGGTTACTTGATCTTTGATAAAGAAGCTATAACCATCCAGTGGAAAAAAGATAGCCTTTTCAACAAATGGTGTTGGTTCAACTGGAGGTCAGTTTGCAGAAGAATACGCATTGATCCATTCTTATCTCCATGTATTAAGATCAACTCCAAGTCGATCAAGGACCTCCACATAAAGCCAGACACACGGAAACTAATAGAAAAGAAACTGGGGAAGACCCTGGAGGACATAGGCACAGGGGGAATGTTCCTGAACAGGACACCAATAGCTTATGCTCTAAGATCAAGAATTAACTAATGGGACCTCATAAAATTACAAAGTTTCTATAAGGCAAAGGACACTGTCAGAAGGACAAAATGGCAACCAACATATTGGGAAAAGATCTTCACCAACCCCACATCAGACAGAGGGCTAATATCCAATATATACAAAGAACTCAAGAAATTAGACCCAAAAAAACCAAATAACCCTATTAAAAATGGGGTACAGAGCTAAACAAGGAATTTTCACCAGAAGAAATTCGAATGGCTCAGAAGCACCTTAAGAGATGTTCAACATCATTAGTCATCGGGGAAATGCAAATCAAAACAACCCTGAGATTCTACCTCACACCAGTCAGAATGGCTAAGATTAAAAACTCAAGAGACAGCTGGGCAATGGTGGAGCACACCTGTAATCCCAGCACTTAGGAGGCAGAGGCAGGTGGATTTCCGAGTTCGAGGCCAGCCTGGCCTACAAAGCGAGTTCCAGCACAGCCAGGACAACACAGAGAAACCCTCTCTCAGAAAAAACAAAAAAACAAAAACAAAACAAAACAAAACAAACAAAACAAAACAAAAAACCAAAACAAAACACAAGAGACAACAGGTGCTGAAGAGGATGTGGAGAAAGAGGAATCCACTATTGTTTGGATTGCAAGATGGTACAACCGCTCTAGAAATCAGTCTGGTTGTTCCTCAGAAAATTGGGCATGTCACTTCCAGAGGAACCTGTCATACCACTCCTAGGCATATACCCAGAGGATTCCCCTGCATGCAATAAAGATACATGCTCCACTATGTTCCTAGCAGCCTTATTTATAGTAACCAGAAGCTGGAAGGAGCCCAGATGTCCCTCAAAGGAGGAATGGATACAGAAAATGTGGTATATTTATACAATGGAATACTTCTCAGCAATTAAAAAATAATGAATTCATGCAATTTGTAGGCAAATGGTTGGAAATTATCATCCTGAGTTAACCCAATCACAAAAGAATATACATGAAATGCAATCACTGATAAGTGGATATTAATGAGCCCTTAAGCTCTGAACACTCAAGGCACAATTAGCAAATGAAAAGATTCCCAAGAAGAAGGAATGTGAGGACAATGGTCCAGAAAAGACTGGTTTCAGCCTTGCAGGAGAGTACCAGAACAGAGAAAGGGTTGAGGGGTGATTGGGGAATGTGAGGGTGGTGGTGGGGGGAGGACTTATGTGACACATGGTGAGGGGGAAACTGGGAAAGGGGAAAGCCTTTGGAATGTAAACAAAGAATATTGAAAATAAAATTAAAAATTATGTGGTACTTTTACAAAATGGATTATTACTCAGCTGTTAAAAAAGAAAGCAAACAACAACAAAATAATATCATAAAATTTGCTGGCAAATGGATGAAACTTGAAAATATATCATCCTGAGTGATGTAACCCAGATCCTGAAAGTTGAATATGATATGTATTCACTTATTATAGGATATTAAACATTAAATAAATTATAACTGAGCTGTTATCCATAGACCTAGAGAAAAGTAAAGAGAAAGGCTCTATTGGAGGTACATGACTATCTCTGGGAAGAAGAAATTGAATAGATTTTTTATGTGGACTGGAAGTATGTGGGGATCGAGATAGAGGATCAGGTATTAAGGAGATTAGATTAGGCAGAAAGTGCTAGGAAAGATGGCTGGAATACAGGGCTACTTGTGGGAGTGGGATGCAAATTTTTTAGCGTGGAAAATTCCTGGATCCTAGTGATCCTAATGAGGACTCTTATTAATGGAGGATATGGCATCCCATCTGGCCACATCTTGGAGCCATGCAAGGCTTCCAGTGGAGGGACTGGTTTGCATTCACTTTCTTAGTTGGCCAAGTGTTTCCATGGAAACTTGCAAACAATTTAGGCTGTTGCTAAGATAAAAGGCTGCTCTCTACAAACTGACAGTGAGGAACCATTGACAAAGACAACACCCACAGAATTCATTGAACATGGAAAAGTCAAGATGGTGCCTACACTGAGACTTCATACTTACATTCTAGATTCTTTGGTGCAAGAATGTACTTTGCAGTGTACTAAAAGAAAAATGAGGATACCAACTTAGCCCCAAAATGTTTGTTCTAAAATCTGTCCTTCATGTAAAATATGCTAGAACGATGATATGACAGAACATTTGGAAGTAGCTAACCAATCGTTGACTTGATTTAAGGTCCCCTGCATCAAAAAGAAACCCACACTCAATACTGCAGTGGTATCCAAGAGCCAGAGACTAGATAGTCTAGAGACCTAGGGTAAAAACAAGCACTACTGGTGTAAAAAAAATCAGTAAAATGATTCCTGATTACATTCTGCTGTACTCATAGGTCAGTGCCTTTTCCTGTCAATATCCAGAGTCTGATGGTAACAGATACAGAGACTCACAGCCAGACATTATGCAAAGAGAGAGTCTAAATTTGAGGTCTTAATCAAATCCAGTCCATTAGAGCTTAGGAAATCTCATGGCAGCAAAAGAGATCGTAATAGCCACAGGAGAACATGATACTCTGAATCAAGGAATCAAAGCACATATAAGCTTACAGAGAATGAAGCAGCAAAAACCGGGCCTACATAGGTCTGCATAAAGTTTGCTGGTATATATTATAGCTGCTAGCATTGTATTTTTATGGAGCTCCTGGACGAATGGGTCTCTGACTCTATTGGCTGCTCTTCAGGCTCTTTTCCTACTTTTGGTGTGTTGTGTCCAGTTTCAATATTATAGTTTTTTGTCTTATTTTTATAATATTTTATTTTACGATGTTTGATTGTTATCTTTTAAAAGCCTGTTCTTTCCTGAGAGACAAAAAGATCTGGCTAGGAGGGAAGGTGGAGAGGAACTGAAAGAAGTAGATGGAGGGGAAGGTATAATCAGGATACATTATATTAAGGAAAATTCTTATTTTCAATAAAGAAAATGAACAGGAGAAAAAGAATGAATTAACTTTTTACACCTGGAAAGATTGGATCCAGTTTTGTAGAGAAACCGTGGGGGGAGGGGGAATGATTGGGGAATAGTTGGGGGGAGAGCAACTATGGGACATAGGGAGGGGCCAACTGGGAAAGGGGAAAGCCTTTGGAATGTAAACATAGAATATAGAAAATAAAAATTAAAAAAAAATATTTTGTGAACAAAATATAAGCATGAAGAAAGCAAACAAACTCTGTGCAAATCAATTTTACTACTCACAAAAATAAAGGTCAAAATATATAAAGTAAAGTTGAATAAATTTTTCAACAGGAAGGAAAACAAAGAGACATTACAACTAAATGCAAAGCAAGATAATGGATTGATCTGAATTGAGAGTAAAATTGGTTGATATAAATGATTTTATCAGGAAAATAGGAATATGTGGTCTATGACTAGATCTAGATAACACTTTTGTTATATAAAATGTCTGTGCTATTATTATATAAGAAGAAATATTTGTTCTTAGAAAACTTATACTAAAGTAAGTGTAAAATACTGAAAGGGTATGTACAGTAAATTTAAATAAAAGCAATTGATGAATCAAGTAAAAAAAATAAAAGTTATGCTTTTACATCTTTTTGAATGTTGAAATCATGTCAAAAGAACTATCTGCAAAAGAATGTAACAGAAGTACATGTGTTATCAAATATTAAATTCATAAATTTTATCAATACACATTAATAAGCCATCACACCCTGAAGTGGACACTACACATTATTTGAAATTAAAAACAGTGTTAAGAAGAAAACTATCACTGGGCAGTAGTGGCGCACACCTTTAATCCCAGTACTTGGGAGGCAGAGGCAGGCGGATTTCTGAGTTCGAGGCCAGTCTGGTCTTCAGAGTGAGTTCCAGGACAGCCAGGACTACAAAGAGAAACCCTGTTTCAACAAAAAGAAGAAGAAGGAGGAGGAGGAGGAGGAGGAGGAGGAGGAGGAGGAGGAGGAGGAGGAGGAGGAGGAGGAGAAGAAGAAGACTATCAAGGACAAATGTTTAAATATAATAAAACGTGCCAAAATAAAGAAATGGAATATATTAGTTTAACTGTTTTCTAATACGAAATCCTTCAAGAGAATGAAGTAATGTTGTCCAGCTTATTGAAGATATTCTGGCTACAATCACTGCAAATACCATTTTAATCATAATAGTGTTTCTTGTCTTATAGATGTCTTGGTTTGCTTGTATTTTTTAATAATATGTTATACATGTTCACTTTTATCATTATTTAAATTACAAATACATTCTAAATTAAATGTCATTTGTCTTTTATATATCAGCAACTGGAGCTCAGAATATTAACTTCTTCATTCAAGGGCACACCTGTTCTGTGTTTCTTGTGTTTAAGACCCTATCAGACTAGATTTATTACAATCATTTTTTTATCATAGGCTTCTAGTATGTCATAGTATGTCATAAAAGGTTAAAGCAGATAAATATGAAATAAGTAAGACCATTTCAGTTAAAAGCAAGATGTGATTCTCATTTTTAACTGAAACAATGAATTCTCAGTTCTGTTATTTTTATGAAAGATTAGTCCTTTACAAATAAGAAGTTTGATCTGTGAACCATACCTAATTTCATTCACATTATCTAAGAGAAAAAAGTTTAAAATGGAAGGAAACAATACAGAAATATTTCTTTATAGAATAATTTGATTGATATAAAAGAGACTGATTAATAGAAAAGTATCACATTTCACATAGTTGTTCTGATACTGAGCACTTTCCACCATAGTTGGCTTAAAAAATGATTCCTGAGAACTTTTTCTAGTTCTAAAGCAGCAATACACCTCAAGTAATCTGCATTGGTAGAAGCATCAAATTTGTGGCAGCATTTTGATTAAATAGCTGAAGTATCTTACCTTACTGGTACAGCCATTAGGAGCCCAGAAAATATGTCAATAGACTGCATGATACATCAACTTTGGAACATGTGCCTGTTTAAGCTTTTCATTATCTTTTAAGCAACATCACAAAATAAATGTAAGCCATGCACATCTGAAATATTAAATGTGTTTCTATCTGTCTTGCATTAAGCAATCAGTTAATAATTAATAATATTTAGTAATAATTTAATTGATCATTTAATGATATTAATGTTCATTGCAGTGATTTCCTAAGTCTATTAGAATTGCCTTAGGGAGCTCATTAGCAAAATATTACAAGATGCTGCCTTCCAAGTCTCTGATGATTGTCTAAAGAGATACTTGATCGTTTTTATTCAGCACACTCCTAGAGGGTGCTAATTCTTCTGGGCAAAAAACCACACGCAAAAATGTTGACATAAAATTTATGTAACATCTTGAAATTTCCAAATGGAAGTTCCTCCCAATAGTTTCAACTACTTAAAATCCATTTTATACATGGGAATTTTGTAAATATGTAAACATGACTGTCTTTGAAATGCTATACGTATTGCTGACTTAACATATTAGTTGATCTAGAGCTTTATCAACCAATATTATATTTACTGTGTACTATGGTATTCAAAATTAATAAAAAAATGAAATACCTTAATTAAGCAAGCCACCTTTAAGAACACAGTAGGCAAATGTTACTAACACCTTTCAGATTGTACTAAAAGGAGCTTGCATTTTTGAGCAACAGAAGTTGTTTTGTATAGTTGATAATGACATCTTCTACCTTTGTAAGATGCCCAAACCTAGCAGTGTATTTATATAAGACTAAGCAATCTGATTTCACACATTTGATTTTTCTACATTATCTTTCATATCACACACACACATACACACACACCACCACCAACAACAACAACAATACCATCACCACCTACACCACCAGCAACAACAGCAACAGCAACAACTTTTTTCTTATTCAGTTGCTAATACCTGCAATTCTCATCTTCAATGTTTACATCCAGTTTACAGAACTATATATGGATGAAGATTGTTCCTTATCCACATTAACAGTATCCTACAATTCTAATTTGAAGAATTAGTTAATTGAGAAGATAAAAATAATAAAACATATGTTCATCTTAGGATACAGGTAGAGGCTGAAAAAGAACAGAGAAAAATATCATTCAGAGAGTGTATAAAAAGCTTCATTTATTTCTTTGTCTGAGGTAGGGAGATGGTTCAGTAAGTAAATTGCTTTCAGTTCAAATGTATGGTCTGGAGTTTAGATCCCCAAAGCCCATACAAAAGTCACTTAGGCATGGTCGCTTCCAGTACTAGCAGCACATGCAAAGTAAAGAAATGTGGATTCCCTGAAACAAGCTGATAGTAGAGACTTGCTGGAACTGGGAGCTCTTTCCCCAATGAGAGATAAATAACTAAAGGTGGAAAGCAATTGAGAAACATATCAGAAATTAACATCAGGCTTACAAACATACACACACACATACACATATACACACACTCATTCAAATATACATACATGCATTGCACTCAAACAAAATAAAAATATTTTCTATACTAAATATTAAATACTAAATACCATCAGTATTATACTGCGTCCTTTTCAATGGTGCTAATAAGAACAGTATTGTAAGACTTTATAAGGAACAATGAATGCTTGTATCACAACTCTATAAATTGTGTGCAGTGTTATACAGACTATTTATAAAATAAATACAAGAACATTATGGTTGAATCCATGACAAAAATATGTGTGGGTATATTTTGTAAACTGGTAGAACTTAAGCAAATATTGTGTATTACATGTATCTGATGTTAAAAAATTAAGAAGCTGAAGTAGTACAATATTGTAGTATAATTGCAGAAATTTGTATCTTACTGTCTGTGAAATGGCTGCTGAAAGACTCCATTCTTTTTAAGCTTGACATGTTTTTTTCATTAAAATATAAAAATAGAACATTTATATAATAGGGAGTATTTTAGATGGCTTGTAATGTCTCTTACCAAGCTTGTGCTAGTCTCCTGCTGAGTCTGGATGGACTTTGCATATATTTCCAAGATTATATTACGTGACAAAAGAGATTATGGAGTTGTCTTTGGACCTCAAGTTAGTCCATGCTAATATAAGGGGCATTGTCCAAGGTATCATTATCTGATTATCAGAAAAAATCCAGGTTAACACTCAAAGGCAGTGAGTTTGTCCTACTCTGAGAGCTTTAGAAAGTAAACAGCTTAATCTAAGGGAAGGATTTTGTTGGCATTGAGGACAGATGAAGAACAGCTCCAAGAGTTGAGAGCATCCTTGGTTGAGAGCCAAAAAAGAAAATGGGAACTTCAGTCATTCACCAATAAGGAAGCAAATTCTCCTCAGAAACTGAATGACCTTGAAAGAAAATCTAAGTCACCAGATGATATATAAACAGATACCCTTGGACAGACTATCAATGGATATTATTGAAGACCCAGAAAAGAACCCACATATGTATGGTCACTTGATATTTGACAAAGAAACTAAAAACATCTGGTGGAAAAAAGACAGTATTTTTAACAAATGGTGCTAGATCAACTGGAGGTCAGCATGCAGAAAATGCAAATGAATCCATTCTTTTCTCGTTGTAGTAAGCTCAAGTCCAAGTAGATCAAATACTTAAACATAAAACCAAACACACTGAAGCTTATAGAGGAGAAAGTGGGGAAGAAACTTGAACACATGGGCACAGGGGAATATTTCCTGAATATAACACAAATGGGTTATGCTCTAAGAACAAAAGTCAATTAACGGGACCTTATAAAACTGCAAACCTTCTGTAAGGCAAAGGACATGGACATTGGACAAAATGGCAACCAACAAATTGGGAAAAGATCTTTACTAATCCTACATCCAGTAGGGGGATAATATCCAATGTATACAAAGAATTCAAGAAGTTAGTCTTCAGAGAGTCAAATAACCCTATTAAAAATAGGGTACAGAGCTAAACATGGAATTCTCAACTGAGGAAACTTGAATGGCTCTAAAGCACCTAAAGAAATATTCAGCATCATTAGTTTTCAGGGAAATGCAAATCAAACAACACTGACATTCCACCTCAGACCAGTAAGAATGGCTAAGATGAAAAACTCAGGGTACAGCAGATGCTGGAGAGGATGTGGGGAAATAGGAACACTTTTCCATTGTTGGTGGGATTTCTTTTTTAAACTTTTTATTTAATATATTAATTTTCATTTCATATGATTTCCCCCTTTCAAGGCTCCCCCCTCCCCACAAGTGCCATAAACCCTCTTCCCTCCCTCTGTTCCCCATTCACCCCTTCCCTCTTCCCTGCTCTGGTATTTCCCTACACTGCTGCATTGAGCCATTCCAGAGTCATGGGCCCTTCCTTCCTTCTCCTTGGACATAATTTGATATGTGGATTGTGTCTTAGGTATTCCAGTCTTTTAGGTTAATATCCACTTCTCAGTGAGTGCATACCTTGAGTGTTCTTTTGAGATTGGGTTACCTCACCTAGGATGATGTTCTCCAGCTCCATCCATTTGTCTAAGAAGTTCATGAATTTATTTTTTCTAGTGGCTGAGTAGTATTCCATTGTGTATATATACCATATTTTTTGTATCCATTCATCCATTGAGGGACATCTGGGTTCTTTCCAGCTTCTGGCTATTATAAATAGGGCTGCTATAAGCATAGTGGAGTGTGTATCCTTATTACATGCTGGGGAATCTTCTGTGTATATACCCAGAGGTGGTATAGAAGAACCCCCTGGAAGTGTCATGCCCAGTTTTCTGAGGAACCGCCAGACTCATTTCCAGAGTGGCTGTACTAACTTGCAATCCCACCAGCAGTGGAGAAGTGTTCCTCTTTCTCCACTTCCTCGTCAGCACCTGCTGTCTACTGAGTTTATAATCTTAGCCATTCTGACTGGTGTGAGGTGAAATTTCAGAGTTGTTTTGATTTGCATTTTCCTAATGACTAATGATGTTAAACATTTCTTAAGGTGCTTCTTAGCCATCTGAAGTTCTTCAGGTGAAAATTATTTGTTTAGCTCTGTACCCCATTTTTAATAGGGTTGTTTGGCTCTCTGGAGTCTAACTTCTTAAGTTCTTTGTATATATTGAATATTAGCCCTCTGTCAGATGTAGGGTTGGTGAAGATCCTTTCCCAATTTGTTCGTTGCTGTTTTGTCCATTTGACATTTTCCTTTGCCTTACAGAAACTTTGAAATTTTATGAGGTCCCATTTGACAATTCTTGATCTTAGAGCATAAGCTATTGGTGTTCTATTAAGGAACATTTCCCCAGTTTCTTTTCTATAAGTTTCAGTGTGTCTTGTTTTATGTCAAGGTCCTTGGTCCACTTGGAGTTGAGCTTCGAACAAGGAGATAAGAATAGATCAATGCACATTCTTCTGCAAGCTGATGTCCAGTTGAGCCAGCACCATTTATTGAAAAGGCTCTCTTTTTTTCTGGTGGATGGTTTCAGCTCCTTTGTCAAAGATCAGATGACCATAGGTGTGTGGGTTCATTTCTGGGTCTTCAATACTATTCCAATGATCTATCTGTCTGTCACTGTACCAATACCATACAGTTTTTAACACTATTGCTCTGTAGTACTGCTTGATGTCCAGGATATTGATTCCCCCAGAAGTTCTTTTACTGTAAGGAACAGTTTTAACTATCCTGGGTATTTTCTTATTCCAGATGAATTTGATAATTGCTCTTTCAAACTCTGTGAAAAGCTGAGTTGGAATTTTGATGGGCATTGCATTGAATCTGTAGATTGCTTTTGGTAAGATGGCCATTTTTACTATATTAATCCTGCCAATCCATGAGCATGGAAGATTTTCCATTTTCTGAGGTCTTCTTCTATTTCCTTCTTCAGAGACCAGAAGTTCTCATACAGATCATTCACTTGTTTGGTTAGAGTCACCCCAAGATACTTTATATTCTTTATGGCTATTGAGAGGGGTGTCATTTCCTTAACTTCTTTCTCAGCCCACTTATCCTTTGAGTATAGGAAGGCTACTGATTAACTGGAGTTGATTTTATAACCAGTCACTTTGCTGAAGTTGTGTGTATCAGCTGTAGGAGTTCTCTAGTGGGGATTTTTGGGTCGCTTAAGAATACTATCATATTATCTGTAAATAATGGTAGTTTGTTTGATTTCTTCCTTTCCAATTTGTATCCCTTTGACCTCCTTATGTTGTCTAACTGCTCTAGGTAGAACTTGAAGCACTATATTGAAAATATATGGAGAGTCTTGTCTAGTCCCTGATTTTAGTGGGATTTCTTCAAATTTCTCTCCATTTAATTTGATGTTGGCTACTGGCTTGCTGTATCTTGATTTTACTGTATTTAGGTATGGGCCTTGAATTCCTATTCTTTCCAAGACTTTTAGCATGAAAGGATGCTGAATTTTGTCAAATGCTTTTTCAGCATCTAATGAAACAACCGTGTGTTTTTTTATCCTTTAAGTATGTTTATGCAGTGGATCACATTAATGGATTTCCATATATTGAACCATCCCTGCATCCCTGGGATGAAGCCTAATTGATCATGAATAATGGTTTTGAAGTGTTCTTGAATTCGATTGGCAAGAATTTTATTATTTTTGCATTGATATTCATAAGGGATATTGGCCTGTAGTTCTCCTTCTTTGTTATATCTTTCTGTGGTTTTGGTATAAGCATAATTGTGGCTTCGTAGAATGAGTTGGGTAGTATTCCTTCTGTTTCTATCTTGTAGAATAATTTGAACAGTATTGGTGTTAGGTCTTCTTTGAAGGTTTGATAGAATTCTACACTAAAACCATCTGATCCTATGCCTTTTTTGGTTGGGAGACTTTCTATGACCGCTTCTATTTCTTTAGGGGTTATGGGATTGTTTAGTTGATCTATTTGATCCTGATTTAATTCTGGTATTTTGTGTCTGGCTAGGAAATTGTCCATTTCATCCAGATTTTCCAGTTGTGTTGAGAATAGAATTTTGTAGTAGGATGTTATGATTTTTTTTTAATTTCCTCAGTTTCTGTTGTAATATCTCCCTTTTCATTTCTAATTTTGTTAATTTTGATAACGTCTTTGTGACCTTTGGTTAGTCTGGCTAAGGGTTTATCTATCTTTGTGATTTTCTCAAAGAACCAGCTCCTGGTTTTGTTGATTCTTTGTATGGTCCTCTTTGTTTCCACTTGATTTATTTCAGCCCTGGGTTTGATGATTTCCTGCCTTCTACTCCTCCTGGGTGAATTAGCTTCTTTTTGTTCCAGGGTATTTTTGTGTGCCATTAAACTGTTAGTGTATGCTCTATCCAGTTTCTTTTTGGAGGCACACAGGGCTATGGGTTTTCCTCTTAGCACTGCTTTCATTGTGTCCCATAAATTTGGGTATGTTGTGCCTTCATTTTCATTAAATTCCAAAATGTATTTGATTTCTTTCTTCATTTCTTCTTTGGCCAAAATATTATTGAGTAAAGCATTGTTCAGCCTCCATGTGTATGTGGGCTTTCTGTTTTTTTGTTTGTTTGTTTGTTTTTTGCTATTGAAGACCACTCATTCTATAGTTGTCTGATAGGAGGCATGGGATTATTTTGATTTTCTTAAATTTGATGAGGTCTGTCTTGTGACCACTTATATGATTGATTTTGGAGAATGTACAATGGGGTGCTGAGAAAAATGTATATTCTTTTGCTTTAGGATGAAATGTTCTATATATCTATATCTATATCTATATCTATATCTATATCTATATCTATATCTATATCTATATCTATATCTATCTATCTATCTCTATCTATCTATATATTAAATCAAATAGGTTCAATGCTTCAATTAATTTTACTGTGTCCCTGTTTAGTTTCTGTTTTCCTGATCTGTCCATTGAGGAGAGTGGAGTGTTGAAGTCGCCCACAATTATTGTGTTAGCTGTAATGTGTGCTTTGATCTTTAGTAAAGTTTTTTTTTTTATGAATGAGGGTACCCTTGCATTTGGAGCATAGATGTTCAGAATGGAGAATTCTTCGTGGTGGATTTTTCTTTTACCAGTAAGAAGTGTCCTTCTATGTCTCTTTTGATGACTTTAAGTTGAAAGTCAATTTTATCTGATATTAGAATGGCTAATCCCTCTTGTTTCCTAAGACCATTTGCTTGTAAAATTGTTTTCCAGACTTTTACTGTGAGGTAGAGTTTGTCTTTGATCCTGAGGTGTGTTTCCTGTAAGCCCCAATATGTAGGGTCCTGTTTATGTATTCAGTATGTTAGTCTATGTCTTTTTATTGGGGAATTAGTCCATTGATGTTAAGAGATATTAAGGAGTAGTGATTATTACTTCCCGTTATTTTTTTATGATATTTTTATACTTGAGTGGTTATCTTCTTTTGGGCTTGATGAAATAAATTTACTATCTTGCTTTTTCCTAGGTGTAGTTTTCCTCCTTGTATTGGTGTTTTCTACCTATTTTCCTTTGTAGGGCTGGGTTTGTGGAAAGATATTGTATAAATTTGGTTTTATCATGGATTATCTTTGTTTTTCCATCAATGGTGATTGAAAGTTTTGCTGGGTATAGGAATCTTGACTGGCATTTGTGTTCTCTTAGAGTCCATATGAGATCTGCCAAAGATTGTTGAGCTTTCATGGTCTCTGGTGAGAAGTCTGGTGTAATTTTGATAGGTCTTCCTTTATATGTTACTTGGCCTTTTTCTCTTACTGCCTTTAATATTCTTTCTTTGTGTCTTAGGGTTTTACTGCTGTGAACAGACACCATGACCAATGCAAGTTTTATAAAAGACAATATTTAATTGGGGTTGGCTTACAGGCTCAGAGGTTCAGTCCATTTTTATCAAGACAGAAACATGGCAGCATCCAGGCAGGCATGGTACAGGAGGAGCTGAGAGTTCTACATCTTCATCCGAAGGCTTCTAGTAGAACACTGACTTCCAGGCAACTAGAGTGAAGGTCTTAAGCCCATACCCACAATGACACAACTACTCCAACAAGGCCACACCTCCTAATAGGTTCACTTCCTGGGCCAATCATATACAAACCATCACACTTTGTTTACTACATTTGCAGTTTTGATTATTATGTGATGGGAGGTATTTCTGTTCTGGTCCAGTCTGTTTGGAGTTCTGTAGGCTTCTTGTATATTCATGTGCATCTCTCTCTTTAGATTAGGGAAATTTTATTCCATAATTTTGTTGAAGATATTTGCTGGTCCTTTAAGTCGTATATCTTCACTCTTATCTATACCTATAATCCTTAGGTTTGTTCTTCTAATTGTGTCCTGGATTTCCTGGGTGTTCTCAGCAACAAGCTTTTTGCTATTTGCATTTTCTTTCACTGTTGAGTCAATGGTTTCTATGGTATCTTCGGCACCTGAGATCTTTTCTTCTATCTCTTGTATTCTGTTGTTGATATTTGCATCTATTGACCCTGATTTCTTTCCAAGGTTTTCCATCTTCAAAGTTGTCACCCTTTGTGATTTCTTCATTGTTTTTACTTCTGTTTTTAGATCCTGGATGGTTTTGCTCAGTTCCTTCACTTGTTTGTTCGTATTTTCTTGTATTTCTTTAAAAGATTTTTGTGTTTCCTCTTTCATGACTTCTGCTTGTTGACTCAATTTCTCCTGCATTTCTTTAAGTGAATTTTGTGTTTCATCTTTATTGGCTTCTATCTGTTGACCCATATTCTCCTAAATTTCTTTAAGTGATTTTTGTGTTTCCATTGTAAGGGCTTCTAACTTATTCTTGTTCCCCTGTATTTCTTTAAGAGATTTATTTAAGTCCTTTTGGTGTTCCTCTAACAGCATCATGACCAGTGATTTTAAATCCAAATCTTGTTTTTCTGGAGTGTTGGGGTATCCAGGACTTGCTGTTGTTGGAGAATTGGGTACAGATGTTGCCATATTGCCTTGATTTCTGTTACTTACATGCCTGTGTTTGCCTTTTATCATCTGTTTATCTCTGGCATTAGTTGGTCTTTTTGACACTGATTGGTGCTTTAATCTCCTGTAGGCCTGTAAGGCTATCACTGGATGACTGAGTTTCCCCTGGGATAGTTTGCTGATATGCTGCCCTACTCTTGTGTGTGGTTGGAGCCCTAGTGTGCCTTGTCCATCTAACTGCGGGATTCACTGTAGATGAGGAGCTTCCCTGGTTGAACTGCGGTATCCAAGATGGTGGGGATCTCCATGCATGGGGCTCCTTCTATCCACGGGACTTCCTGCAGGTCAGATGCTCCCCCATGTGCCCAGGCAGCTGTAGAGCTGCCCAACTCCCTGGTGGGGAAGGCACCAAGGCAAGCTATGCCCTGGGAAATCCTTCACTCTGGTGCCCTCTGAGTACCTGGTTGGGCTACCAGCTCCAAGATGGTGGTGGGTCTCGGGGCTCTGTCTAACCACAGGAATCCCTACAGGACCAGAGCTTCCCTGGCTGGACTGCAGGAGCCTAGAAGGTGGCACTCTCAGTCTGCAGGGCTCAGTCTGGTTGAGCTGTTCTCGCCAAGATAGTGGAAGACCATGAGGCTCCGTCTAACCACGGGGCTCCCTGTAGATCAGGAGCTTCCCTGGTTGAATTGTTTAGGCTACCAGCTCCAAGATGGAGGCAGTGCTCTGTCTAACTACTGGATTCCCTGCAGGACCGGAGCTTCCCTGGCTGGACTGCTGGAGCCTAGATGGTAGCACTCTCAGTCCACAGGGCTCTATCTTGTTCAGCTGCTCTCACTAATATAGTTGCGGACCCGACCGTGGGGCTTTGTCTAACTGCAGGGCTCTCTGTAGATCAGGAGCTTCCCTGGTTGAACTGCAGGATCCAAGATGGTGGGGATCTTGGTCCATGTGTCTCTGTCTATCTACGGGACTTCCTACAGGTCAGATGCTCCCCTGTGTGCCCAGGCAGCTGTAGAGCTGCCCGGCTCCCTGGTGCGGAAGGCACCCAGGCAGGCTTTGCCCTGGGAAATCCTTCACTCTGGTGCTCCCTGCATACCTGGTTAGGCTACCAGCTCCAATATGGTGGCAGATCTCAGGGCTCTGTCTAACCACGGGATTCCCTGCAGGACTGGAGCTTCCCTGGCTGGACTGCTGGAGCCTGGATGGTGGTGCTCTCAGTCCGCAGGGCTCTGTCTGGTTGAGCTGCTCTCTCCAAGATAGTGGCGGACTGACCATGGTGCTCTGTCTAACCACAGGGCTCCTTGTAGATCAGGGACTTCCCTGGTTGAACTGCAGGATCCAAGATGGTGGGGATCTTGGTCCGTCCTGGGGCTTAGTCTATCTACGGAACTTCCTGCAGGTCAGACGTTCTCCTGCATGCCCAGGCAGCTGTAGAGTAGGTCAGATGCTCTCCCATGTGCCCAGGCAGCTGTAGAGCTGACCAGCTCCCTGGTGGGGAAGGCACCCAGGCAGTCTATTCCCTGGGAAATCCTTCACTCTGGTGCCCTCTTCATACCTGGTTAGGTTATCAGCTCCAAGATGGCAGGTCTCCATTGGTGGGATTTCAAATTGGTAAAACCACTCTGGAAATCAGTTTGGTGATTCCTCAGTAAATTAGACAAAGTACTACCTGAGGATACCACTCTTGGGAATATACCCAGAAGATGCTCCTACATGTGATAAGGATACATGCTCCACTATGTTCATAGCTGCCTTATTTATAATAGCCAGAAGCTGGAATGAAACAAGATATCCTTCAACAAATGAATGGACACAGAATCTGTGGTACATATACTCAATGAAGTACTATTCAGCTATTAAAACAATGAATTCATAAAATTCTTAAGCAAATGGATAGACTAGAAAGTGTCATCCTGAGTGAGGTAACCCAATCACAAAAGAATGCACATGGTATGTACTCACTGATAAGAAAAAGCTCAAAATAAACAAGTTACAATTCACCCAGCACAGGAAGCTCAAGAAGAAGGAGCACTTAAGTGAGGGTGCTTTGGTTCCTCTGAGAAAGGGAACAAAATACTCATAGGAGCAATAAAGGAAACAGTGTGGAGCAGAGACTGAAGGAAAGGCCAACCAGAGACTGCCCTACCAGAGGATTCATCCCATAAACAGTCACTAAACCCCAATACTTTTATGGATGACAAGAAGTATATACCAAAAGGAGCATAGCATGCTTTAGTTTGGAATAATTTCTTATTGATATAAAATTAATACAAAAAGATAGCATTTAGAGACTTGGTTAACACTTAATATCTTAGAGTAGTAGAAAATTTGACTCTATCCTTTTTGTGCAAGTATTGGAAGCCATGCATGCTCTTCACATTTACTGTGATTCCATTTTTAAGATTGTGAGGATTTAAAGAAATATATAAATATATACATATATATGTATATATATATACATACATATATATGCAATATCTATCTATATATGTGCAATATATATGCAATATATATATGCAATACACACACACATAATACAAAATGTTAAAATCAAGAAGAAAATATATGTAAGTACCTCTTCAGTATTTCATGTCCAAGATTTTCTTCTAGCATGTAATACTAAGCAATCAAAAACTATTTTTCTTCTACTTTTCTTCATTAATGATTTGGTAGTTATCACCATGATTTTTCTGTTAATGTACTTTAAGTAGTAAGTGTAAAAATTCACAGAATACCTTAGAAAATGAATATTAGAGAGAGGTTCTAAGATGTTTTACTCCAGATTTTAAGGGAAGCATTCCTTTCATCACTCCTATTTTAAAATAGTTATGTTTTAAAAAGTTAAAGTTTATAACTGAGACACAATACTAGTAGTGTAGGAATCAGACTTTAATTATCTTTGTTCTATGGTCTTTTAGCATATGGTTTCCTAAGTAAAACTTGTTAATTTTATTTCAAGTTAACAAATTTTTCTTAAAATAAAAATATTTTCATAATTAAGGTGTGTACTAATGGAATGTCTTTATTCCTGTCAGAGAGATTAAAGGAATGTTTGTATTCCAGGAGGAGGGATTAAAAGAATGTCTGTATTCTTGCCAGGAGCATTAATGTTATATACTAAGATCACAAAAGATCACAACTGTATTTATTCTAGCCAGATCACACAGACCTATAAGGTATTTGGATGTGATCCATTGCCAGAACAGCCATGTTACTGGATTAAAATTGCTCTATAGTTTACTATAACTGTTGGTCTAGTTTGGAAAGTATGCAGGCCCAATCTCTTGTATGGAGATACCTACTGGTCATCAGTATGACAAAAAATCAAAAGACTATAGTTAACCTGGTATTGGTTTCCATAGCTGAGAGAGAAGAACATTATTCTGTCTTAAAATTGCATGCATAATAGATGAACTGCTTACTTTTTGGAACAGGTACATAAGTATTATAATAAATGAAAATCAGCTATTGATATGGAAATAGTAAATTAGAAGTAAGATATAGTCACAAAAGAATTTTTAATTGACTCTTCTAAATTATTTTAATAATCATCATGTAATTAAGCAAGTAAAATTTCTGTAATTCAAAGTTGTTACCAAAAAATAGAAAGTGAGAGAGAGAAAAATATGTAAGAACTTAAGCTAAAATGGTGTTTTAGCATTAATATGATCTTTGAATTTCTAGATGTGGGTATTTAATCTCTAGGTGTTCATATACAACATTTAAATAAATAAGTCTACATGTCTTTATTGAAATGAAAATCTGAGACTTGTTTGTTATCATTATCATGAAATTGATGATTTGATTATCAACTGGACAGAATAAGGTAGATTCAATTTACTAGAAATTAGCATAGTTCAGCAAAAATTTCTAAGTGAGTCAGCTGCCTTAGTGTTATTATTAGAAGGATAATACTTTTTGACTTCTGTATAAGGTACACTAGTATTTAAATGGAAAATATCTATCATTTAATAATTGAGTGTATTTTGCTTTCATAGATAGGAAACGGGAAAATCACAGAGAGTACCTTTGATCATACAATATATTGAAATAAATTTATGCTTGTTTCAGAGTTTATAGCTGTCTTAGAGTTTTTATTGTTGCAAAGGGACACTATGACCACAGTAATTTTTATAAAGGAAAACATTTAACCAGGTCTGGCTCATAGCTTCAGAGATTTAGTCCATTATCATCATGATGGCATGCTGGCAGACAAGGTGCTAGGGAAGAAGCTGAGAGTTCTACATTATGATCTACAAGCAAAGGGGAAGTACTGACTTTAGCTTTTGAGACCTTTAAACCAACCCCCACAGTGACATACCTTGTCCAGCAAGGCTACAACTACTTCAACAAGACCATATCTCATAATAGTGCCACTCACTATAGGACAAGCATTGAAATACATGAGTGAGTCTGTGGGGGTCATTTCTATTCAAACTACCACAAGAGTTTTATGTATTTTCATTTATTCAAGTTCAATATTGGTTCTTGGGGTCTAAAAAGATTTTCAATTTGGAATATATGTCAATGTTTCAAAGCATTGGTGAATATACAATATTGCTGAGCATTGGAATGATTGATGCCCAACTCCTCTTAAAGTTCAAAAACTGTTTTATGAGAGAAAGTAGAATTCAATTCATGTAAAACAGAAGACCTGTTCTACCAAAAAGCAAATGTCCCTCCTCAATTATCAAGCTTCTAAAAATATATGGTATTTAAATTAATTTGAGATCTCTCTTCTCAGTACCTTCTTTCCAAAGAAATATATCCATTCAACATTCAATACTTATAAAATATCTTCTCCCTGTTACATGGGGAATTGTCTTCAACTGTAAGATTAATAAAACAAATAAAATTCAGATTTGTCTTCAAGATTATAGTTTTTTAGGAGGAACTGCTTATGAACAAAGTAAAAAAATAAAATTGATTAATTAATAACAATAAAAAAACATGGTAGGAGAGACACAAAATACAGTCCTCATTTGTGCCTGGGTCCTTTGAACATCTCTTTCAATTTGTCTTTGTAAAGTTAAAAAATTAGGAAATTGACATTAATACAATAACTTTATTTCTAGCACCAAGAATCTACAGTAGTCACCATAGTAAGCATCTTGATATGCACATGAGCTCACTTTGTAAGTCCGCTGAAGTTTTGCATATCTACCCTGGTAATAAGACATTAGAAAGTGTCTTTCAGCTTCATCATGGTCATTTCTCTGCTACTGTTAATCCCTGAAAATGGTTCCTGTATTAGTGTCTTTGGAAGATGTTTTCTACTATTACATTTAATGAGATCATTCAAGTCTGCAACTATGTGAATACTTCTGAGTAAAGTTTTGGTACATTGGGAAACAAAATAAAACTTTATATGGCTATTTGTAGCAATAAAATTTTCTGAGGAATATGGGTCTAGCTTAAAAATAATAGAATAAGTTGGTACAGAAGAATTATTAAACCATGTGTTATATTTCCACTTTAATATTTCATTTTTCTTTTAAAAGAAAATTTTCTTCTACAAGAAGTACAATCTTTTTCTATTTAGGCATGTGTATAGTAGAGAATGGTAGAAACATTTATCATAAATTATGCATTTGGAAACTGAATTTAGGAATTAGTAAAAACTTACTGCAATTAGAGAGCTTCTTTTTTTTTTTTTTTTTTTTTCCCGAGACAGGGTTTCTCTGTGTAGTCCTGGCTGTCTTGGAACTCACTCTGTAGACCAGGCTGGCCTCAAACTCAGAAATCTGCCTGCCTCTGCCTCCCAAGTGCAGGGATTACAGGAGTGTACCACCATGCGCAGCTAGAGAGCTTCTTAATGAGTAGATATGTCTAGTGTTTTCAATTCTGAGCTTTTACTTTCTACAGGTATTTGGAGCTATTGTGACAAATCATTTTTGATGGATAGTAAATGAAAATCACTTGTGTCTAAGATCACTCCTATACCAAATGACTTCAGTTGCAAGTGAAACAACTCTCTAGTGTTCTCCCCATCCCCATTAACCCAGGAAACTGTGTGATCGAAATGATACGTGGACAAGATAACTTGATAAAAGATAAATATAATAGATAAAGTTTCTATTAACTTGGATGCTATGTCCTATATCTGAATTGAAAAGTTGAACAGACCAGTCCAGAAATGCACATGTTCTATTAAAACAGTGGTTAGAGCTTTTACATAAATCATCCTAAGAAATCTACCCTGTTTCATCCACAATTAAAATATATATTTGTGCAAGCACTTGTGACTACATAATTTTGTATATTTGAAATTCCACCTTGGATTTCAGGTAAAACTGAGAGCCAAGCAACTAAAAATTAAATTACAGGTACACCATTTGCTAAAATTTTACAAAAATAAATTCAGTAAGGAATGTGAGTTGTGAAAAATTCTCATAATTTCTTCCTATGGTTCAAAAAGTGGTAAAGTACAAATCGTTATTTGTGTTTCCTTATTTCTTCAATCTTACTAGTGTTAATAAAATTTCTGTTATGTTTACATGAAATAATCATACTATAATATAATTACAAAGAGAATGATGAACTATCTATATTTAGAAAGTTTTTAATTGCAAATTCTTTTTAAATTGATATTACTCTTCTACATTAAAAATATAAAGGTTCTGCTCATTTCTTTATTTTTCATGTGGTTATTTTGTATTTCCACCAAAATCAAATGTTTTGAACCAATCCAGATAGCTCCCATAAGAGAGTTTACTTAAAGAATATATGTTCTTATGGCAATATCCTGGGATCATAATGAGTCATAATGATAACTGTGTTACAGTATCTTGACTGTATATATTAAAGAATCAAATCATGATCATTTAATACATTTCAGTGAAAGTGGCTCATAGAACATTGGCAACAAAAAAAAAGGAAAGAAAAATTAATTCCATTTTTTTCTCTATTTTATTATTGACTCATTTTGGGGACATTAAATTACAATGGGTCTCATGGCAGATAACAAATCCATGATATGTATACACTGGAGAGCTTGCCTTTCCTCCCATTCCACTTGTGGATACATACACATTAAAGACCTAGAAAAGGATATGCTCAGTAAATGTCCATTTGTCTCACATTTTTATAGTGGAGAAAAATATTTATAGTTGGTTTTCTTTTCTAGTTAGCTTTCTAAAACAATTCAAGCTATATGACAAAGAAATGACACAGATATATTACTGTGTGGAAATATGAGTTTTGATGGCATTGGCAAGTGATTTGAGATTGATGACACAGAGCTGTTTCAGCAGTTGATCTGGTATTGTCTGTTCTCTTCTAATAAAAGAAAGAGCTACACATGGATCTCAATTATCAAGGACTATCTGTTACTGTCGCTGACAAAAGAGAATAACAATCAGTTTCACTGTATGCATTAGTTACTACTGCTAAATATTAAATAGATATAATGCAGAATGAATATGTTAAAATGAGCTGAGATATTTATAAGATGTCACAATAGAAAGCAGAATTCATGGTAATATTTTTGGCTTTGAATATAACTTACATATTCATGCAATGGTAAGTGCTTCCTATTTCTGAAGTTTCTTTTTATAGCAAAATGCAAGAAGTATGTAATCACTGGTATTAAGAGAATTAGGGGAAGTAACTGAGTAGATTAAATATTTCTGGACATTCTCCAGGATTATAAAATACTTACTCTTTTGGCTATATTTCTGGGTACAAGACTTGTTTCTCAAAAAAAAATAGAATCTCAATATGAAACATAAATAATTTGAAACCCTTTTAAGAGAAATAAAAACAAATACTTTATTTTATGCAGGAAATAAAAATATACAACCATTTACTCAATTCCAATAGATCAAAAGTTGAAGAAAACTTACTATGTTGTTTTAAAACCACTTTTAAGTTCCAGATTATTTAACTCTGAAATGTCATCCAAATGCTAAGTAGCATTTCTATGCTATTACACCCCAGATTGTAAATTTTCAAATATTTATAATAATGGAATGAGCCTGGTTAATACTGATTTCAATATATATCTACACTTGGAGTTGTAGTCACCCATTGGAAACCTCAGCATTCATCTAATTCTGTTTTTATATTACATTGTTATATTAGCACATTCAAGTAAACTTTACTGTGTTCGTAGTATATTAACTGTAACTGCCTGCAGTTACGTCAAATTGGAAGGGAAGCTGGGAAAGTATGGGAAGGCAGCAAAAACAGACAGAGACCAAGATAAAACCTGCTATTCAAGGTCTCAAAGTTTAATGAAAAACTCCCAATATATAGGCAGAGGAAAAACCTTCCCCAAAGGCTGGAAGCTTCTCAGCAGAATCAGTTCAGTTGCTCCACAGGTGGCTATTGTTTCTCAGGAAACTGCTGGTCCTTGAAGAACAATAGGCTTCCCCTTAGTCTGAGCATGCCACCCTAAATTGAGGGGATTATGGCTAACACAAGAGTTCCTGCTCAAAGGCTGGGAGAGGAACTTCACATTGGTTGATGTCAAGTTCCTGCCAGGTGGCATGGCACCTCAATAAGGCTCTCTTCAATTAACTTAACAATTTCTTAGTGATGAATATGTGAGTGATCTTTAGTTTTGTGAATTTATGGCTATAATTGTTGAAACTAAGCAGAAAAAATCAGAGATTGAGACTACCCAAGAGAAAATGCATGGTTTTGTTGCACTATTCTTTTGCAAGATTCAGCCCTGAGTCTGCCCTACAATTATTTCCACATACCTTCCCTAATGCCCCATTTTTAGGTCAGGTCCCACATCAAGTGTCTATGTTTAAACTGGCCACCCTACCTGTGCCGCAAGAAACTTCTAGGCTTCACCAGGACCCACCCTATCTGACAGCAATCCATACTATTTTACATGAAATATCAAACATCTCCATCCAGCACTACATACTGCACAGCTTTCAGCTTGGACCACAATGCATATCCTAGACATCAGCATAATCTCCTCTGTTCATTTGACTAATAACAGGAAAATTATTCTTGGTACCGGAAAATTACTCCACTACATGGGTCATGAATCTTGAAGAAGAACTTATAGATTCTATTTTACTAAACCAGTAGAAACCCTAACTCCATTCTCCATATTTGTCATTATACCCACAGGTAATTATAGCCTTCTCACCTCATCAAAAGTTTGTGCACCAGATGCTATCCATGGAGATCACTGGCCCGACCAGGCAGGAATGTTCAAGCTAAGGAGAAAGGGTGCAAGTGTAAGATCCGAAAGAAAAACCGGGGTACTTCTGTACCCCCATGCCTCAGAAACCGGCACCCCAAACACTCACGAGAGACAGACCTGATGCAATTTCGCAAGAGGGTTTTAATTTCCAGAGCTCTGGGGGGTTACTGTCTCCCCAGCAAGGTAAAGATGTAAGCCCGCCCAAGCTGGCTTGCCTTGGTCTTTTATAGACTTATAACAGAACCCGCCTACCACAAGCTTCTAAGCCAATCAGTTCAAACCATCCGAACCTGAGCTCTCTGACAACCTATCACCCTCTCACAGAGGCCGGAAGAACTAGTTAAGTCATATCCGCTTACGTGGCCACCACGCAGTGTCGCGCCCACCCTCCCCCACTGGCCTTGCGGATTCAAGTGCCCCCCACATGCCCAGGCATGGGGGATTCCTAGCTTATAACCTTATCCTTTCATTCCCCACTTCCTGTCTTGTTAATAGTTCTAACCTTAGAACTAGGAGAATTAAAGGTCAGCCTCTTCTTGTCTCAGAAGGCTCTTATATTGCTGCCTAAGTACATAATCTGGACCGCGCACACCTGGTCCCTGATGAAGGCAACTAATCTATTGACTGTATAAGTCTAACTAAGAAACAGGAGCATTATCATTAGGGGTCCTATCAGGGCAGAAAACAGGGTGGTCAAGAATACAAGATAAGGGTCTTTTCACTGAGTCTTAAAGTTTCCCGCATGGTGGCATCTAATGTAGACCATATCTCTGACTTGGAAGCGATGTGGGACTTGTGGATCTCCTCCTGAGTAGGCCTCCGGGACCTCGATGCCTTATCCATTGGAGCGCCTCGAGCCTAGAGAGCAAAGGTCCAGTCTCTGTGATCAATTTGGTGAGGATCTCTTTTACCAGGGTTCCAGCAACTGTTTCTGAAGTCTTCTTTGACAGATCCAGTAACCTGTCTGGAAGCAGCGAGGAGTCTCTGACATGCCTAGAGCATTAAAGCGAACAGTTTGAGCCAAATCTCATGTTGTGCTACACCTTTCTGGAGGACCCAGTAGATGACAAAGAAATTGGGGTAACAAAGAGGATTAAAATGGCAAGGACTATTCAGAAACAAGGGGAGAGGCACCACCCAGCCTAAACCAGTCTCCAAGGTCAATTTAGTTAAGGTCTCTCATAGAGTTTTGTTTATTTTCTCTAGCTGTCTTGAGCCCTGGGGACAGTATATCCAATAACATTTCCAATTAGTCCCCAATATCTGTTAATTTCTGACTTACCTTAGAAACAAAAACAGAACCATTGTCTAATCCAATTACCTTGGGCACTCTGAAACTCGGGAAAATTTCTTTTAACCCTGGCTGCTGTTTCCTGCCTGCTAGGGGAGGTCTCAATCTATCTAGATTAACTATCTACAAGTGCTAGAAGATATTCATAACCATACTTTCCTGCCTTATCTTTATAAAACCTCTATATACTCTGGGTTGTTCTCTTCTAGGTCTTCTGCCCTATTTACTCTTTGCTGCATAAGCATTCACTCGCTGGCATACCTTACACTGTTTTATTGATCCCTTAAATGAGTTCATGTGTGCATTTGCCCTGGCGAGTCCTTGGCTTACTTTCTGGGGAGTATGATTCTCCCTTCTGTGTGCACCTTTCCTTGGTAATAGTTGGTCAGATGGCTATCAATCTCAGTCCTTTTTTTCTTCAGCATATTTTAAGTGAGGCTATCTCACTTTGTCCCATTTGTCAGTGGATGCCTCTCGCAGACCCACAACCAGTATAGGCTCCTGTATATCTATCCTTGGAGCCATTTGCTCTGCCGGGCTATTGCCCACTGAGTCTTTTCCCTTTTGACATCCTGGGCAGAGGGTGGTACTCACGGTTGTTGGCTTCATTAGGGCATCTAAGAGGTCCAAGATTTCATGTTGGTTTTCTCTGATGTGAGCAGTCCTTTTGGCATATACACCTGTGGACGTGGGCTGTGGCAAAGGCATACCTGTTACCCATGTGGATGTTGATTTTCTTGCTGTCTCCAAGTTCCGAGATCTTGGTAAGGGCCATTAGCTCCACTTTCTGCGTTGACATGCCAGGGTGTAAAGATTCTTCTACCCAGATGCCGTTTGTGCTGCCCACCATAGCAGCACCTGCTTGTCCCTGTCCTTCATGGAGAAAATTGCTCTTGTCTGTAGCAACTTTCAGCAGGGGTCAGTCTCTCTTTTTGAGCCAGTTGCTGCAGCCCTTTGGACAGTAAATATATCTGTCCTCCCCACCATTTTGGAGAGTATGCCTTGCTCCAACAGTTAGGAACATCCTGGGGTGACCTTAAATGAATGGGTTACCCATCCCATCCCTAGGTCCATTGTTCTTCGGGTAGTCCATGAACATATTTTGGTGCCAGTGGCTTCTTGGACCCTAGATCTTTTCTTGGAAACAGGGCCATTGGGTTGGAAGACCGTGTGTTAAGCCCCTGTGTCCATCAAGAACTGAGTGGGTTTCTCTTTCCCTCTCAGTTATCCAGGGTTGGGGGAGGTGGTCAGAACACCCATCTCCCCTAGTCATTGTCTTTATCCAGGGATAACACCTTTGCCATTTGGGGCCACTTCTCCCAAGACCTGTGAGTTCTTGCTCCCAGCTTGTTAGGGCACACTCTGGCTTAGTGGCCTCTCCCTATAGTATGCACATTGATTCCTTTCTGCCTTTTAGCCAGGATTTTCTGTAGCTTCCTTCTCTCATTTTTCTTTCTACTCTCTCTCCCTGTCTCAGCAAACTATACTAAATCTCTCGATAGACTTTTCTAACAACCTGCACCACCAAATCTCTCTACAGACCTTCTAAATAACTTGTACCAAATCCCTCTACATACTTTCTCAGCAAACTAAAGTCCTTCTAGTCTGGGGTGTATAGCAAAATGCTTCTGAGCTGCACTAGAAAGGCTGTCAGTGACTCCTCTGGTCCCTGCTTTACATACCTTCGCCAAATCTGTGGGCTATCATGCCCTCAAGACCTGCCAATGGAGTCTGGTGTCGTCCTTCAGGTGCCTCTTACCTTTCGTCTGAGGGGGTATTCTTTTCTGGCTTCCTGTATTACAAATAAAACAGTCTCAAAGAGATTAATCAGTCTCTTGGGAAATATGTCTTTAGTGAGGGTGTCACCGTGAATCAGGATAGGTGGTTTCAGATCTTCTGCTCCATTCTGTGGTCTTCTCTAAATATAAATTGAGCATACTATTATCATTTTGTAAATTATAAACTATAAGATAGACCTCCAATCTCTGTCAAACAGAACCTTTGCCATCTTTACTATCTTGAAAGACTATAAGAATTAACACCTGACTCATGTTTTGGCTATAAATTTTATATCACCTGAAAATCATTTCTGTAAACCTATATCAGTTTTCAAGATTAAAGAGCTTGAGCTGACTATGAGACTAACAGCTTTTATCCCCGTCAGAAATCCAAGAGTGACCAATATTAACTGAAAATATATAAAAAGCTTAACACACCTTTTAAGACTTAGCCAAATGATAGAGATTGCTAAACACCTGAACAGTTAATACTTCAGAATGTTGAAACATTGATCTTCAGCCTTCTGGCACAAGAACATCTGACAGACTTAAAGAATCAGGAATTATTAAGTCATATAATAACCTATAACACATTGAGTTTGTAAATGAAGAGAGGCAATCTCCTTGCTCGCTCTCTTTCTCTCTCTCTCTCCATAACAGAAGCAACTCTAATTAAAACATTGAAAACACCCTAATAATAAACTCAGTGCCTTATATTTTTGTATGGTCCCAAACTCATAGGCTTAAACATTTCAGATCTATAACAATAACAGCAAGAAAGGACTGGGTGTAAATCCTGCATTTTTGCATTTTTAGTATTTATACCAGTGAAAACCTTGATTTTGTATCAAAATAAAATCAGTATCAAATAAGAATTTATGCCTTGAACATAATATAATTCTCAAAACAAGCTTTTAGTATTACCAAAACAGATTTTTTGCTTAATGTTTCAGAATCTAGTATTCTAGAGGTCCCCCTTATTTTTGACCTCTTCCCCAGAGAAACAATAAAGCCACAGCTTAACAGTATATCTATTATAATAATTTAAACAATTTAAAATAAATGAAATAAGCCATCTTTAACTTAAATTCAGAATTCCTACATCCGCCACTTTGAGTGTCTTGTTAGAAATTATTTCCCCCACTAGGGGCCTCACAGCTTAAATATTTTGTCTCTTTCTTGTTCTAACATGGCGGGCCTGAGTCACAAGACCCGATCTTGGCGCCAGACCCTAACATGGCGGGCCTGAGTCACGGGACCCGATCTTGGCGCCAAAGACCCTAACGTGGCGGGCCTGAGTCACGGGACCTGATCTTGCCGCCACAGAGCCCACCATGGCGGTCCTTTCAGTCGGTCTAAATTCTTAACAAAATTACCAGTCGGTCTAAATCCCTATGCGTCAGTCATCTAATTCCGAGAACACAAGACTATACAAAACAGAAACAATGGAAACACAAGACTATACAAAACAGAAATAAGCACCACATAGACAGCCTGATGCCGCCACCATCAGGCGTCTAAATTCAAGAACCTAGAGCAAGGAAAATCAACATACAATCTGCTGCTAGACGGGCCCAATTTCAGATACCGAATGTCCCTGCCCCTGCTCGTTGCAGAAACCGAATACAGAGAAGAGCCTCCTCCAGGGTCTTCCGGACCCAGGCGGTTTCCACTGCCAGTCAAAACTCTCCGCACCAATACAGGCTCAGTATATAAAAGCACACAGGAACAGCAATGCACAAAACAGAAACCAACAGATTCAAGACTTTACGACCCATCCGCATCTCCTACAAGCACAGACGTCGGTCAGTGACCGGCACCGGAGTCTACTAGGCATCCCTGGCAGACTTACATACACCCCAGAGCGTCCTCTGGGGTCTCGCAGCCTGTGGCCCGAGGGTGTCCCCTCCCATGGCCCCTGTGTCCTTACGGCTCACAGAGGCAGCTGCCCGAAGTGGGATTCCACATCCACTTCCTCTGTAAACACACATACAGACCGTGGAGCCACATTCAAACACTCAGGACAATCAGACATTGGCTAGCCAGCGCACGCACACTTCAGAGGGGGTCCCCTTACCTCCAAGTTGTTTCTCGAGTGTGTAGGGGTGTCCGCATTTCCCGGCCCATGCACCAACTGTAAGATCCGAAAGAAAAACTGGGGTACTTCTGTACCCCCATGCCTCAGAAACCGGCACCCCAAACACTCACGAGAGACAGACCTGATGCAATTTCGCAAGAGGGTTTTAATTTCCAGAGCTCTGGGGGGTTACTGTCTCCCCAGCAAGGTAAAGATGTAAGCCCGCCCAAGCTGGCTTGCCTTGGTCTTTTATAGACTTATAACAGAACCCGCCTACCACAAGCTTCTAAGCCAATCAGTTCAAACCATCCGAACCTGAGCTCTCTGACAACCTATCACCCTCTCACAGAGGCCGGAAGAACTAGTTAAGTCATATCCGCTTACGTGGCCACCACGCAGTGTCGCGCCCACCCTCCCCCACTGGCCTTGCGGATTCAAGTGCCCCCCACATGCCCAGGCATGGGGGATTCCTAGCTTATAACCTTATCCTTTCACAAGCAGGGAGGGGGATGTGCAATCCCTGCCACTGTTCTGGTGCTACTGCTGCTGTTCAGGCTGCCACCATTGTACTGAGTTGCTGCACTGCTCAGAGCGAAGCCAGCAGATCACTCACGCAGCAAAAGGAGATGCAGAGGAGCTTCAAGAAGCAAAAGCTTCCAGAAAGCATTCTCTTCCTAGGAAGTGTTACAGTTCTTATGTGACAGATGCTCTCAAGCCATGGAGTAATTCTCTCACACACCTTTATTTCTTCTGGATAGGATCTTACATACAGTTATGGTGTTGGTTGGGTTTTGACAGTAGATGCTTCCTTTTGGCTTGATCTGAGATAATAGTGATGTGTCATCTACATGTGGAGGAGCTTAGGGGTACTGCCACTATGTAACTAATCATCAAGACTCTCTATGGGGGGCAGTGGCTACATGTCAGGGCCTTGGTGTTGAGAGCAGGTGAAACTCCTAGTGTTCCTTTGGGTACCCAGGGATTCCAACCTAGCTCAACCTTAACAGGCTTTCTTTCCTGGTCCACCATGCCACAGCTCCTCCTTTTCTTTTTATAAAGGAGAAGTGTCATCAGAATAACTGTATCCTATGTTGGGAATAGTTTGATATTAAACCAAGACCTGATAAATAGTGATCTTTGCAATGCTACACATCTGCCGCTTTAGAAATTGAATGAAGCAAAGTGCCAAAAGAAGCAAGGCTCCAATGGCTAATATGTTGCCCAGGAGGGGAAGAAGTCAAGCTACCCAGGGGTTGGAATGCCAAGGGATGGGTGCATTGGGAGTAAAGTGTGCCCAGATGTTTCCTCAGAGCTCTTTGAACATTTGTATATCCTGTTTTTCCAGCCAGTTTCATTGATAAAAAAGCAACATTCCACCACCAGCAAAATGCAAGTATCTCCCTGTTCAGCAGTCAGTAAGTCCAGAGCCCTCTGGTTTTGGAGAACAACTCCTGCTAAGATGGTTATCTGCTGTTGAAGAGACTCAAGACTGTGTATAGTAAAGGTCATTGCCTGGCCAAGCTTGTTCTGGAAGTCCCTGGCCAGATGTTGTGTTTGGACAAGGGCTGTTCCAGCAGTGCCTGTCACACCCAGTGAGATAGCAAGGCACAGTACTATGAACAGAAGGATAAAGATCTCTCTTGTTTTCCCTTTCTCCTATCTGCAAGTCGAGTTCATCATGTTCATAGAGATAAACCTGGGGAACAGTTATCATGAGGGTGCAGGAGCCTTGGTAAGGGAGGTTAATACAGGCACTTTTAGTGCCTTTTCACCAAAGGATAGCAGGAGGGTTAACATACACTGACTTGGAGATTGGGATTTCATGGGCACATGTAAGATGGGGTTTTAAGGAAGGCCCTATGATGCAAGAGAGGAGGGGGTGTATGTTAAAGAGCACAAGAATATCTTGTGCTTTCCTTATGGGTAAGGGTCCATGAGTTCATGAAAGAAAATATTAATGGGAATGACTACTAATAATGGTCAGGAGAAAGATGGGTGGTTAAGGGAAGGAAGAACATGTTGGATGTACTGTAACCAGGAAAGGGTAGCTTCAAGTACCTTCTGAGATTGATTTTTCTGTGGAAGAATTTTAAAATGAGTAAAGACTGCTTTGGAGGCAAGAACAAGCTCAGGGGAGACATGTAGGTCAGCTACGGGATATTTGGAGTAACCATTATGGCACAGTTTACCCATGACTCCAGTCCGCCATGGATCATCCGATGGATCTCTGAGAGAAAGCTGAAAATGAATTTTAAGGTTGGTGAGCATGGTGCTGCTGGATTCCATTCTGCAGCTCCAATATCTTCATCCTCCATATGTGGAATCCTCCTGGAGACATTCACTTCCTGTGTTACAGTAAGGAAAGAAGAAGAAAGGGCTGAGAGTAGTGGAGATGGAATCCAGGTGTAGTAGAACCTCAGTCCTGGTCTTACAAAGTGGGCAATCATGGGTTCCTATGACCATGTTGTGTCTGGTGTAGGTTTCCCTAGTAAAGAATCTCCAGTGGTAGGTGTTGGGAAGGCTAGGGAGATGCTGGCCAGTAGCAGAACTAGTATGAAGAATGATAAAATAGCCAAGAGTATAGAGGAGAGGGTAGCATGTGAAGGGCACATTGCCTGGGCAGCAGTCATCAAGTCATGGATATTCTTCCAGGAGATCTTGCTGTCCCTTTGGATATGATGCATCTTCTTACTCCTCCTCTTCCTCTGACATTGATTTGCCCGTGAGAAGTGGTTCATTAGGTTGGTGGGGCGGTGTTAGACATTGCTGTCAGGAATCAAGATAGGCTTAGGCTAGTCCTGTTATACTAAACTCCTTTTGCTTGTAATGAAGGGGACTGGGCCTTTCCAAATTCCATTCAAAGGATCATACCATTGTACTAGGATAGTGGTATTGTGGGGGGCATAATTTTGATGTGTGCCAATGGAAGGAGTTAGGAAGGTGTTTTGGGGTATATAAATGTTAAATATTAGTGTATTCAAAGCCATCATCAATTCTACATTGGGGCTATAGTAGGTAGTAGTCTTTTGTTTTAGAAGTTGGGCTTTTAGGGTTTGATGTGTTCTTTCTATTATTACTTGGCCCTGAGGGATATCAGTAATTCCTGTAGGGTGGGCAATTTCCCAATGTGTGCAGAAAGTTTTGAATTTAGAGTTAGTGAAAGCAGTCATTATCAGTTTTTATCTGTTGAGGAATGCCCATGATGACAATGGTAGAGAACATATGGTAAATTTGCCTTTTGAGTTTTAATTTATTTGGTATGTAGCATATATAAAATGAAAGTGTGTATCTAGGGTAACAACAATTTATTTCTGTCTACCAAATTGAGGAATATAAGTGACATCAATTCGCCATAAGACATTGGATTTGAGGCCTCAAGGATTGGTGTGTGTGTCATTTGTAAAGCTGAGGTGGTAATAAGAAATGCCTAGAGGAGTATGATTTTATTATCCTTTGGAGTTGAGGAAGGGGGTTGTAGGGAAAGAGGGCATGGATTGTCTTTTTATTTGTTTATGTGCACGAATGGAATTAATTTGCTTGTTCAGTAGAGGCTATGAATGTTCCTGTTGAGATAGTTTGGTCAGAGAGTGCTGTTCCTTCCTCTATGGGACATGGCAGGGGACATGCTGGATGTAGGTGGGGGAAGATCCTTCCTATGGGAGGGTGGAAACCTGTTTGAGTAGAGGGAAAAGTGGGTTGGTGTCTAGTATGACAGAGGATCTTGACAGCCAGGAGAGCAAAATGATAGCATATACACTATCTGAAAATAGGTTAATGGGGGCCTTCTTTTAGAGCTAGATAGATAGCATAAAATTATATTGGTACGAGTGATGGGGAGGCTCTCTGAATCAGAGAATAAGGGTTTCATCTTCATGGGAGTAGTATTTTATTGCTATAGCTCCCCTCTTTTGCTCATAGGTAAATATTGATGGGGCTCCAGCTATGGGATTTTTGAAAATAATTTGGAGGCATCCATCACAACAGAGGGAGAGCAGAGGCCCCCTTTTCGTCAGGATAATGGATGTCAATTTTGTCCTAGGAGCCCTAATAAGCTGATAGCAAAGGGGGAGCGATTTTTATTTTGTCTTGAATATTGGAGAGGGAGAAGGGGGTGACAAGAATGTCAGATTATTTTCTTAGGGTTTGTAGGGCTCTGTCCCTGCCATTTTAATAATACTAGTGAGTGTGTCCACCTCATTTAAAATTTGGGGTGTGCCACCCATCATGGTGTGGAGTTATTCCAGTAACCCCTGGTGTTGGTAAAGGGTTCCCACCAGTGTAGGGGAGGAATTTTATAATGAGCTGTATGGGAATTGTTGGGTCATATTTAGCAAGAGCTTTATCTTTTAAAGCTGTGCTAATAGAATTTAGAGCTTGGACTGCTTCCAGGGACAGTGTTGAAGAGGGGTTTAAAGTTGCTTGTGGGAAGGGGGTCCAGTGTCAAAGTCAATTAAGGTTACCCAAAAAGCTCTTGAGGGAGTCAAGAGTTAGTTTTTAAGGGAAGCAAAAGGAAAGTTGAGAGGAGTATTGAGGTAAGGAGGATTTCTGATCCTAAAAATGCAATGAGCAGAAAAAGTTGGATTTTGTAAGGGGCTATTTTGAATCCTAGGACAGATAGGGAAGGTATAAGCTGGTCTTTATGTTGGAAGGGGGAGGTGGAATAGTCTCCCTATATTAAGATATCAGCCATATAGTGGTATATATTGGACCCTTTATCTAAATAAGGTTTTAATGCAGTGGCTACAGATTCCTGACAAATGGTTGGACTGCTAGCCATTCCCTCTGGGAGGACAATCTATTGATATCATGAGGCTGGCTGTGAGATATTAATGGGGACTACTGAGAATGCAAATCATTGGCAATCTTTGTGTGGAGGGGGATGGATAAAAACAATCTTTTATGTCTAGTGCTAATAAGAGATATTGGCTGTGAAGTGGGACAGTCCTCTTTGGGAAGAGACCCAGACTTACATGGCTTTGTTAATTAATTGGCCTCAAATCTTGTGACAGTCTCCATTCCCCTGAGTTTTTTTTTATTGAGAATAGAGAGGTGTTCCATGGGCTGTGGAAGGGGAAGATGTGTTGTAGTATAAGTTGTTCTTCTACTAGTTGTGTGAGGGATTTTAGCTTTTCCCTTGATAGAGGCCACTGTGGGACCCAGATGGCTTCATAGGAGAGCCAATCAAGATAGGGCGTATCAAATCTAACAGTGGCCACTAGGATTATGGGTGATTTAGAAGGTTTTAAGTGTCCCCTTGGGTATAACGTTCCTTATTGCTAATGTCCTCTATCTTGATATGGTCTCTTTCTGATTGGTTGGTAATTACTACCTCTAGGGCTTATAAGATATCTCTCCTTATAACACTGAGCTACTAGGGGGTATATGAGGCTTGTTGTTCCATCTGAGTCCTCCCATCTGTAGGCTTGTTTGGTGGTAAATACATGAGAATCACCCCCTACACCTAGGATCTCAGGGATCAGTTGCAAGTCATTTGGGATCTATTATTGTCTTAAAATTGCTTTGTCTGCTCCAGTATCAATAAGGCACTTGAATGGCTTATCTACTTTAATGGTTAATAATGGTTAATTTGGGATGGGAACTTTATGAGATGCTGGACACCTGTAAAGCTTCCATGGGAGTATCTCTCTCTCTCTCTCTCTCTCTCTCTCTCTCTCTCTCTCTCACACACACACACACACACACACACACACAATTAGGTCTGAGGGCTGACGCTTCTGAAGTTTAAAGTGTCCAGTGGCTTACTTTATCATATACAGAGGTACAATATCTTTTCCAGTGTAAACCGTTCCTACAAGGGGGAAATTTTTCTTAGGGGGATTAGAATCTGTTGTAGGGAGGGAGTTTTGTGGGCATTCCTATCTCCAATGTCCTGTCCCTCTCTACATTGGAAGCAGATTCCATTTTTACTGCTGCCACAAATGTCTCGGCCACAGACATAATTGGTGTGATGTGATTCTAAATCTTGGATTGCCACAATTCACCTATAATGGTTCTCTTCATGTAGACCCTAACAGGCTAGTCAGGATTCAAAAGTCATGCCTTCCCATACAATGGTTTTAAGAAGGAGATCTCTGGGTGTGGAGTTGGGCATTTTTCTTCTAGGCTCACTCTAGCTCTGAGAATAAAATCAGATAGGAGTGGTCACAACTTTTGATGTAGAAAGAGCAGGTAGAAGACAGGGTCTTCTGAACCTGAGAGTAGGTTTAGCCTGTTCCATATTTGGTTGTATGGCAGTGGACCTGTTCATAGTATCCTGCTGGCTGTGTTGCCTGGTATGCTCCAATGGAAAAGTCTTTCTTGCCACATAGTTCATCAAAATACCATGGGGTGTCATCTGATGGAAATACTTCTCAATAATTTAAAACAAGGATATCGTTAATTTTGCAGGCAAATGGATGGAACAAGAAAACATCATCTTGAGTGAAGAAAACCAGACCCAAAAGGATACGCGTGGTATGTACTCACTTATAAATGGCTATTAACTAAAAAATATCCAGGCTATAATCCACAGACCCAAAGAGGCCAAACAACAAGGACAGGCCAAGCAAGAGCATTTGAATCTCACTTAGAAGAAGTAATAAAATAGCCATAGGAGGCAGGTGGAGGAAGGAAACTGGTGGGAGAGGCAAAGAGGAAGGGAGTTTAAGTGTGGGGAGAGACAGGAGGGCCAGAGGGTTGGCAGGGTGAATAGAAATCAACAGCTGGCAGGGGGTAGGAGGACATTTTTAGGACATGTCAGAGACCTGAAATAGGGGATATTCCTGGCAGTCAATGGGGGTCCCTCTATCTGAGACTCCTAGCAGTGGGGGATATTGAACTGAAGTGTCCACTTCCTGCAGGCCAGCAGGAACCCAAGTGAAAAGGCAATGTCAACAACATACCCACAAAACTTTGGACTGAAAACTAGTCTCATATACAAGAAATACAGTGACAAAGATGGAGCAGAGACTGAGGAAATAGCCACTCAATAACTGCTAAAATGTGCAGCTCATCCCATGGGCAAGCCCAGATCTCTGACACTATTAATGAAACTCAGTTATGCTTGCAGACAGGAACCAAGCATAACTGTCCTCTGAGAGACTCCACAAGCAGCTGACTAAAACAGATACAACAACCCACAGCCATACATTGAACAGAGTTCAGGGACTCTTATAGAAGAGTTGGATGTAGGTTTAAGGGGCCTGGAGGGAATAGGCACTGCATAGGAAGACCAACAGTGTCAATTAACCTGAATACTTGGGGTTTCCCAGAGACTGAACCACCAAAAAGCATACATGGGCTGACTTAGGTCTCCCTCACTTATGTAGCTGATGTGCAGGTTGGTTACATGTGGGTCCTCCAAAAACTGGAGCAGAGGCTGTCCCTGTCCTCTAACAGAGCTGCCTTTTCTGGTCTCAGTGTGAGAGGATTTGCCTTGTTCTGCAGTGACTTAAAGTGTAAGATGGGGTGATATCTAATGTGAGCCCCCCCCCCACCATCTCAGACCAAAAGAAGCAGAGAAGGGGGAGGGACCATATGAAGTGGGAAAGTGGAAGGAATGGGGATCAGTGATTCTGATATAAAGTGAATAAATAAATTAATTAATTAATGGAAAAAACAAATAATCAAATGTGAAATCTAAAACATTGAAAAAACTTCTAGAAGAAAACATAGGCAGTATATTACTGGATATAGGTCGCAAAAGAGTTTCTGAGTAAGGTTCCATTTTTCCCAAGATTTGAGAACACTAGTAGACAAAGGAACATCATAAAACAAAAAGTCTTCTACACAACTAAAGAAAAAAGTCAACTGTGTGCTGGGTAAAGAGGGATCCCACAGAATAGAAGAGAATCTCTCTCAGTGATACACCTGAAAGAGAATTAATAACCAGAATATACAAAGATGTAAAAAAAAAGTAGTAAAAAAAAAAGACACATTAAAAAATTAGCTCCATACGTGAAGAGAGAAAGAGTCCTCAAACAAAAGTAACAAGTAAGAAATATATCTAAAAATATCCATTGTTCCTAACAATTAGAGAAATGCAAATCAAAGTAACATTGAGGCTTGATCTTAGTCATAATGGCAAACTTAAACCAAACAACTGAAAACTAATGCTGAGGAGGATGTGAGGGAGTTTGAGAGGTAAAGAGAACTCTAATAAAACTATTGATGAGATTACATTCTGTTCCAGATATTGTGTAAATCAGTGTGGAAAGTCCAAAAAGGCTAAAAATAAATCTAATATATGGTTCAGATGTACCGCTGAGTGCTGTATAAGCAATGAATTTGATATATCATGCCACAGGTAATTTATTAGACATGTTCATTGTTGTTCTATTTATCATAGGAAAAGTGAACAACCTTAATGTCCTCCAACTGATGAATGTATGATGACAAATGGATTACATAATAGCTAGGTTATCTTTACTTTTCCATATTATTTTCTCCTTGAATCAGATACTGATAAATTCCTTAGACTCTAATGTTCTTCTATCCATTTTCTTTTGTAAAAAACTGAAACTAATAAAATATAAAGGACTGTGACATGGAACATTATAGTTCCATGACTAAGCAAAGGTAGTAGAAATGAAAATGAAAATATATAAGACACCAAACACAGAAAGATGGGCAAATGTGCATTTCCCAAAGAAAACAAGAGTAACTAATGAAGCCCTGAAGCAAGAATGGATTGTACATTTTCAATGAAGATAATAAACCCCCAAATGACTAAAATAAATAGCTAGAAGAAAATGAAGTTAAACTGTATAGAACTATATAGATATGGTAAGGAGTTCCAGTCTTAAAACTATAATGGCCCTTTATATGATTGTAAATGAAGAATTTATGTTTTTACTTTTTTAATTTAATTTATTTTATTTTAGTTTGTTTTTCTCTTCCTATCACTTCCATATAACATCAAAGGTTCTTTTTCAAATTTGTGGCCTCTTTTATTATTAATTTATATAGATATAGGCCATTTATCTGAGTACATGGAGTATCTAGCAATAGGGACATACTTTCCACTTCTTGGGGGCAACAAATGACAGTAACATTAGCCTATAATGCCTCATAGTGATGTTCCACACAGTCCTCAACTTTAGTGTATATAAACTCAGAATAAAGCTAGGGATATATAAGTGATGATATCAATAACATACTATGAACCTGTACTAAGCATTAACACACACATGCTTCTATCACTTCTACATTTCCATATTTTATTATTTATAATAATCAAAATTATCTTTTAAAAATATTTCTTTGCTTGTTTTTTTTTGTTTACCATGTAGAGAATATAAATTTTATAAAAGAATGGACATTGCTAAATTAAATATTACTTCCAGCATACCTATCACTGGAATTCATTCAGAAAATATCTTTAAAATGTAAAGAATAACTTGAAATTTCTTCTAAAAGTACTGAAAATATTTTCTAAAATAGTCATAATTAAGTTTTAGCTCATTTTATTCTTATAATTCAACAATTTTCCTTTTCTTATAAAAGTAGAATATTAAGATATAACTATCTTAAATTATTTTCTACTGGAGATTTCAGCATATTTTGCCATCTTCCAGCTTTATCATTCAAGAAGTTACATAGGATATATACATATACATGCACATATATGCATATGTATATATATTTAAGCTCAAGTTTGAGGAACATATAAGTATGCATATACCAACTATATGCATGTGTCCTATAGTACTATACATATAATTAATTAGAAAATAGAGGTGTGTGTCTCTCTGTGTGTGTCCGTGTATGTGTGTATGTGTGTGTGTGCATGCATATGTGTATGTGTGTTTGTTTTGGAGGAGAGAAAGGAATTGATGTTTAATTGATGTAAGTAATATATCTTAAGTTGTTTCTGAAAAGAGGAAAGAAAACATGAAAGGAAGAAATATTCAGAGTAACATTTGAAAAAACACAAAGACATGGAGTGCTAGAAAATATTATGAGGATATGAGGAAAAAATATTGTTCAGTATATCAGAAAAAGCTGTCTATATATTTGTTCTGACATGAGTCATGCTATGTTGAAGGTGAAGCATACATTTTAATGCTACTTGTAGAAAGAACTAATTGAAATTTGGCTAGAGCAGAGGTCAAAGTTGTGAACTGTGATTAGCTAAGCACTTTTTTCAGTAACATGGGTGTCTAGAAATGCTTACACCTGTATAATGTCTTATGTTATGCTGTGTAGCAGTTTCTTCTGATATTAAAACAGTCCATGCTGCATAGAAGCTCCTTAAGAAAAAAGTAAATGACTCAACTTCAAGAAATCCTTGAAACTGACTATATTCATTAGGCCTCTCTCTCACAAGAGTGATGAATAATAACTGCTGAGAGTCCCTGTCAGACAACAAAAGTTACAAAGAAGACTTTAAGAACACACCAGCTTCCTGAAAGAAGCAGCTGCCTGGAAGAGGTTTAGACCAATTGAGTCACTTAGTAAGGACACTTTCCATCTAACTGAGCTACCTGCAGGCATTGGGTGTGCTGTAGTTTCCCAGCTTTCATGATCTGTCTCCCATGCTGAGTAGATTTAATGATACAGATGTCTTTGAGTCATTTTCTTCCCATGATTATTCACTTATCCATATTCCCATAATTAATCTCAATAAGGCTCAGTGGTTCACTAAGTTGGACTGTGGTGGTATCCATACTTTGGACTGCCATGGGCTCTCAATCTGGTATGTATAGAAATGTGGGTGTTGTGTCTCCTCAGGAAGTTACATTTTAATTTTGTACTACATATTTTCGTTATTTACATTTCAAATGTTAGCCATTTTCCTGATTTCCACATGCCCCCATCCCCCTATCCATCCTCCCCTTGCCCTGCTTCTATGATGGTATTCCCCCACTCTCATCTCCCTACTCTGGCATCCCCCTACACTGGGGCATTGAGACTTCACAGAACTAAGGGCCTCTTCTCCCTCTGATGACCTACAGGGCCATCCTTTGCTACATATGGAGCTGGAGCCATGAGTCACTGCATGTGTATTCTTTGGTTGGTGGCTGGGAGCTCTGGGGTTCTGGTTGGTTAATATTGTAGTTCTTCCTAAGGAGTTGGAAACCCCTTCAGGACCTTCAGTCCTTTCTCTAACTCTTCCATTGGGGATTCTTTGCTCATTCAAATGGTTGGCTTCAAGCATCTGCCTATGTATTTCTCATGCTCTGGCAGAGCCTCTCAGGAGACAGGTGTATCAGTCTCCTATTACAATGCATTTTTTGGCATCCACAATAGTGTCTAACTTTGGTAACTGTATATGGTATAGACACTCAGGTGGAACAATCTCTGAAAGGCACTGATGGACACTTTGTCTCTGTATTTCCTCCTGTGAATATTTTTCATTGAATATTTTCTTTATTTACATTTCAAATGATATCTCCTTTCCTGGTTTCCCCTGTGCAAACACCCTATCCCATCCCTCTTCCTCCTGCTCACCAACCCACCCACTCCTGCTCCCTGTCCTGGTATTCCCCTATAGCAGGGCATTGAGCCTTCTCAGGGCAAAGGGCCTCTCCTCCCTATAATGTCCAACAAGGCCATTCTCTGATACATATGCAGCTAAAGCCATGGGTACCTCCATTTGTACTCTTTGATTGGTAGGGTTAGTCCCTGGTACCTCTGGGGTTACTGGTTGCTTCATATTGTTGTTCCTTCTATGAGACTGCGAGCTTCAACCTTGAGATTTCACCTCACACCAGTCAGAATGGATAAGATAAAAAACTCAGGTGACAGCAGATGCTGGAAAGGATGTGGAGAAAGAGGAACACTTATCTATTGCTGGTTGGTTGCAAGTTGGTAAAACCACTCAGGAAATCAGTTTGGCAGTACATCAGATAATTGGACATAGTATTATCAGAGGATCCAGCTATACCACTCCTGGGCATATGCGCAGAAGATGCCCCAAAATGAAATAAGGACACATGCTCCACTATGCTCACAGCAGTCTTATTTATAATAGCCAGAAGCTGGAAATAACCCAGATATCCCTCAACAGAAGAATGGATACAGAAAAGATGGTCCATTTACACAATGGAGTATTACTCAGCTATTAAAAACAATGAATTCATGAAATTCCTAAGCAAATGAATGGAACTAGAAAATAGCATCCTGAGTGAGGTAACCTAATCACAAAAGAACACACATGGTATGCCCTCATAGTGGATATTAGCCCAGATGCTTGGAATACCCAAGATAAATTGCACAGATCACACAAACCTCAAGAAGGAAGATCAAAGTATGGATGCTTTGGTTTCTTATTGTTGAGAATAATTTTCCCTATCCTGTGTTTTCTGTTATTCCAAATAAATTTGGAAGTTGCTTGCTGTGGATAGCCCTGGGCTTGTATTTTGATGTTAATTCCACTCCTTAGAGGGGCTGCAGACGAGGAGTTGCCTTGTGAACCTTCTCCCCACCTTAACTTTTCAAATAAAGGCTTTAGCCAATGATTGGGCAGGAGGAAAGTGGGAGAAGCTGAGAATCTAGGGGAGGAGCTACAGGATATAAAACAGGAGGAAGAGGAGCAAGGAGGGGAATAAACAGAGAAAAAGAAACAGAGAGGTGGTAGGGAGAGAAGCTCGGGGCCTTGAGAAACCGCAAGTTGTATGGGATAAAATAGATTGAAACAGAGTAGTGGAGTGGGAGGCCTGCCCAATCTAGGCTCCTAGCTTGTTTTGTTAACCGCTGAGTTGAGCTTTCTTTTACCCGGGAACTGGGTTGGAAACATAGTAGCAACAGTTGCTCTTTCTTACTCTATGAAGAATTGAGTTGGAATTTTCATGGGGATTTCACTGGTTCTGTAGATGCCTTTCAGCAAGATGGATATTTTTACTGTATCAATCCTTCCAATCCATGAGTATGAGAGATATTCCATCTTCTGATATCTTCTTAGATTTCTTTCTTCAGGGACTTGAAGTTCTTTTCGTATAGATCTTTTACTTGCTTGGTTAGAATCATATCAAGGTGCTTTATATTATTTCTGACTATCGTGAAAGGTGTCATTTCCCTAATTTCTTTCTCAGCCTGTTTATCCTTTGAGTAGAGAAAGGCTACTGATTTGTTTGAGTTAATTTTATACATAGACACATTATTATTGTTTGTGAGCTTTTGGAGTTCTCTGGAGGAATTTTTGGGTCATTTAAATTTACTATCTTGTCATCTGCAAAGAGTGATATTTTGAATTCTTCCTTTACAATTTGAATTCCTCTGACCTTCTTTTGTTTTCTAATTGCTGTGGATAGGGCTTTGAATACTATATTGAATATGTAGGGATAGAGTGGGCAGCCTTGTCTAGTCCCTGATTTTATTGGGATTGCTTCAAGTTTCTCTCCATTTAGTTTGATATTGGCTACAGGTTTGCTGTACATTGTTTTTAATATCTTTAGGTATGGGCCTTGTGTTGCTGATCTTTCTAAGACTTTTTCTAAAATTGTGTCAAATGCTTTTACAGCACCAAATGGTTTGAGATGATCATGTGTTGTTTTTTTTTCTTTGTGTTTGTTTATATAGTGGGCTACATTGGTGGCTTTCCATATATTGAACCATCCCTGTATCCCTGGAATGAAGCCTACTTCATCATGAAGGATGACCATCCCCTGCTTTGTTACTGTCTTTGTTTGACAATTGTCCCACAATCTATATTTGTTTAACAAATGAAAGTGTTTCACTTAGCAGTTCTCTGCAAAAAAGAGAAAGGGCAATTTTCTTCAAACCATTTCTTGCAATATTTTAAAAATATTGAAGGTGAAGAATGTTCAAGCTTTCATTGCTCATTGATAAAAATCAAACACAGGACATTGAGCATTCTATTACTAATCTCCATTCTAAGCCCAAGACATGGAATATTTGCAAGTAGTCTGACAAAATAATATTGTCAGTCATTGTACTACCATGCATGTATATTCACTTTGATATATATTTCACACTGGAGTATTATGTAGTTTAGTTCTTAGAGTGCTTACCTAATATGTTTGACATCCTATGTTTTTGTTTTATGTCCAACACTGAATAAACTATGTAGGGTGGCACAACAGATAGTGGAGGCCTAAGTATCAGAAGTTTTCAGTCATCTATGCCTGCAAATTGAGCAACTGCTCAACCTAGGCTATTGAAACCTTATTATTAAAAATGTGAATAAACTAAAGTAAAAAGTAATTCTGTGAAAATGGGAGCACTTTAAGAGAATGAATATTTTTTCCATATACTTTGACATTGTGGTGGATTGAACAGGTATGGTCCTGTTAGACTCGTGTGTTTTAACATTTGGTGAATATGGAGTAGCACTATTAGGAGACATGGCCTTATTGGAGAAGGTGTGTCCTTGTTGGAGGAAGTGTGTCACTGGCGGAGCAGGCATTGAGGTCTCCCATTTTCAAGTTAATGCAATTATGGCACATAATCACTTTCTGCTGCCTGTGGACCAAGATGTAGAAGCCTCAACTACTTGTCCAATACCATGGCAGTCTGCACACTGCCATGCATTCTCACAAAATAATGGACTAAACCTGTGAAATAGTCTCAATTAAATGTTTTCCTTTGTAAGAGTTGCCTTGGTCATAGTGTCTCTTCACAGCAATAAATCCCTAACATAAATAGATGTCATTGGTATCTTCTGTTTGTGATCATGTAGAGATTAAAATGAAGGTTTTTAAGCCATTTTCAAATTGATTCCTGTATTTATCATGTTATGGCCTTGTACTGTATGGCAAGACTATACAAGGACGGAAAACCACTGTAACCTGTGTTGTTCTTAGGTGCACATTATCAATTTAAAAGAATTCTTTTTTCATAAAAATCCATCAATGATATTGAGAGAGGTAAATACTCATATTCTTTTACAGAAAATAACAAATAATGTAAATGAAGAAAGCTATTGCAGTGAATTGTAGAAAGTCATTGCTCATATCAGTACTTCCCCAGCCATATAATTCTAATCACTGAAAAAAACATTAACTTTAATTTTATTGCTTGATGAAAAATAGATGAAATAGAGAAGGCCCATGAAGTACACAGACACAACATTAAATGCTCTTTTAAGTAGACCCCTGGCAGTTCTGCCTCAAGGAAGACCCCCATCTCCTGATACTTTCTAGAGAACCAGCAGCATGAAGGGCATTCAGTAAGAACCACCCCTACCTTTGGAGGCCCAGAGCCTCTGGGACTCACAACCCAGCAACCACCAAAATTCTGCCCTCCCTATAGAATACCAATCCCCTTCCACCCCTTCTCCTCTTTCCTTCACCACCTCCTGCCCGTTGTTCTGCTCTGGTAGACCCCTGCCAGTTCTGCCCCAGGGAAGACTCCATCTCCTGATACTTTCTAGAGAACCAACAGCACACAAGACATTTGACCATTGACAGGTCTGTCACAGGGAAGACTCCATCTCCTGATACTTCCTGGAGAACTAGCCATATGCAAGGCATTTGAGAATATGGGAATCCCAGGAGTATAGATACACAGGCTTAAAGGACAGAGAATCCACAGTCAGAGAAAGCAAGACTAGCTAACACCAGAGATAACTAGATGGCAAAAGGTAAATGCAAGAACATAAAAAACAGAAATCAAGGCAACATGGCAACATCAGAACCCAGTTCTCCCACAAAAGCAAATCCTGGATATCCCATCACATTGGAAATGCAAGAACTATATTTAAAATCACATCTCACGATGCCGATACAGGACTTGAAGCAGGACATAACTAACCCCCTTAAAGAAATACAGAAATATATAGGCCAACAGGTAGAAGCCCTTAAAGAGGCAACAAAAAATCCCATAGGGAATTACAGGAGAACATGGGTCAACAGGCAGAAGCCCATAGACACAAAAATCCCTTAAGGAAATGCAGGAGAACATGGATCAACAGGTAAAAGGCCTTAAAGAGGCAACACAAAAATCCCTTAGACAAATATAGGAGAACATGGGTCAACAGGCAGAAGCCCTTAAAGAAATACAGGAGAACATGGGTAAACAGGTAGAAGCCCTTTAAAAAGAAACACAAAAATCCTTTAAACAATTTCAGGAAAACAGAAACAAGTGAAAGAACATAAAAAAAACTATCCATTATCTAAAAAATTGAAGTAGGAACAATAAAGAAATTGCTAAGTGAGACATCTCTGGAGATAGAAAACCTTGGTAAGAATTCAGGAGTCATAGAGGCAAACATCAACAACAGAATACAAGAGAAAAAAAGAATTTCAGATGCTGAAGATTCCATGGAAAATATTGACACAACAGTGAAAGAAAATGAAAAATGTTTTGGGAATGTAAACCAAAACATTCAGGATATCCAGGACAAAATGAGAAGACCACACATAAGGATTATAGGAAGAGAAGAGAGCTAGGATTTACATCTTTTTTTTTTTAAATTTTCAAAATTTTTTATTGGATATATTCTATATTTACATTTCATTTCCCTTTTCCTGGTTCCCTGCACCACAAATGTCCCACATGCCCTTTTCCTTCTCCCTGTTCCCCCATCCACCCCTTCCCACTTCCCTGTTCTGGTATTCCCCTACACTGATGCTTTGAGCCTTTCCAGAACCAGGGTCCAGTCCTTCCTTCTTGTCAGGCATTATTTGATATGTGGATTGTGTCTTTGGTGTCCCAAGATTCTAGGCTAATATCCACTTATCAGTGACTGCATACCATGGGTATTCTTTTGAGACTGGGTTACCTCACTTAGTATTATGTTCTCCAGCTCCATCCATTTCTCTAAGAATTTCATGAATTCATTGTTTCTTTTTTTTGATAAAATTTAAGACTTATTTGAACAAAACTTAGATACAATGATAGGCATAAAAATGCAATTAGAATATAACTAAAAGAGATGTAGACACATTTTCCAATAAAACTGAAGATTTTCATCTAACATATGTATGATAAAAATGAGGATAACATAACATAATTTATAAAATTGAATATTTTTTTAAAAAAGCTGATACATTGATAGGTATCTAAATACAATTAGAATGTAATTGAAAAGGAAATAGAGATATTTTCTTTTTTAGGTAAAATATTATGTTTTTTTTAATCTTTTTATTATATTCTATATTTTTTGTTTATATTCCAAAGGCTTTCCCCTTTCCCAGTTCCCCCCTCACCATATGTCCCATAAGTCCTCTTCCTTCCTCCCATTCCCCAATCACCCCCACCCATTTCTCAGTTTTGATACTCTCCTACAAAACTGGATCCAGTCTTTTCAAGAACAGGGTCCTTTCTTTCCTTCATCTTGGGAATCTTTTGATTTGCTAATTCTGCCTTGAGTATTCAGAGCTTTTGGTCCCATTAATATCCACTTATCAGCGATTGCATTTCATGTGTATTCTTTTGTGATTGGGTTGACTCACTGAAGATATTTTCCAGATCCAACCATTTGCCTACAAATTGCATGAATTCATTATTTTTAATTGCTGAGTAGTATCCCATTGTATAAATATGCCACATTTTCTGTATCCATTCCTCCTTTGAGGGACATCTGGCCTCCTTCCAACTTCTGGTTATTATAAATAAGGCTGCTATAAACATAGTGGAGCATGTATCTTTACTGTATGCAGGGGAATCCTCTGGGTATATGCCCAGGAGTGGTATGACAGGGTCCTCTGGAAGTGCCATGCCCAATTTTCTGAGGAATCACCAGACTAATTTCCAGAGCGGTTGTACCATCTTGCAATTCGACCAAAAGTGTAGGAGTGTTCCTCTTTCTCCACATCCTCGCCAGCACCTACTGTCCCTTGAGTTTTTAATTTTAGCCATTCTGACTGGTGTGAGGTGGAATCTCAGGGTTATTTTGATTTGCATTTCCTTGACGACTAATGATGTTGAACATCTCTTAAGGTGCTTCTCAGCCTTCTGAATTTCTTCTGGTGAAAAATTCTTTGTTTAGCTCTGTACCCCATTTTTTGATAGGGTTATTTGGTTCTTTGGGGTCTAACTTCTTGAGTTCTTTGTATAAAATGGATATTAGCTCTCTGTCCGATGTGGGGTTGGTGAAGATCTTTTTCCAATTTGTTGGTTGCTGTTTTGTCCTTCTGACAGTGTCCATTGCCTTACAGAAACTTTGTAATTTTATGAGGTCCCATTTTTCAATTTTGATCTTAGAGCATAAGCTATTGGTATCCTGTTCAGAAACTCTCCCCCGGTGCCCATTTCCTCCAGGGTCTTCCCCAGTTTCTTTTCTATTAGTTTCAGTGTGTCTGGTTTTATGTGGAGGTCCTTGATCCACTTGGAGTTGATCTTGGTAGGAGATAAGTGTGGGTCAATTTGCATTCTTCTGCATGTTGACCTCCAGTTGAACCAACACCATTTGTTGAAAAGGCTATCTTTTTTCCACTGGATGGTTGTAGCTCCTTTATCAAAGATCAAGTGACCATAAGTCTGTGGGTTCATTTCTGGATCTTCAATTCTATTCCATTGATCTACTTGCTTGTCACTGTACCAATACCAGGCAGTTTTTAGCACAGTTCCTCTGTAGGACTGCTTGAGGTCAAGGATATTGATTCCCCCAGAAGTCCTTTATTGTTGAGAATAGTTTTAGCTATCCTGGGTTTTTTGTTAGTCCAGATAAATTTGAGAATTGCTCTTTCTAGATCTATGAAGAATTGATTTGGGATTTCGATGGGGATTGCATTGAATCTGTATATTGCTTTTGGCAAGATGTACATTTTTACTATATTGATCCTGCCAATCCAAGAGCATGGAATATTTTTCCATCTCGTGAGGTCTTCTTCAATTTCTTTCTTCAAGGATTTGAAGTTCCTCTCATACACATCTTTAACTTGTTTGGTTAAAGTCACGCCAAGATACTTTATATTGTTTGTAGCTATTGTGAAGGGTATTATTTCCCTAATTTCTTTCTTAGCCTGCTTGTCCTTTGAATACAAGAAGGGTACTGATTTGCTTGAGTTGATTTTATAACCAGGCACTTTGCTGAAGTTGTTTATCAGCTGTAGTTCTCTGGTGGAGTTTTTTTGGTCACTTACATATACTATCATAGCATCTGCAAAAAGTGACATTTTGACTTCTTCCTTTCCAATTTGTATCCCTTTGACTTCCTTATGTTGTCTAATTGCTCTCGCTAGAACTTCAAGTACTCTATTGAAAAGATATGGAGAGAGAGAGGGCAGCCTTCTCTAGTCCCTGATTTTAGTGGGATTGCTTCAAGTTTTTCTCCATTCAGTTTGATGTTGGCTACTGGTTTGCTCTATATTGCTTTTATTATGTTTAGTTATGGGCCTTGAGTTACTGTTCTTTCCAGGACTTTTAGCATGAAAGGATGCTGAATTTTTTTTCTTTTTTTTTTTCTTTTCTTTTTTCTTTTTGATCATTTTAAATTTTATTTATTTTTATTTGGAGGAATTTCATACATGAGTATTGCTTATATATTGTTTCTCCACCTCAACTCCAATCATGTCCTTTTCACATGCTCTCAAATTCATGACCTTTAGTTGTGTACACACAAACACACACACACAAAACCTATTGAGTTCATTCTGAGATTCATTTGTTTCTTTTGGTGTTGTGTAACTTTATTGTATATATATTTTTAAATTTTTATTTTCTATATTCTATGTTTACATTCCAAAGGCTTTCCCCTTTCCCAGTCCCCCCCACCATATGTCCCATAATTCCTCTCCCCCCCAAACTATTCCCCAATCATCTCCACCCACCCCCACACCCCACCCCACCCCCAATTTCTCTGTTCTGGGTCTACAAAACTGGATCCAATCTTTTCAGGCCCAGGGTCCTCTCCTTTCTTCTTCTTGGGAATCATTTGACTTGCTAATTGTGCCTTGAGTATTTAGGGCTTCTGGGCTCATTAATATCCACTTATCAGTGATTGCATTTCATGTGCATTCTTTTGTGATTGGGTTAATTCACTTAGGATGATATTTTCCAGATCTAACCATTTGCCTACAAGCGAATTAACCCAATCACAAATGAGTGGGGAATAGTAGGGGGGGGAGAGGAATTATGGGACATATGGTGGGGGGTAACTGGGAAAGGGGAAAGCCTTTGGAATGTAAACATAGAATATAGAAAATAAAAATTAAAAAAAAGAATACACATGAAATGCAATCACTGATAAGTGGATATTATTGAGCCCAGAAGCCCTAAATACTCAAGGCTGAATTTTTTTCAAATGCTTTTTCAGCATCTAATGAGATGACCATGTGTTTTTATTTTTTTAGTTTGTTTATGTAGTGGATTGCATTGATGGATTTCCATATATTGAACCATCCCTGCATCCCTGGGATGAAGCCTACTTGATCATGGTGAATGATCGTTTTGATGTGCTCTTGGATTCGGTTGGCAAGAATTTAATTTAATATTTTTGCATCAATATTCATGAGGGAAATTGGCCTGTAGTTCTTTTTCTTTGTAGGATCGTTGTGTGCTTTTGGTATGAGCATAATTGTGGCTTCGTAAAATGATTTGGGCAGTGTTCCTTCTGTTTCTATTTTGTGGAATAGTTTGAAGAGTATATGTGTTAGGTGCTCTTTGAAGGTCTGAAAGAATTCTGCACTAAAGCCATCTGGTCCCGTACTTTTTTTGGTTGGGAGACTTTCTATAACCCCTTCTATTTCTCTAGGAGTTATGGGACTGTTTAGCTGATCTAATTGATCCTGATTTAATTTTGGTATTTGGTATCTGTCTAGGAAATTGTCCATTTCCTACAGATTCTCCAGTTGTGTTGAGTATAGGCTTTTGTAGTAGGATCTGATGATTCTTTGAATTTCCTCAGTTTCTGTTGTTATATCCCCCTTTTCATTTCTAATTTTGTTAATTTGGATACTGTCTCTGTGTCCTTTGGTTAGTATGGCTAAGGGTTTTTCTATCTTGCTGATTTTCTCAAAGAACCAGTTCTTGGTTTTGCTGATTCTTTGTATGGTTCTCTTTGTTTCTACTTGATTGATTTCAGCCCTGAGTTTGATGATTTCTTGTTTCCTACTCCTCCTGGGTGAATTAGCTTCTTATTTTTCCAGGGCCTTCAGGTGTGCTGTTAAGTTGCTAGTGTATGCTCTCTCCATTTTCTTTTTCGAGGCACTCAGGGCTATGAGTTTTCCTCTAAGCACAGCTTTCATTGTTTCCCATAGATTTCAGTAGGTCATACCTTCATTTTCATTGAATTCTAAAAAGTCTTTGATTTCTTTCTTTATTTCTTCCTTGACAAAGTTATCATTGAGTAGAGTATTGTTCAGTTTCCATGTGCATGTGGGCTTTCTGTTGTTCTTCTTGCTATTGAAGACCACTTTTTCTCCATAGTGATCTGATAGGAGGCATGGGATTAGTTTGGTCTTCTTCTATTTGTTGAGGTCTGTCTTGTGACAATTATATGATCGATTTTGGAGAGGGTACTGTGCGGTGCTGAGAAAAAGGTATATTCTTTGGCTTTAGGATGAAATGTTATATATATGTATATGTTAAATCCAATTGGTCCAAATCTTCAATTACTTTCACTGTGCCCCTGTTTAGTTTCTGGTTTCCTGATCGGTCCATTGAGGAGAGTGGAGTGTTGAAGTCACCTACAATTATTGTGTTAGGTTCAATGTGTGCTTTAAGCTTTAGTAAAGTTTCTTTTATGAATGAGGGTGCCCTTACATTTGGAGCATAGATGTTCAGTATTGAGAATTCTTCTTGGTGGATTTTCCCTTTGACCAGCAAAAAGTGACCTTCCATGTCTCTTTTGATTACTTTAGGTTGAAAGTCAATTTTACCTGATATTAGAATGGCTACTCTGGCTTGTTTCCTGAGACCATTTGCTTGTAAAATTGTCTTCCATCCTTTTACTCTAAGGTAGTGTTTGTCTTTGACACTGAAATGTGTTTCCTGTATGCAGCAAAATATAGGGTCTTGTTTCCGTATCCAGTCTGTTAGTCTGTGTCTTTTTATTGGGAATTGAGTCCATTGATGTTAAGAGATATTAAGGAATAGTAATTATTACTTCCTGACATTTTGGGCATTATTTTTTATATTTGAGTGGTTCTCTTTTGGGTTTGATGAGAGGGGGTTTCTATCTTGCTTCTTCTGTGGTGTAGTTTCCCCCCTTGTGTTGGTGTTTTTCCCCTATTATCCTTTGTAGGGCTGGGTTTGTGGAAAGATATCATGCAAATTTGGTTTTGTCATGGAATACCTTGGTTTCCCCATCTATCGAGATTGAGAGGTTTGCTGGGTATAGTGGTTTTGGCTGAAGTTTGTGTTCTCTTAGAGTCTGCATGAAATCTGCTCAGGATCTTCTAGCTTTCATGGTCTCAGGTGAGAAGTCTGGTTTAATTCTGATAGATCTTCCTTTATATGTTACTTGGCCTTTTTCTCTTACTGCCTTTAATATTCTTTCTTTGTTTAGTACATTTGGGGTTTTGATTATTAAGTGACAGGAGATATTTCTGTTCTGGTCCAGTCTGTTTGGGGTTCTGTAGGCTTCTTGTATATTCATGGGCATCTCTCTTTCTTTAGGTTAGGGAAGTTTTCTTCCATAATTTTGTAGAAGATATTTGCTGGCCCTTAAGTTGTAGATCTTCACTCTCATCTATACCTATAATCCATAGGTTTGGTCTTGTCATTGTGTCCTGGATTTTCTGAATGTTTTGGGTTACCAGCTTTTTGCATTTTGCATTTTCTTTAATTGTTGAATCCATGGTCCCTATGGTATCTTCAGAATCTGAGATTCTGTCTTCTATTTCTTGTATTCTATTGTTGACATTTGCATTTATGACTCATGATTTCTTCCCCAAGTTTTCTATCTCCAACGTTGTCTCCCTTTGTGATTTCCTAGTTGTTTCTACTTCTGTTTTTAGATTCTGGGTGGTTTTGTTCAGATCTTTCACTTGCTTGTTTGTGTTTTCATTTAATTCTTTAAGGGATTTTTGCGTTTCCTCTTTTATGACTTCTACTTGTTGACCCAGGTTCTCTTGTATTTCTTTAAGTGATTTTTGTGTTTCCCCCTTATTGGCATCCATTTTTTATCCATATTCTGCTGAATTTCTTTAAGTGATTTTTATGTTTGCCTTGTAAGGCCTTCTAGCTTTTGATCTATTTTCTCCTGTAGTACTTTAAGAGATTTATCTAAGTGTTCCTCTATCAGTATCCTGACCAGTGATTTTAGATTTGAGTCTTGTTTTTCTGGTGTGTTGGGGTATCTGAGACTTATTGCTGTTGGGGAACTGGGTTTGGATGCTGCCATATTGCCTTGATTTCTTGTTAGTAATGATCTTTTGCCATCTGGTTATCTCCGGTATTAGTTGGTCCTATAGTTACTAGCTGGTGCTTGGACCTCCTGTGGGCTCTTAAGGCTATTTCCCCATGACTGGGACACCTGAACTACTGCCCTGTGGGGCTCCTGCTCACAGATTGCTGACAGGTGACCTGAGTCCCCCGAGGTCTTAAACTAGGGATATCTAGGGTACCTGGTTCTGCCTGCTGGTTCTGTCTGCTGGTTCTGCCTGCTGGTTCCAAACAGCTGGGAAGATGGTGTAGACTACAGGGAGTGCAGGGTCCACCTTCAGGGCACAGAGCCCACGCCTGGCTAGGGCCCCAGACCAGCTGCTCTGCTCTCAGCTCCTACTCAAGGCCTGAGTCCCCGAAGGTCTTAAACTCGGGATATCTTGGGTACCTGGTTCCACTGGCTGGTTTAAAACAGCTGGGAGGATGGTGGAGTCTGCAGGGAGTGCAGGGTCCAGCTTCTGGGCACAGAGCCCACGCTTGGCTGGGGCCCCCCAAAGCGCTGCCCTGTGTGCAGCTCCTGCTCAAGGCCTGAGTCCCCAAAGGTCTTAAACTAGGGATATCTCAGGTACCTGGTTCCATCAGGCTGTTTCGAAACAGCTGGGAAGGTGGCAGAGGCTGCAGGGATTCGAATTCATTATTTCTAATGGCTGGATAGTACTCCATTGTGTATATATACCACATTTTTTGTATCCATTCCTCCATTGAGGGACATCTGGGTTCTTTCCAGCTTCTGGCTATTATAAATAAGGCTGCTATGAACATAGTGGAGCATGCATCCTTATTGCATGCTGGAGAATCTTCTGGGTATATGGAGTGGTATGGTAGGGTTCTCCGGAAGTACCATGTCCAGTTTTCTGAGGAACCACCAGACTGATTTCCAGAGTGCTTGTACCATCTTGCAGTCCCACCAGCAGTGGAGGAGTATACCTCTTTCTCCACATCCTCACCAACACCTGCTGTTTCCTGAGTTTTAATCTTAGCCATTCAGACTGGTGAGGTTAAATCTCAGGGTTGTTTTGATTTGCATTTCTCTAATGACTAATGATGTTGAACATTTTTTTTAATTTTTATTTTCTATATTCTATGTTTACATTCCAAAGGCTTTCCTCTTTCCCAGTTACCCCCCACCATATGTCCCATAATTCCTCTCCCCCCTGCTGTTCCCCACTCATTACCCCCCCACCCCCAGATTTTTCTGTTCTGGGTCTACAATACTGGATCCAATCTTTACAGGCCCAGGGTCCTCTCCTTTCTTCATCTTGGGAGTCATTTGACTTGCTAATTGTGCCTTGAGTATTTAGGGCTTCTGGGCTCATTAATATCAACTTATCAGTGATTGCATTTCATGTGTATTCTTTTGTGATTGGGTTAGCTCACTAAGGATGATATTTTCCAGATCTAACCATTTACCTACAAATTGCATGAGTTCATTATTTTTAATTGCTGAGTAGTACTTCATTGTATAAATATACCACATTTTCTGTATCCATTCATCTTTTGAGGGATATCTGGGCTCCTTCCAATTTCTGGCTATTATAAACAAGGCTGCTATAAACATAGTGGAGCATGTGTCTTTACTGTATGCAGAAGAATCCTCTGGGTATATGCCCAGGAGTGGTATGCCAGGGTCCTCTGTAAGTGGCATGCCCAATTTTCTGAGGAACCACCACACTGATTTCCAGAGTGGTTTTACCATTTTGCAATCCCACCAACAGTGGAGGAGTGTACCTCTTTCTCCACATCCTCGCCAGCACCTGTTGTCTCTTGAGTTTTTAATTTTAGCCATTCTGACTGGTGTGAGGTAGAATCTCAGGGTTGTTTTGATTTGCATTTCCCTGATGACTAATGATGTTGAACATCTCTTAAGGTGTTTTTCGGCCATCCGAATTTCTTCTGGTGAAAATTCTTTGTTTAGTTCTGTACCCCATTTTTTGATAGGGTTATTTGGTTCTTTGCCGTCTAACTTCTTGAGTTCTTTGTATATATTGGATATTAGCCCTCTGCCGGATGTGGGGTTGATGAAGATCATTTCCCACTTTGTTGGTTGCCGTTTTGTCCTTCTGACAGTGTCCTTTGCCTTACAGAAACTTTGTAATTTTATGAGGTCCCATTTGTCAATTCTTGATCTTAGAGCATAAGCTATTGGTGTTCTGTTCAGTAACTTTCCCCCTGTGCCCATGTCCTCCAGGATCTTCCCAAGTTTCTTTTCTAATAGTTCAGTGTGTCTGGTTTTATGTGGAGGTCCTTGATCCACTTGGAGTTGATCTTAGTGCAAAGAGATAAGAGTGGGTCAATTCGCATTCTTCTGAATGTTGACCTCCAGTTGAACCAGCACCATTTGTTGAAAAGGCTATCTTTTTTCCACTGGATGGTTGTGGCTCCTTTATCAAAGATCAAGTGACCATAAGTCTTTGGGTTCATTTCTGGGTCTTCAATTGGGTATTCCATTGATCTACCTGCCTGTTGCTGTACCAATACCATGCAGTTTTTAATACAATTACTCTGTAGTACTGCTTGAGGACAGGGATATTGATTCCCCCAGAAGTCCTTTTATTGTTGAGAATAGTTTTAGCTATCCTGGGTTTTTTGTTGCTCCAGATAAATTTGAGAATTGCTCTTTCTAGATCTATGAAGAATTGATTTGGGATTTTGATGGGGATTGCATTGAATCTGTAGATTGCTTTTGGCAAGATGGCCATTTTTACTATATTGATCCTGCCAATCCAGGAGCAAGAAATATTTTTCCATCTTCTGAGGTCTTCTTCGATTTCTTTCTTCAAGGACTTGAAGTTCCTGTCATATAGATCTTTCCCTTGTTTGGTTAGAGTTACGCCAAGGTACTTTATGTTGTTTGTGGCTATTGTGAAGGGTGTTATTTCCCTAACTTCTTTCTCAGCCTGCTTGTCCTTTGAGTACAAGAAAGCTGCTGATTTGCTTGAGTTATTTTATAACCAGCCACTTTGCTGAAGTTGTTTATCAGCTGTAGAAGTTCTCTGGTGGAGTTTTTTGGATTGCTTAAGTAGACTATCATATCATCTGCAAATAATGATACTTTGACTTCTTCCTTTCCAATTTGTATCCCTGTGACGTCCTTATGTTGTCTAATTGCTCTCACTAGAACTTCAAGTACTATATTGAAAAGATATGGAGAGAGAGGGCAGCCTTGTCTAGTCCCTGATTTTAGTGGGATTGCTTCAAGTTTCTCTCCATTTATTTTGATGTTGGCTAACAGTTTGCTGTAGATTGCTTTTACTATGTTTAGGTATGGGCCTTGAATTCCTGCTCTTTCCAAGACTTTTAGCATGAAAGGATGGTGAATTTTGTCGAATGCTTTTACAGCATCTAATGAGATGACCATGTGGTTTTTTTCTTTTAGTTTGTTTATGTAGTGGATTACATTGATGGATTTCCGTATATTGAACCATCCCTGCATCCCTGGAATTAAGCCTACTTGATCATGGTGAATGATCGTTTTGATATGCTCTTGGATTTGGTTGGCAAGAATTTTATTTAGTATTTTTGCATCAATATTCATAAGAGAAATTGGTCTGTAGTTCTCTTTCTTTGTTGGATCTTTTTGTGGTTTAGGTATTAGCATAATTGTGGTTTCGAAGAACAAATTGGGCAGTGTCCCTTCTGTCTCTATTTTGTGGAATAGTTTGAAGAGTATTGGTGTTAAGTCTTCTTTGAAGGTCTGGTAGAATTCTGCACTAAAACCATCTGGTCCCGTACTTTTTTTGGTTGGGAGGCTTTCTATAACCCCTTCTATTTCTTTAGGGGTTATGGGACAGTTTAGCTGATGTACTTGATGCTGATTTAATTTTGGTATTTGGTATCTGTCTAGGAAATTGTCCATTTCCTCCAGATTCTCCAGTTGTTTTGAGTATAGACCTTTGTAGTAGGATCTGATGATCTTTTGAATTTCCTCCGTTTCTCTTGTTATTTCCCCCTTTTCATTTCTAATTTTGTTAATTTGGATACTGTCTCTGTGCCCTTTGGTTAGTCTAGCTAAGGGTTTATCTATCTTGTTGATTTTCTCAAAGAACCAGCTTTTGGTTTTGTTGATTCTTTGTATGGTTCCCTTTGTTTCTACTTGATTGATTTCAGCCCTTAGTTTGATGATTTCCTCTCTTCTACTCCTCCTGGGTGAGTTAGCTTCTTTTTGTTCCAGGGCCTTCAGGTGTGCTATTAAGTTGCTAGTGTTTGCTTTCTCCAGTTTCTTTTTGGAGGCACTCAGGGCTATGAGTTTTCCTCTTAGCACTGCTTTCATTGTGTCCCAAAGATTTGGGTAGGTCATACCTTCATTTTCATTGAAGTCTAAAAAGTCTTTGATTTCTTTCTTTATTTCTTCCTTGACCAAGGTGTCATTGAGTAGAGTATTGTTCAGTTTCCATGTGTATGTGGGCTTTCTGTTGTTCTTCTTGCTATTGAAGACCACTTTTACTCCATAGCGATCCAATAGGAGACATGGAATTAGTTCGGTCTTCTTGTATTTGTTGAGGTCTGTCTTGTGACCAATTATATGATCAATTTTTGAGAAGGTACCATGAGGTGCTGAGAAAAAGGTATACCCTTTTGCTTTAGGATGGAATGTTCTATATATATATCTGTTAAATCCAATTGGTCCAAAGCTTCAATTAGTTTCACTGTGTCCCTGTTTAGTTTCTGGTTTCCTGATCGGTCCATTGAGGAGAGTGGAGTGTTGAACATTTTTTAAGGTGTTTCTCAGCCATCCAAATTTCTTCAGGTGAAAATCTTTGTTTCTCTCTGTACCCCATTTTTTGATATGGTTTTTGGTTTTCTGGGGTCTAACTTCTTGAGTTCGTTGTATACATTGGATATTAGTCCTCTGTCAGATGTAGGGTTGGTGAAGATCTTTTCCCAATTTGTTGGTTGCCAATTAGTCCTTTTGACAGCGTCTTTTGCCTTACAGAAACTTTGTAATTTTATGAGGACCCATTTGTCTATTCTAGATCGTAGAGCATAAGCTATTGGTGTTTTGTTCGGGAACTTTCCCCCTGAGGCAATGTCCTCAAGGGTCTTCCCCAGTTTCTTTTCTATTAGTTTTAGTGTGTCTGGTTTTATGTGGAGGCCTTTGATCCACTCTGAGTTGAGCTTAGTACAAGGAGATAAGAGTGGATCCATTCTCATTATTCTGCATGTTCACCTCCAGTTGAGTCAGCACCATTTGTTGAAAAGGCTACCTTTTTCCCACTGGATGTTTTCAGGTCCTTTCTCGAAGATCAATTGGCCATAGATGTGTGGGTTCAATTCTGGTTCTTCAATCCTATTCCATTGATCCACCTCCCTCTTACTGTACCAATGCCATGCAGTTTTTAACACTATTCCTCTGTAGTATTGCTTGAGGTCCAGAATACTGATTCCCCCAGAAGTTCTTTTACTGTTGATAATAGTTTTAACTATCCTGGGTATTTTGTTATTCCAGATGAATTTTTACAGTTTCAAAGCAATCCCCATCAAAATCCCAACTCAGTTCTTCATAGACTTAGAAAGAATAATTCTCAAATTCATCTGGGATAACAAGGATTTACATCTTAAGGGGCCAGTAAATTTCTTAGACAAAATTATAGAAGAAAACTTCCCTAACCTAAAGAACGAGATGTCCATGAACATACAAGAAGCCTATAGAATTCCAAACAGACTGGACAAGAATAGAAATTCCTGCCCTCACATAATAATCAAAACACCAGATGCACTAAACAAAAAAATATTAAAAGTAGTAAGGTAAAAAGGTCACATAACATATAAAGCAGACCTATCAAAATTATACTGGACTTCTCACCAGAAACTATGAAAGCTAGGAAATAATTGGCAGATGCCATACAAACCCTAAGAGAACATAAATGTCAGCCCAGACTACTATACCCAGCAAAACTCTCAATTACCATAGACAGGGAAAACAAGACATTCCATGACAAAAGCAAATTTACACAATACCTTTTGACAAATCCAGCTCTACAAAAGATAATGAGTAGAAAATAACAACACAAGGCAGTTAGCCATACCCTAGAAAAACAATAGATTAAACTTCTTTGAAGAAACCCAAAAGAAGATATCCACACAAACAGAATTTAGCTTTTAACAAAGAAGAAAACAGTAAACAACAATTACTTTTCCTTAATATCTCTTAACATCAATGGTCTCAATTCCCCAATAAAAGCTCATAGACTAACACTAATAGACTGGATACTTAAAAAGGACCCAACATTTTGCTGCATACAAGAAACCCACCTCAGTGACAAAGGCATATACTACTTCAGCATCAAAGGTTGCAAAACTATTTTCCAAGCAAATGGTCCCAAGAAACAAGCTGGAGTGGCCATTCTTATATTGGATAAAATTGATTTTTAACCGAAAGTTTTCAAAAAGGATGATAAGGAGGAACACTTCATAATAATCAAATGAAAAATCTACCAAGATGAACTCTCAATTCTGAGCATCTATGCTCCAAACACATGGTCACCACATTCATAAAAGAACCTTTACAAAAGCTCAATGCACACATTGCACCCCACACAATAATAGTGGGAGACTTCAACACCCCACTCTCAACAAGGGACAAATCGTGGAATCAAAATAAGCATAGACAAAGTGAAAGTAACTGAAGTTATGGACCAAATGAATCTAACAGATATTTATATAATATTATATCCTAAAGCAAAAAAATATACCTTCTTCTCATCACCCCATAGTACCTTCTCCAAAATTGACCACATAATTTGTTACAAAACATGTCTCAACAGATACAGAAATATTGAATTTATTCCATGCAGCTTATCAGATCACCCTGGCCTAAGGCTGGTCTTAAGTCCAAACAAAAACAACGGAAAACACAAATATGCGTGGACTTTAAACAATTCTCTTCTCAATGATAACTTGGTCAAGGAAGAGAGAAAGAAAGAAATTAAAGACTTATTAGAATTTAAAGAAAACGAAGACACATCATACCAAAATTTATGGGACACAATGAAAGAAAAAGCAGTGCTAAGAGGAAAATAGATAGCTCTACGAAAATGCAGAGAACTTGCACTAGGAGCTCTAGTACAAAAAGAAGCAAATACACCCAAGAGGAGTAGATGGAAGGAAATATTCAAATTCAGGGCCAAAATAAAGCAGATAGAAACAGAAAGAACTATATATACAAAAAATTACAACAAAACCAGGAGTTATTTCTTTGAGAATATCAACAATATAGATAAACCAGTAGCCAGACTAAGCAGAGTTCACAGAGGCACTACCCAAATTAAAAAAAAATCAAAAATGAAAAGGGATATATAACAATAGAAACTGTGAAAATTCAAAAAATCCTAATACAAGAGCTTATACTCAACAAAATTTGAAAGTCTGGATGAAATGGACAACTTTATAGAAACATACTAGGTGCCAACATTAAAACAGGATCAAATAAACCATCTAAATATTCCCATAAGGTCTGAGGAAATAAAAGCAGTTATTAATAGTCCCCTATCAAAAAAAAAAAAAGCCAGGACCAGAAGGGTTTAGTGGAAAATTCAATCAGATCTTCAAAGAAGATACTCTTCAAACTATTCCATGAAATAGAAACTCAAGAAACACTACCCAACTCATTCTATGAAGTCCCAATAATGCTTATACCTAAACCAAAAAAAAAAAAAAAAAAAAAAAAAAAACACCAAACAAGGAAAGAGAACTTCAGACCTATCCCCCTTATGAACATCGATGCAAAAATACTCAACAAAATTTTGGCCAACCGAATCCAAGAATGCATCAAAAAGATAATTTACCACAATCAAGTAGACTTCATCCCAGGGATGCAGGGATGGTTCAATATATGCAAATCCATCAATGTATTTCACTACATGGATAAACTCAAGGAACAAAACCACAAGGTCATTTCATTAGATACTGAAAAGGCTTTTCACACATTTTATCATTCCTTCATAATAAAAGTCTTGGAGAGATCTAGAACTCAAGGCCCATACCAAAACATAGTGAAACTATATACTGCAAATCAGTAGCCAATATCAAACTAAATGGAGAGAAAATTGAAGCAATCCCATTAAAATTGGGGCCAGACAAGGCTGCCCACTCTCTCCCTATCTATATAATGTAGTACTTGAAGTCATAGCCAGAACAATCAGACAACAAAGGAGGTCAAATGTTTACAAATTGGAAAGGAAGAAGTCAAAGTATCACTATTTGCTGATGATATCATCATATAGTTAAGCGACCCCAAACTTCTACCAGAGAACACCTAAACATGATAAACAACTTTAGCAAAGTGGCTAGATATAAAATTAACTCAAACAAATCAATAGTCTTCCTCTACTCAAAGGAAAAACAAGCTTAAAAAGCAGTTAGGAAATGACACCCTTCACAATAGTCACAAATAATATTACATACCTTGGTGTGACTCTAACCAAGCAAGTGAAAGATCTCTATGACAAGAACTTCAAGCCTCTGAAGAAAGAAATTAAAGAAGATCTCAGAAGACAGAAAGATTTTCCATGCTTATGGATTGGCAGGATTAATATAGTAAAAATGGCCATCTTGCCAAAAGCAATCTACAGATTCAATGCAATCCCCATCAAAATCCCAACTCAGTACTTTATAGAATTAGAGAGAGCAATTCTCAAATTCATCTGGAATAACAAAAAATGCAGGATAGCAAAAACTATTCTCCACAACAAAAGATCTCCTGGGGGAATCACCATCCATGATCTCAAGCTCTACTACAGAGCAATAGTGATAAAAACTGTCTGGTATTGCTATGGAGACAGGCAGGAAGATCAATGGATAGAATTGAAGACTCAGAAAAGAACCCACACACCTATGGTCACTTGATATTCGACAAAGGAGCTAAAAACATCCAGTGGAAAAAAAGACAGCATTTTTAACAAATGGTGCTAGATCAGCAGGAGGTCATTTTGCAGAAAAAATGCAAATCGAACCATTCTTATCTCCTTTTACAAAACTCAAGTCCAAGTGCATCAAGGACCTCCACATAAAACCAGATACAGTGAAGCTTGTAGGGGAGAAAGTGGGGAAGAACCTTGAACACATGGGCACAGGGGAAATTTTCCTGATTAGAACATCAATGGCTTATGTTCTAAGAACAAAATCAATGAATGGGACCTCATAAAATTACAAACCTTCTGTAAGGCAAAGGGCTCTGTCAATAGAACAAAATGGCATCCAAAAGATTGGGAATAGATCTTTACCAATCCTACATCTATAGAGGCCTAACATCTAATATATACAAAGAACTCACGAAGTTAGACTCCAGAGAGTCAAATAACCCTGTTAAAAATGGGGTACAGAGATAACCAGGGAGTTCTCAACTGAGGAACCTGGAATGGATTTGAAGTACCTAAAGAAATACTCAGCATCCTTAGTTAACAGGGAAATGCAAATCAAAACACTGAAAGTCCACCTCATACCAGTCAGAATGGCTAAGATGCAAAACTCAGGGGACAGCAGATGTTGGAGAAGATGTGAAGAAAGACACATACTCCTCCATTTTTGTGGGATTGCAAGCTGGTAAAACCAATCTGGAAATCAGTTTGGTGGTTCCTCAGAAAATTAGACATAGTAATACCTGAGGACTAGCTATACCTCTCCTGGGTGTATACCCAGAAGATGCTCCAACATTTAATGAGGACACATGCTCCACCAAGTTCATAGCAACCTGATTTGTAAAAGACAGAAAATGGAAAGAACCCAGATGTCCTTCAACAGAGGAATGGATATAGAAATTGTGATACATTTACACAATGGAGTACTACTCAGGTCTTAAAAACAATGAATTCATGAAATTCTTAGGCAAATGGATAGAACTAAAAAGTGTCATCTTGAGTGAGGTAATCCAATCACAAAAGAACACACATAGTATGCCCTCATTGATAAGTGGATAGTAGTCCAAGAGCTCAAAATAATCAAGTTATGATTCACAGACCACAGGAATCTCAAGAAGAAGGTGGACTGAAGTGGGAGTTGCATCGGTTTCTCTGAGAAAGGGAACAAAATGCTCACAGGAGCAATTGTGGAGATAAAGTGTGGAGCAAAGACTGAAGTAAAGGCCACCCAGAGACTGTTCTACATGGGGATTCATCATATAAACAGTCACCAAAACCCAACACTATTATGGATGACAAGAAGTGCATACTGAAAGGAGCCCGTATGGTTGTGTCTAGGGGGGCCTTGCCAGAACATTGCACATACAGAGGCAGATGCTAGCAGCCAAACATTGGTCTGGGCATGGGGTCCCCAATGGAGGAGTTGGAGGGTTCTCTGGAGGTGCTGAAGGATTTTAAAGCCTTGTGGGAAGAACCTGTAATGCCCAATGAGTCCCAGGAATTAAACCATCAACCAAGGGGTACACATTGTTCCAGGCAAAAGTGTGGCACAGGAATGCCTAGTCATACATCAGTAGGAGGAGAGGTCCTTGGTCCTGTAAAGGCTCAATAAATGCCCCAACAAAGGGAAATAGAGAGTGGGGAGGTGGGAGCGGGCTGGGTGGAAGAGCATATACTTGTAGGCAAGGGGTTTGAGTATGGGTTGGGTTTTTTCAGAGAGGGGGGAACCACTGGGAAAGGTTTTAATATTCAAAATTTAAATGAAGAACATATTCAATAAAAAGGAATGCTTGATGTACTTTTCTCTGATTAGGTATAAACTTGAATGGTTTTTCAAAAAAAAAAAAAGAGCTCTTTTAAATATAGTTGTTACTGCATTTGCATGGGCTAATGAGTTTTTTCCCAAACTAAATATCACAACAAAATAATCTCTTCAGTGAAAGCTCAAGACATCAAAACAACTATAAATAAGTTAAATAGATAGATAGATAGATAGATAGATAGATAGATAGATAGATAGATAGATAGATAGATAAGAGATACTAGTCTGATAAAAGAAGCTAAGAGACAGGATAACAGGATAGAGGAATGAGTACAAAAATCTAAGTTTTGACATTTCTGATAAAGCAACTTAAGATCTCCCTATACCCTTAAACACCATTCTAATATATTTAATTTTATTTGTTCAGTAACTGACATGATTTGGATATGTTTATCCCAGGGAATTACACTGTTTGGAGGCATGGTTCTTTTGGATTAGGTATGTAACTGTGGTCATGGGCTTTAAGACCTAGCTGTAGTGGCCTTTAGATGAAGATGTAGAACTCTGAGTTCCTCAAGCCCCATGACTGCCTGAATGCTGCCATAATCCTGCCTTGATGACAATTGACTGAACCTCTGAACCTATAAGCCAAGTCCCATTTAATGTCATCCTTATAAGGGTTGTCTTGGTCATAGTTTCTGTTTACAGCAGTGAAGTCCTAACTAAAACAGTCACATATCTATAAATGAAACTCTCCTCTGGTTAAATGAGTTCCATGAGGCACATATCTTTGTTTTTATTGCTCATCATGATATCATTTGTTTTGTCAAAAACAGAATCTGATCCATTAAAGATATCCACAGATCAATTGGGAAAAAATAAAGTACAATTGCTTATGATTATTTTAATTCTCCTCCATTCATTGTTAAAGACTATTTTTACATGTATCATGTCTAACTTCAACATCAACATACTATTCTTACATCACAACAATGTCCATTCTTATCAAATGTACACAGTGGTTATAGACAAATTCTATGGTATTGTTACTGATTGACTTACAACTTTTCATTCATTTTTATCTTCTATAACTTGAGACAGTATTTCAAGTTATTCTATTCCCTTAAACAAATGGTGGTTTTTAGCTGTTGTACCAATTAAATTTCACCATATCAAATTTGAGAGGGCTTTCCTTAAGTCATTTTTAATGATTTGGGCATATGAGTATATAACTTGAAACAACCACCAAGACAAGAACTCTAGCCTCTTCCAGTACCATATTCACTTGCACACTCTCATGCTTCCTGTTATGATGAAAATAGACTGAAACACTGATAGTATAGTCCAGTTCCAATTAAATGTTTCCTGTTATAGGAGTTCTTTATTCCTGGCGTTTCTTCATAGCCATGTAAATCCTAACTAAATCTACTTCTGATACCAATTTCTGTTATATGGCCAAGCAAATTCATACCACCACAATTATTTATGTTTACTTAAAAATACATATATAATGCCTAGAATTACATGTGTGCATGTGTGTGTGCATGTGCATATGTGAGTGCACACACACACACACAGAGACACACACACAAAGTGACATAGATTAAACAGAGTTCTTCCAGGTGAAGTGATAATACTCCTTCTAATAGCCATGTACTACACAGCCATATACGGGAAACCTCCTTTTGAGTCTTTGGGCAAGAGAGTTTATGAGACCCACAAAATAATACACACTATTGTCATTGCACTTGGTTGCCTCACAAAATTTAAAGTTATGGTGCTACTAATGAAAACAACACATGTGTTAGTAATAGGAATTGGAATATTCTAACTAGAAAAAAACTCTAAGCCTTTGCTCTGAGGCACAAGAGCTGTCTAATTGGACATAAGTCTCAACCAATATGAAATAATTCATGCCTTATACTAAAACCCTAGGCTGGGTTATATATGCCTTATACTAAAACCCTAGGTTGGGGATGTCATGAAACCTAGAAAAGGGTTTACTATTGTAATTTTCCTAAACCAATATAATTTCAAACTGCATTCTAAATACTTATCATTACACTGACAGAGAGATGTAGCTGTCACTCCTCATCAAAGAAAATTCTTTTTGTAGAGTGAAAATAAGGTTGGAATTTAAGCATTGTAAAATTCAACAATTGGTCAAAATCAGAGAATAACAGAACACTGTGTGTTGAAAAGTGCTATATCTACAATTTATTCCCTAAACACAGACCTTAGTGAACCTCACCAAAGAGGGGACAGAAAAGATGTAAGATTCAGGAACAAGGATATCTGCTATCTGCTGTGAGATAGTATTTTCTATATATGCCAGAGAAACTGCACCAATAAAAATTTAAGAATATGGTTACTTGGCTTGAATATTGATAATACCACAGTGTGGAGGGGGAGGGTAAATCTCACATGCCTATACAAAAACACTGAAAAAGAGATAGCAACAATTAATGACTGCAAAGACGGGAAAAGCAGTCTTCTCCAGGGACAATCACACTAATAGGTTACCTAATTTCAAGTGGTCATCCCTAAATACATATACTTGAGCAATATAAGTGTCTCAGAAATGTAGTATGTGTAACATGTATGCATGCATATTTATACATGAATATGTAAAATCTAATTAAGAGGTCGATAATTTGAGAGTATAGCATGGGAGGAGTTGAAGTAGAGGAGGTGTTTATAGAGTACTAACATATGAAATTATGAAAACAAATAAAACATTAAAGTAAGATCAAAAATGAACACTTCCCTCCCATGAGTTCTAAGTATAATAACTGGAAACATATTTTTAAAGTTATTTTAGAAATAATCAGAAAAATGTCTAGTTTTATTTTGAAGGTTTAAGTAAATTGGATAAAGAAAAATAATATTTTTGTCAATACTTAACAAAAGGAAAGATCATAATAGCCATTTCAAAAGAACCATTTGATTTTGTGTATATATGTATACATACATATATATATGTATATATATATGTGTATATATATATATATATATATATATATATATAAAATGTAGTAGGAAATCTGTGTATCAGTATGCTAACATTTTTTAGTTTATAAAGGAAATACAATTCAACAGTTAACTGTCGAAAGCAAAAGTAATTGAACAAATTTTGCATTCAGGCCTACTCTGTCATATCTGAAATATGTTGTTTTCATAAACTGGATCAATTGAATGTATTATAATACCTCTGTATATGCTGAATAAACACAGCCTGTATTTCACTGTCTATGATCCTCATGTCAGTTTGAAGCCAGTTGCGGCATTGAATTCTACCCTCTACTTGTGTATTTCTAGTTATTGATCCAATGGTAATTTACTTATTAATAATGTTCCCTTTAATCCCCTAATATTATATATAGACATTTATCCAGTTTGTTTTCTCTAATGTAAAACACTTTTGACAGTTAACTCTAGTTTCAGTACCATTTTAATAAAGAAACTTTGAATTGCTGACAGAATTATCTTTACTTAAATTTAATCAATGAATCTCTTGTTTTTCTAATTAGTTATTAGAGTGGTTCAAACAGCTTACTAGAATCAATATATCCACTTCTATTGCAAATCTCTGTAGTATGTGGTAATCATAAAAATTTACTTCTTTAACTCTACAAGCAAACACTGACTAATCTGTCTTTTTAATTATTATCTACAATCATGAACTGCTTTTGCCCCCTCCAAAATTATCATTTAATCTCTGCCATTCATTGCTAAACTTACAAAGACTGAAGTATTTCAGGTTAATTACTTCCATTTAATTAATAACACCTAACTTTTTGTTATAAAATTTATTGTATCTTTTTTTTTCCACTTTGTACACAATTTTGGGAAAAGGAGGACATTTTTGCAACATTGCTGATGTTCCAAATATTTGCTTTATTTATATTTCAAATGTATACCCTTACCTCAATACTCTTCTGAAATCCCCTTGTCTCATTCCCCCTCCCACTGCTTATTCCCCCCCCAGTTTCCTGACGTGCATTCTACTATTCTGAGGAATCAAGCCTTCACAGGACCAATGACCTCTCCTCTCAATGATGTCCGAAATGGTCATCTTCTGCTACATATGTAGCTGGCACTATGGATCACTCCATGTGTACTCTTTGGTTGGTGATTTAGTCCCTGGAAGCTCTGGATGCACTGATTGGTACATACTACTGTTCCTACTGCAGGGCTTCAAACCTCTTCAGCTCCTTGGGTCTTTTCTCTAGCTGTTCCATTGTGGACCCTATGCTCATTGTATTGGTTGGCTGTGAGCCAGGGTGTTTTGATCCACTTTCCAATAAGGATCAAAGTATCCACACTTTGGTCTTCCTTCTTCATGAGCTTCATGTCGTCTGTGAGTTGTAACTTGGATATTCAGAGCTTTGGGGCTAATATCCACTAATCATCTAATGCATACTGTGTGTGTTCTTTTGTGATGGGGTTACCTCACTCAGGATGATATTTTCTAGCTCCATCCATTTGCATAAGAATTTCATGAATTCATTGTTCTTAATACCTGAGTAGTACTCTACTGTGTAAATGTACCATATTTTCTGTATCCATTCCTCTGTTGAAGGACATGTGTGTTCTTTCCATTTTCTGGCTTTTACAAATCAGGCTGCTATGAACTTGGTGGAGCATGTGTCCTCATTAAATGTTGGAGTATCTTCTGGGTATATGCCCAGGAGTGGTATAGCTGGGTCCTCAGGTAATGCTATTTCTAGTTTTCTGAGAAACCACAAAACTGATTTACAGAGTGTTTTTACCAACTTGCAATCCCACCAGCAATGGAGGAGTGTTCCTCTTTCTCCAAATCCTCTCCAACATTTGCTGTACTCTGAGTTTTTGATCTTGGTGATTCTGACTGGTATGAGGTAGAATCTCAGAGTTGTTTTTATTTGCATCCCCATGATGATTAAGGATGCTGAACCTCTCTTTAGGGGTTTCTCAGCCATCCTGTATTCCTCAGTTGAGAATTCTATGTTTAGCTAGGTCTCCCATTTTTAATAGGGTTATTTGACTCCCTGGAACCTAACTTCTTGAGTTCTTGTATATATTAGATGTATATATTAGATATTAGCCCTGCATTGGATGAAGAATTAGTAAAGATCTTTTTTCCAATCTGTTGGTTTATGTTTTGTCCTATTGACAGTGTCCTTTGCCTTACAGAAGCTTTGCAATTTTATGAGGTCCCATTTGTCAATTCTTGATCTTAGAGCATAAGCTATCGGTGTTATATTTAGGAAATTTTCCCATGTGCCCATGTGCTCTAGGTTTTTCCCCACTTTCGTTTCTATTAGATTGAGGTATCTGGTTTTATGTGGAGGTCCTTGATCCACTTGGACTTGAGCTTTATACAGGGAGATGGGAATGGATCAATTTGTATCCTTATACAAGTTGACTGCCAGATGACACAGCACCATTTGTTGAAAATGCTGTCTTTTTCCACTGGATGGTTTTGGCTCCTTTGTCAACGATCTGACCTTAGGTGTGAGGATTCATCTCTGGGTCTTCCATTCTATTACACTGATTTACCTGCCTGTCACTGTACCAATACGATGCAGTTTTGTTTTGTTTTGTTTTGTTTTGTTTTGTTTTGTTTTGTTTTAATCACTATTGCTCTTTAATAAAACTTGAGGTAAGGGATGGTGATTCCACGAGAAGTTCTTTTATTGTTTAGAATAATTTTCATGATCCTGGGTTTTTGTTACTCCAGATAAATTTGGAAATTCCTCTTCGTAACTCTATGAAGAATTTAGTTATTTTTGATGGGGATTACATTGAATCTGTAGATTACTTTAGGCATCATGGCAATTTTTTCTATATTAACCCTGCTTATCCATGAGAATGGGAGATTTTTCCATCTTCTGAGGTCTTCTGCAAATTCTTGCTTCAGAAAACTGAAGTTCTTGTCATACAGATCTTTCACATGCTTGGATAGAGTCACACCAAGTTATTTTATATATTTGTGACTATTGTGAAGGGCATGATTTCCCTAATTTCTTTCTCAGTCTCTTTATCCTTTGAGTATAGGCAGGCTACTGAATTGTTTGAGTTAACTTTATATCCAGCCACTTTACTGAAGTTGTTTATCAGGTTTAGGAGTTCTCTTAGTGGCATCTTTGGGGTCACTTAATTATACTATCATAGCATCTGTAAATAGTGATACTTTGGCTTCTTCACTTCAAATTTGAATCCCTTTGACCCCTTTTTATTGTCTAATTGTTCTGGCTAGGACTTTGAGTACTATCTTGAACAGATCGGGAAAGAGTGGACAGCCTTGTTTAGTCCTGATTTCAATAGGATTGCTTCAAGTTTCTCTCCATTTAGTTTGATGTTGGCTACTAGTTTGCTGTATGTTGCTTTTACTATGTTTATGTATGGGTCTTGAATTTCTAACATTTCCAAGACTTTTATCATGAAGAGGTACTTGATTTTGCCAAATGCTTTCTCATCATTTTCTTTGAGTTTATTTATATAGTGGATTACATTGATGGATTTCTGTATATTGAACCACCTCTGTATCCCTGGGATGAAGCATACTTGATCATGGTGGATGAACATTTTAATGTGTTCTTGGATTCACTTGACAAGAATTTTCTTGAGTATTTGTGCATTGATATTCATAAGGGAAATTGATAAAAAGTTCTCATTCTTTGTTGGGTCTTTGTGAGGTTTAGGTATCAGAGTAATTGTGGCTTCATAAAACAAATTGGGTAATGTTCCATCTGTCTCTATTTTGTGTAATGGTTTGAGGAGTATTGGTATTAGGACTTCTTTGAAGTTCTCATAGAACTCTGCATTGAACCCATCTGGTCCTGGGGTTTTTTGTTTTGTTTTGTTTTGTTTTGTTTGTTGTTGTTGTTGTTGTTGTTTTGTTTTTTGTTTTTTTTTTTGGTTAGAAGACTATTAATGACTGCTTCTATTTCTCTAGGGGTTATGGGATAGTTTAAAACATTTATCTGATCCTGATTTAACTTTGGTACCTTGTATCTGTCTAGAAAATTTTCCATTTCATATAGATTTTTCACTTTTGTTGAATATAGACTTTTGTAGTAGGATCTGTTGAAATTTAGGTTTCTTTTGTATCTGTTGTTATGTCTCCCTTTTCATTTCTGATTTTACTGAATTGGATACTATCTCTCTGCCCTCTAGTTAGATTGCCTTAGGGCTTATCTATCTTGGTTTTTTTTTTTTTCAAAGAACCAGCTCCTGATTTGTTTGATTCTTTGTATAGTTCTTTTTGTTTCTACTTGGTTGATTTCAGCCCTGTATTTGATGATTTCCTGCCATCTACTCCTCTTGGATGTATTTGCTTCTTTTTGTTCTAGAGCCATCAGCTGTGCTGTTAAGCTGCTATTGTATGCTCTTTCAAGTTTCCCTCTTAGTACTGATTTCATTGTGTTCCATAAGTTTGGATATGTTTTACCTTAGTTTTTATTAAATTCTAAAGTCTTTAATTTCCATCTTTATTTCTTCTTTGACAAAGTTATCATTGTGTAGAATGTTGTTCAGTTTCCATGTATATGTGGTATTTGTTTTTTTTTGTTTTTTGTTTTGTTTTGTTTTTATTAAAGACTGGGCTTTGTCTGTGGTGATCTGAAGGATGGATGGAATTATTTCACTCTTCTTATATCTACTGAGATCTGTTTTGTGACTGAGTATGTTGGCAATTTTGGAGAAGGTGGCCTGAGATGCAGCAAAGGTAAATTCTTTTGTTTTCAGGAAAAAAAATGTTCTATAGATGTTTTTTAAATCCTTTTGGTTCATAACTTCTGTTAGTTTCACTGTTTCTCTGTTTAGTTTGTGTTTCCCTGATCTGTCCATTGATGAGATTAGGGTATTGACATCTCCCACTATTATTGTATGGGGTGCAATGTGAAATTTTTGCTTTTGTAAAGTTTCTTTTATGAATGTGGGTGCTCATGAATTTGGAGCATAGATGTTCAGAATTGCGAGTTCATCTTGGTAGACTTTTTCTTTGATGAGTAAGAAGTGTCGTTCCTTATCATTTTTTATTACTTTAGGTTTAAAGTTAATTTTATTCGATATTAGAATGGCTATTCCAGCTTGTTTCTTGGGAACATTTGCTAGGAAAATTGTTTTCCAGCCTTTTACTCTGAGGTATGCCTGTCTTTGGGCCTGAGGTGAGTTTCCTATATGCAGCAAAAATGTGGGTCGTGCTTATGTATCCAGTCTCTTAGTCTTTGTGTTTTAATTAGAGAATTGATTCCATTGATATTGAGATATTAAGGAAAAGTGATTGTTGCTTCCGTTATTTTTGTTATTCGAGGTGGTGTTATGTTTGTATGGCTCTCTTCTTTTTTGGTTTGTTTAAAAGATGACTAATTTCTTGCTTTTTCTAGTGTATAGTTTCTCTTATTTTTTGGTGTTTTCCATTCATTGTCCTTTGAAGGGCTGGATTTGTGGAAAAGCATTGTGTAAATTTGGTTTTGTCATGGAATATTTTGGTTTCTCCATCTATGGTAATTGAGGTTTTTGCTGGTTATAGTAGTCTGGGTTAGCATTTGTTTTCTCGTAGGGTCTGTATGACATCTGCCCAGGATCTTCTAGCATTCATAGTCTCTGGAGAAAGTCTGGTGTAATTCTGATATGTCCGCCTTTATATGTTACTTGAGCTTTTTCCCTTACTGAATATTTTAATATTCGTTTTGGTTTAGTGCACTTGGTGTTTTAATTATTACGTGACAGGAGGAATTTCTTTTTGTGGTCCAATCTATTTGTTCTGTAGACTTCTTGTATGTTCATGGGCATCTCTATCTTTAGGTTATGGAAGTTTTCTTCTATAATTTTGTTGACATTTACTGGCCCTTTAATTTGGGAAATCTCTTTCTTTAAAACCTATAATCTTTAGATTTGGTCTTCTTCTTTTGTCCTGCATTTCCCAGATATTTTGTGTCAGGATTTCTTTGCATTTTGCATTTTCTTTGACTGTTGTGTCAATGCTTTCTATGGTATCTTTTGTACTTGGACTCTTTTCTATCTCTTGTATTCTGTTGTTGATGCTTGCATCCATGACTCCTGACCTCTTTCCTAGGTTTTCTAGAATCAGAGTTGTTTCCCTTTATGATTACTTTATTGTTTCTACCTCTAATTTTAGATCCTGGATGGTTTTGTTCAGTTCCTTCACCTGTTTGGTTTTTCTTTCCTGTAATTTTTAAGGGCTTCTACCTGTTTGACTGATGTTCTCCTGTATTTCTTTAAGGGAGCTATTTATGTCCTTCTTAAAGCCTTCTATCAGCATCATGAGCTGTGATTTTAAATTCAAATGTTGCTTTTCCAGTGAGTTGCGATATCCAGGATTTGCTGTTGTGGGAGAATTGGGGATGGATGGTACCATGTTGCCTTGATTTCTGTTGGCAATGTTTGTACATTTACCTTTAGCCATCTGGTTATCTCTATGTTACTTGGCCTGCTGACTCTGGCTGGTGCTGGTCTCTCCTGTGTACCTGCAAGCCTGTCTCAGCCCCCCTGGGTTGTTGCTGCCAGCAGTGACAGCAAGCTTGGTCCCTGGAAGAAAAGCTGGGAATAGATGGGGGGCGGAGAAAAAGAAATGACATCAGGACAACAATGCTGTTTGAGATGTAATCTTTATATGGCGATTTGACAATATATAGGCTATGGGGTGAATCTCTTAAGACTGGCTCAATGTGTATTGACTCCACCATCAGCAGGTGGCTTGCTGGAATCAGGAAGATGCAGGTCTGGCAGATCAGCAGATTTCAGCACTCCACCACAGTCTAGCTCAAGGTGCTGGCTAGCTGTAACTCCCAGGTTAACAACTGGAAGCTGAATTGTTCTATTAAGAACAAAGGGCCAGGAACCTCATGGGTTGAGGTTTGAAAACCCAGCTCAAACTCTGGGGGAGGAAACAATTCCTCCTTTCCCATTAAATTTTAAGAAAAACCAGTGGATAGATATCTGTCAAAAGACGGCGGGCTTATAACTAGGAAGGAAAAGCATTGACCGTGATTCCTCTTTAAATATTATATGATGTTTTTTGCAGAGGAGAGGTAATAGGCTTCCTTATTATTTTACGGACAGCCCCTCGACTTCAACTCTAAGCAATCAGGTGTGCTTCCAGGAATCTTGGAGCCAGAAAATATTATCCTTCCCTTGCAGTGCTTTGCCTTGCACTTCTCACTTGTGCCCATGTCTGCTCACAAGCAGACACACATATATCTGAGTTCTATGTGGCTCCATAAAGGACATCCACTCATAAAACAAATGCCCTGTAAGTGTAAATTACCTGGCCCTCATAGCACACCTCTCTTCAAAGTCCTGGGAAGCCACTTAGCTGTGTCTGAAAGAGACTTGCTTGAAACCCAAAGGAAGAGATCAAAAGGGAAAACAAGCTTTGATTCTGTCTCTGGAAGGCCCAAGTTATTCAATTCATATGTAAATTAGTATTTCTCCTAAAACAAAAGCTAACCACTTGAGTAGAGGAGGAAGCTTTGTGAACCAACAGAGACTGTCCTGTGAACACCAGATAAGCTCGATGATAAAGATTGCTAGCCATCTTCATAATTGGAATCTCCAATATTGGATTTATTTCTAGACCAATCCATGATTGAGTCAACTGATCACATTAAAGAAAAGAGAAGATTTATTTTTCTAAGTTAGTTAAACAGTCTCCAATTCCTCTGTCCCACAAATTCTAAAAGCTTGAAAAAAAGGCAGTTTATTTAATCTGGGACATTTGACAATTAGAGTATATTCAATATAGCTCTTCTGTTACCATTTTCTGGGCACTTAGCAAGCCCACAATCAATGTTAACCTCAGCATGCCACACCAAATCGCTCTGGCACCTAGTATGCTTTTGCAGCATTCTGTGGGAAAAACACAAACATGCCTTCTTCCCCAAATATTACATATCTAATCAGGATCATGACATATGCCAATAAGTGAATTATTCCATCTTACCTAGGCATCAGTATGCCTAGTTATAAGATATTATATACACTCAGCAAGGAGTTCCTTGGCATCCAAATTTTAAAATTTTCTTAAAAATATACAAGCTTAATTTAAATGATATGCACAGGGATACAATTTCCTCTCTTCATTTTTTAAGAAGATATTGTTTTGAATTTTGTATAGTACCTCGTACTTGAGGATAATAAAGAATTAAAATGTCAAATACATCTCAGGTGTTTGATAACTTTTGTTCATTAAATGCCCAGTTCCATTGACTGTTTAAATTTAAGTTGGAACACCAAGCATATACCATAATATAGGCAATGACTATGTAATTATAGAAAATAAATATAGCATTTTTAGTTGCTTTTCCTGTTAGAGCAGTTGCAACTAGAAATCCTAAAAAATGTATCATTAGCCACAAGTACATATTTATATTTTTTAAATTAGAAATATGAGTATCATTCATCTGTAATAATTAATTAAGTCCTCTAGAATTAACACCATTATGTGGTATAGGTGGAAACTGAGGACACAAAGAACAAGTCTTTACAATTTGATGTGCACAAAAAATATAAAATTATTTTTAAGCCATTACTTTTTTTGATGATATAAAGAATATGCTTGTATGGACAACTGTTTCTATATAGTCTGCCTGGGACACAAATTTCATGTGCCTTGTTTTAAGGGGTCTTGTCCAGACACCTTTATAAAGATTAATTTAATATATATAAGTATACTATAGCTATCTTCAGACACACCAGAAGTGGGTGTCAGATCTCATCACAGGTGGTTGTGAGTCACCATGTAGTTGTTGGCATTTGAACTCTTATATTTTATGATTGAGATTTTAATGGTTGAGCCATCTCTCCAGCTCCTGGATCAGCTCTCAAATATCCAGAGGACAGTCATTTAAAGAACATATCTTTTTCAACTTGAATTATATTTGTATAAACAATTATAAAAATTAAGAATTAGAGGTATTAAAATAAAGGAACAATTTTAAGCAATTTTATGCCATGATTATATATATATATATATATATATATATATATATATATATGTATATATATATATATATACACACACTATTAATATATAAATAAAGGCTTGATTTTTAACATTTTTAAAATAGCAGCTGTAGCATGCAATTCAATTATTTGTGCTGAAGCAAGGGTAAACTCAAAAGAATAATCATGTGATCCAATTATATGAGCTTTACTCTTAGATGTATTCTGCATGTATAGAAATATAAAAGCAAATTGTAACAAATTATCTTTTGGATAACAATTATTAATTTTGCCCAAAAAGACTTGCCATGTAATATATTAACCATCAATTATAATCAATTTGATTGCTACTTGAAGCAAGGAACAAACATTTTATTTGGCTCTTAAAATATTCCTTTTAAAATACCTTTATGATTTCATTTATAACATTTTACTAACATACCCATATCTTTATTGAAGGATGTAAAACTTTATTTGGAGAGGAAAAAAGCTGCTTTTACGTTAATGTTCTCTTTGCTAAGGAATTGCAGTGAACACATATCATAATTTGTTGACAAATGTTTATAGTAGCTTTTTTCAAGTTGTGTCTTGCACTATTTATATTTGCAAATATCAGAGGCTTAAATCCTTTTGTGCTAAGCTTAAAGCAGTGTCCTAGCCAATTAATTTATCCTAACAATTTTTGAAAATCATTTAGTTAAAAAATTTTAGAAGCCTATTGTTAAGAACAAAGGCCTTTAATAAAATTTTATGAACAGTATACACTGAAAAATTTAAGATCTTAGTTTCTTGTATTGAAGCAGAGACAAAACATTTTTCCTCACATAAGGTAAAGCTATATCTGAACTGTATTTTGAATCACACCTGTATGAATCTGTTAAAAATATCCTTTTGGCCGGAACCCTGTAGGTGAGGCCTATAAGCCAAAAGCAGCATCTCATAAACCTCTATTGTGGCAGCTCTGAGCTTACAACTCAAATGTAAATATCTTTTGATCTGTGTCTATTGGCTCTAAGGCTAGACCTACACCCACTGGTACTGCATGACTGTATCCTGTGTCCAGACCTCATAGTGTGAGTGCTAAACGAAAACTGTACTTTTAGGGTTACAGAAAAATTCTACTAGTTTTTTTTCTTAGTAGTCAAAGGAACCTGTTTGATATTAAATAAATTTCCACTGAGACCTCCTTTTCAATGGGGGGATGTAAATTTTCCTCCCACCACCACACCAACAAACCTGTGAAAAAGTTGCAACAGGCCCATAATGGCCACAGCTGTATCACTCTTAAAAGCATCCCAATTAGAAAACATGCCAAGAATTGTGAGCCTCCAACCAGACTGCAAACTGCAACCAATGGCACACAGGCAATACTTATTGTAACTATTTTCTCTTGTAATTTTAGAGCATAACTACAACTTTGGAAAGCAAAACCCAATTTTATATCATCTATTTTCTTTAAAATCAATGCCAAACGCATTACTTTCACACCACAAAGTTTGTCTGCCAGTTCTTATGTTCAAATGTATGACAGTGTAACTTATTAAAGAGACATTATTTTAAATTTTACTCCTTATAAGTCTAATTACTAGGTTAAGATTAACATAAAACATTATGCCAATTTAGAAGTATCTTAAAGGCCTATTTTTCTTGGGTTGCATCATGCCACATGTTGCTGTTTAAGATAGCTACAACCCTGAGCTACCAGTTTTAAACTTACCTTTTATTACCCACCTTATACTTTTTAAATCATGCACAATAACTTATAAGCCAATACTCTATAGGAAGACATGCAAAACATGCTTATTCATTTAAGACCAATTATAAACAAGAAAAAAGTGATTACATGAATGTCGTAAACTTAAACCAAATTTTCCCTAAAACTTGAGGCTGCTGGCCCTTTAAGAAGCAGTTTTGTTTTGTTTTGTTTTGTTTTTTTCTCCAGCTGTGTTTGACTGTTAGTCGAGCGTAAGGTGGTTTAAATCAGCCTCCACTGTATAAACTGTGGCTAGATTAAGCAATAGACTGCCAGCAGATGAAAGTTTTTCTTTTTTTTTTCTTTGAAACACATATGGTTTATTAAGAATGAAGCTATTATGTTTGCTGATGAGATATACAAGGTGCTTTTTTTTTTGTTTTTTGGTTTTTTTTTATTGGATATATTCTATATTTACAATTCATTTCTCTTTTTCTGGTTCCCCACCCCCCAAAGGTCCCACATGCCCTTTTCCCTCCCTCTGCTCCCCCTTCCACCCCTTCCCTCTTCCCTGTTTTTGTATTCCCCTACACTGATGCTTTGATCCTTTCCAGCACCAGTGTCCACTCCTTTCTTCTTGTCAGACATCATTTGGTACGTGAATTGTGTCTTTGGTGTTCCAAGATTCTAGGCTAATATCCACTTATCAGTGAGTGCATACCATGGGTATTCTTTTGAGACTGGGTTACCTCACTTAGTATTATGTTCTCCAGCTCCATCCATTTCTCTAAGAATTTCATGAATTCATTGTTTCTAATGGCTGAATAGTACTCCATTGTGTATATATACCACATTTTTTGTATCCATTCCTCAGTTGAGGGACATCTGGGTTCTTTCCAGATTCTGGCTATTATAAATAAGGCTGCTATGAACATAGTGGACCATGGATCCCTATTGCATGCTGGGGAATCTTCTGGGTATATGCCCAGGAGTGGTATGGCTGGGTCCTACGGAAGTATCATGTCCAGTTTTTCTTTTTAACATGAAACATGGTGTAACAATCATTCAAACAATGACACAAAGCGGACACAAATTGACAGATTGACAGTTGGTGTGCACCAAAGGAAAAAAAATGATGCATAGAAAGGGAATTGCACTTGTTATGCAATAAAATCCATTTTCCTTCTCTCTCTTTCATTTTTCTAAAATCTGTTTTGTTGTTGTTGCTTTTTGTACTTAACTCTTTTTATTTTGTTTTATTTTATTTTATGCCCTATTCCTCTTGCCTGATGCAGTTCTTAGATTGTGGATAATGCGCCTAATTGAATTAATTCCCTGTTCCATTGCACTGTCACACTCTAGCTGATCTCAGCATTGGGCTGATACTGATTCTGTCTAGCCTGTATCCATTCCTGCAACTTTGCAACAACAGCCTTCAAAAAGTGACATTTTAGTGCTAAAATTAATACTCTCTGTTGCTTACCATGCGGGATACATAACCTTTTTCGTTTTCCTTTTCCATGAAGCTCCACCCAAGACAGTGTCCCTCAGTTGGCCTCTTTGTTTCAATGCCCCATCGTCATTGGGCACCACTCTGTAGCCTCTCGCAGCTACATGCAGACGGCTTGGGTTCCTTGGAAGAAGAGATAGGGATAGAAAACAGGGTGGCAAGGGAAACTCATGCTGGGTGACTTGACTCTCCCTGGCACAGAGTGCTATGGTGCTGCCCAGCTCCTGGGTGCAGTTGGAGCCTGGACAGACCCTGTCCAATCTATTCTGCGGATTCCTGTGTTCCCTGTGCTCCTGGCTGTACTGGCTTGCTCAGTCATCAGAGCGAAGATGGCCATGAAGCTATAACTTTATTTAAAATGCTAAAATAATGTTTTACTAATGACAAAAATTATGAATTATATATTACTTAACTTAAAATAATTTATTGCCATATGTAATGAAGTTAAACTGCTATTCTAAATTTCTTAGACTTTGAACAAGTCATATATCTACAACCAAGGACATCATGCAGTTCAATTATATCAACAAAAATTACTTTAGTTTTCTTTGGAGTCAACACTTTCTTCCATCTTGAACAATTAAGAAAAATTGATGTGTTTTATATTTCTCCAACTTTGCCATTTTCCGAATATCTCACAAACAGATTAATTCAGAGGCCTTATCGGATGGCTCTTTTTCAGTTAACAAAACACACTTGAGAGTTATCTGTTGTTTCATGTGTCAGTAAATTAGATTTTTTTCAGTCCTGCTAAATAGCATTTCATTATATAGATGTATTACAGTTTATCTGTTTACCAGATGAAGGACATTTGGATAGCTTACAATTCGTGGTGGTTATCCTAAAGCTGTTGTTTACATCTGTATGCAGGTTTTTGTGGGAACAAGAGTTTTGTCTTTTTTTTTTTTTTTTAGAACAAATGGGATTTCTTTGTCACATAGCATATGTGTGTTTCTCTTTGAGAGAACTTTGCAAAATGGCTTCTGCATTGTGAAGTAACAATTGTTAGGAATGCTGAAGTCCTCTGGTTTGTTTCCCTCTAGTAATATTACAGTCACACTAATAAATATGTTGCATTAGCCAGGGTTCTCTTGAAGGAGGGAACTGATACAATACATACATGCTATATATGGATTTATTAAATTAGCATATGTGATATAATTGGAATAGCAAAAGCAGCTGTTGTATATCAGAGAGGCCTAGAACTCTGGTTGTTCAGTTATAAAGACCCGGTACCTTACTAGTCACAATCTGGTATTGAACGCTTGGAGGGTTCTTATAAAGCCTCTCTTCCTCAGTCATATTGGAAGACTGGAAACTCTGGATCTTCAGAAATCAATTAAGGCAGTCAGAACTATTCTTCAACTGAGGTTCCCTGTTTAGGTGACTCTAAGTTATGACAATGTGGCCTTTAATACCAACCATCACACATGTGGATCTTGTTCATTATAGTTTTAGTTCAAATTTTCCTGGTGACTAATTGTATTAAGAAGGGTTTCGTCAGTGTATTTGGTAACTACATATCTTCTTTGGGTACGTTTAAACATGTGTTCTAGTTTTGTTTGTTTGTTTGTTTTTATTGAAGTATGCTCCTCTGTCATGAGTTTTAAAGATCCTTTTGTATACTAGAAATAAGTATGTTACCAGAAACAGGATTGACAAATACTTTTTAATCTCTGTGGTTTCTCATTTCTTGAAAGAGGCTTTGCCTTTTTTAGGTTTCCTTTTAATCTCAGCCTGTATTTGCATAGGTGGTGATGGTGTATAAAATAAAGCCTATGGAAAAGATTAGGCCTTAAGAGTGAGATTGTTTTCTATCTGCTAACACCAGGGACTCTACAATCTCTTAACAATCTTCATGTATTACTTAACCATCTGTTAGCAATTCTGTTTGGCTTCTTTTAGAGTTAGTTGCCACTCACCTGATTCTTAGTTATGAGTGTATTCTTTGAATAGCTTTTGTCACTAGAAGGATGGGTATAAGATTCTTTGGAACTCTTTACTTCCCTAGTAGAATTCAGAAGACTTTGCTCGGTTTTTAAAGTAATTTCATTTATCTGATGAGGAAACCATGAAGCAATTACCTGATGGCCCACAAGTTGGCATCCTTGTCTTGTCCTTGATTTCAGTGGGATTGTTTCAAGTATGTCTCCATTTAATTGGATATTGGCTGTTGGTTTGTGGTAAATTGCTTTTATTATGTTAAGGTATGGGCCTTGACTTCCTGATCTCTCTAATACTTTTAAATTGAAGGCATGTTGTATTTTGTCAAATGCTTTTTCTGCATCTAAAGTGATGATCATGTGATTTTTTTCTTTGAGTTTGTTTATGTAGTAGATTACATTATGGATTTTCATATTTTGAATCAATCTTTCATCCCTGGGATGGAGCCTACTTGATTGTGGTGAATGATGGTCTTGATGTGTTCCTGGATTCAGTTTGCAAGAATGTTATTGAGTATTGTTGCATTGATATGCATAAGTGAGTTTGGTCTAAAGTTCTCTTTTTTGGTTGGGTCCTTGTGTGGTTTAGGTATCAGAGTAATTGAGGCTTCATAGACCGAGTTAGGTAGTGTTCCTTCTTTCTCTGTTTTATGTAACAGTTTGAGAAAATTTGGTACCAGGTATTCTTTGAAGGTCTGGTAGAATTCTGCACTAAATCCACCTGGTCCTAGGCTTTTCTTGGTTGGGATGTTTTTAGTGACTTCTATTTCCTTGTGAATTGTGGGCCTGTTTAGATAGTTCACTTGCTATTGATTTAACTTTGGTATGTGGTATCTGTCTAGAAAACCATCCATTTCATCTAGATTTTCCAGTTTCATTGAGTATAGGTTTTCATAGTAGGATCTGATGATTCTTTGAAATTCCTCCATTTCTGTTGTTACATCTCCTTTTACATTTCTGATTTTGTTAATTTGAATACTGCTTCTCAGCCCTTTAGTTGGTTTGGCTAGGGGTTTATCTATCTTGCTGATAGATACTTACTATCATTTCTGAGGATTTAAGTATCAATCTGAATTGGACCATGTAAAAATATTTAATTATTAAATCTTTTTAAGTTGTTGAGTTTTATAAAAAATGATTTGCTTAATTTTAGCTTGATATTTAAAATAATTAAGATTTATAAATCATTTCTAAAGTGGCCTATATTAATCAGGGTTCTGTAAAGTAACAGAACTTTGAGAATTTGATTTTCCCCTTCCCATAATGTACATACATATATACATACATGTTCATTCATGTATATATATATATATATATATATATACACACACACACTTGTGTGTGTGTGTGTGTGTGTGTGTGTGTGTGTATGTGTGTGTGTGTGTGCGCGCGCATGCAGGACGGCTTGGAGTCTGCAGTCTACCTAATACAACAATAGTTGTCTAAAATCAAAGTAAAAGAACCCAGTAATTGTTTCGTTCATGAACCTGGATATCCCAGTTTTTCTTCAGTATACACTGGAACCCTATGGCCAGTGAAGGAATGGACTTGCTAGCAAGGTGAGGGCAATCAGGTAAAGAGAGAACAAGCTTCCTTCTAACCTGTCCTTATATAGTTTTCCAGCAGAAGTTGTACAGATCAGAGGTGGGTTTTACTAGCTCAAATGGTCTTGAATAAAGGCATACATTCCTATGTCAGAAATTATGATTAAAAATGGATAATCCTGCTTCAAAAATCTAAGGGAAAATCACTCATAGGTGTGTCTTCCTTTTGGGGGGTTTAGTTAATTCAAGATGTAAACAAACAGCAATAGCCATCACATGTTTCCATAAATATTTCTTCCATTTTGTAATGTGTATTAAATTGGCATACTAAAACTTGGGAATCATAAAATTGAAATATTGATGAGCTTTATAAAATGATGAAAATTATGTGTATCCTTCAGTATTAACTAGTTCACAAATAATTAATTCTTTATGTAAAAATAAACAAGAACATTGATTTCATTAGTATGCAAGTTTTCTTTAATCTTTAATAAATACTATATTTCTGTGTACAAAAGAATTGTTTTAAAATGAATTTCTTTGGTATATTCACTTTTATTCACCTAATCATCCAGGGTCACATAAAAATTTTCTCAGGTGTAAAGGGATCACAGCTGGGAAATGTTTAAGAACCTAATATTTGTGGCCTAATTTTCTCTATCCAAAGGAAATTTAAATTTATCACACCTTTGAGAGATGTTATGTTTTTAACTTGAAACCAGGCAGAGACTGTTAGTCAAAGACTGGAAAAAGGAGGGGAGAGGTTTTTGATGATTTCATGTTAAAGACATGCCTTACAGGTCCTTGAACAAACATTCTTGGCCTTCAAACTGAAAAGAGCCAATTTAATATTTGAAAATACTGTGGAAATTGTAAGGGACTGAAAAGATAGTTACCATTTTTATGGTTCTAAGAAAAGGGGAAGCCTTGAAATCTTTCTTCTGACTTCAGATACAATTTTTACTTCTATCTGTAAATATAGGATCACATTTCTCTCCAAAAACAGAAAGACAGGTAGAGGGTATATGAGATATAGAGCTACAAAGTGATAGAGGAAGCAAACAAGATTTATTTTGGTAGGTGAAACAGTCATATGGCATATCCCAGGCTGGTTTCAAATTTTAGATACTCCTCATTTTGCCTACAGAATTCTGAAAGTAGGGACATAAGACATAAAGCCAGGAAAAAGGTAACTTTTATGTTGATATGATTTAATTGATGTCAACATTACTTGACTTGTCCAATTACATATGATGAAAATGTAGACATTATAACAAACACCAGAGAAACCTAAAGGATCATAATAGGGTAACTTGAAAACATATAATGAGCTAGAAAGTCTAAAAAAAATGATTCCTTGACATATTTTATTTACACAACTTAAGAAAATTTATAAAGAGCTTTGAAATTGAAACACTGAAAATCTCCAAGTAAAGAAAAGCCCAGGATGTATGTTTACCAGCACAATGCTGGTAAATTCATTATGTTAAGCCATCATTACCATGACATAAAAAGTAAATGAACACACAGTAATAAATAGAATACAAATTTTTAAAAAGTCAATTTCTATGATGATGATAGACAAAATTCCTAATAAAATAATCGTGAACTGAATTCAATTATCTGGCCTCAAAAGCCCAGTCCCTACATACAAAAAACTGTGTGTGAGTGTCAACAGCTAGAACCTAAAAGCCTTAAAACAGAGACAGGTAGAGTTGACTGGCCAGCTAGTTTAGCAAAAAGGGCGAAAGCATGACAAATATGGAGGTGGATGCTCACAGCCAACCATTGGACTGAGCATGGGGTTCCCAATATGGGAGCTAGAGAAAGGACTCAAGGAGCAAAGTCAATTCAGTTGAAGAGACAATGTATCAAAATGTAAGATGAAGGGAAACTGAGGAAGACATCTCAATTTCAACCTCTGGCCTCCATAGCTCCAAGCAGTGTCAGTGTACCTGTAAGTGCTCACACATACTCAAGCATCTGTGCATGTCTATACTATATATAAAAATATGAAAAATAGTTTTAAAACATCAAAAAAGGAAAATGAGTTTGAAAAAAGCAACATTGGAGAGCCTACCTTGTTCCAATCAGAATGACTCTCATTAAGGAAACAAATTACTAAATATGAACCAAATGGAGAAAAATTAATCTCAAAGTGAGCATGAAAACTTATGTATCAGTAACAAATGACATTATGAAATGTCATTAAGAAAATAAATTATAATAAATATGAACCAAATGGAGAAAAATTAATCTCAAAGTGACCATGGAAACTTTTGTATCAGTAACAAATATCTTCAAATAAATGTAGAATTACCGTAAATTCCAGCTATACCACTGCTGGGTACTACCCAAAGTAATATGTGTCAGCATACCACAGATATACTTGTACATCCATTTTTATTACAGCACTAATTGCAAGACTACAGGTATGAAGTAGCCTATGTAATCTATAAATGCACAGTGGTTTTATATATATATATATATATATAAATATATATATATATAAATATATATATATATATATATATATATATATATATATATATATATATATATATATATATATATTTCCATATAGAGGACAACATAAAGCATGGGAAAGACCTAAGCAGATGGAGAAAATAAGAAGATAATAGGAGGAACAAGGAAAAATAGTTCATGTTTTCTCTTATAACTGAATATTATATATATTCTTGTTTACATTCCAAATCATTTCCCCTTTCCTGGTTCCCCCCTCCCCATAAGTCCTATAAGCCCTTTTCCCTCCACCCATTCCCCAATCAACCCCCTCCCACTTCTCTGTCCTGATAATCCCCTACGATGCTGCATCAAGCCTTTCCAGGACTAGGGTCCTCTCCTTCCTTCTTCTTGGGAATGATTTGATATGTGAGTTGTGTCTTGGGTATTCAGAGCTTCTGGGCTAATATCCACTTATCAGTGACTGCATTCCATATGTGTTCTTTTGTGAATGAGTAACCTCACTTAGGATGATATTTTCCAGTTTCAACCATTTGCCTAAGAATTTCATGAATTCATTGCTTTTTATTGCTGAGTAGTATTCCATTGTTTAAATATACCACATTTTCTGTATCCATTCCTCCACTGAGGGACATCTGGGTTCTTTCCAACTTCTGGCTATTATAAATAAGGCTGCTATGAACATAGTGGAATAGTGGAGCATGTGTCCTTTTGCATGCCAGGGACTCATCTTGGTATATGCCCCGGAGTGGTATAGCAGGGTCCTACAGAAGTGTCATGCTTTTATGCATGCATGTAACATGAAAGCAAAATGAAAACTAGTAGGAGAGATGAAAGAAACCAATGGAAAGAGAAAGAAGCTAAGAGATGGGAAAGTTTAGTAAATTACTAAATATGAACAAATCATAATGGTATGTATGTTAGGAAATATCACAGTGAAACCTAGTATGTTATACACTAAGTTAAGAAATTAGGTTAAAACTGGGAAAATAATTAATATTGAGGAAATAAAGCCAAAACTAAATACTGCAGCTCTGGCAGAGTCTCACTAACCCTGTCAATATAGAAAAACTTTTCAAAAGCAAATGTGTGTTCTGGACATTGCAGGTCTACCACATTCATAAACTAATTATACCACTGTGTTTGCCTACATAAGACCTGAACAAATTCAATCCAGTCAATATTTTAACATGGAAAAGGGAAGTGATCATTAGGCATAACTTCTAGGTGGGGGACAGGGCTCTTGTGGGAGCCTCCAGGATATGCTGTGTCCAGTGAAGCACTGATGGAGACAGAGTATCACGGTGACATGTTCTCTGCCCCAGAACAGGGCCCCAGTGTGAGCCTCCATGAGTGGTGATGGCTGCTGTGGGCATAAGGCTTGTTTGTACAACAATATGTGTATTTTCACATTCCTTTGAGGAATATCCTCCCTGATAATATTAATGACTCCTTGGTAATAAGAAACAACATGAATCCAAGACTCATGGGTGTGGCTATATCTGTGCAAAATGGTAAATGGTGGGACTTTGAGCATAGCCCTTAAGGCTATGGGAAAGGGTTCTAAATATCAAACCTATACATATCCCACCACTCAGAAGGCAGGGGTAGGCAGAATTCTGTGAGTTCAAGACCAGCCTGGTCTGCAGAGTGAGTGAGTCAAAGAACACCCAGGGCTGCACAGTAAAACCCTTTCTGAGAAAAGAAGATAAATAAGTGAATAAACATGTGTTTTAAATAATAGCTTACCCATAGGTATGTGTAGAACATTATATCTAAGCTGTAAAAAAATTCAGTCTATTTAATGCTGTAGTGAATGTGGATATATTACATAGTGTGGAATGTTTAGACAAGGACCAAAAATTTTTCCTTTGGTTTCTCCTGGTTTGGGGAGATGGGATCAAAACATTACACGTAGAACAGTATCCTTGAATCTTTATGTCACACATATATCAAGCAATAGTTTCATTAGAAGAGAAAAATACAGTTAGATGTGTGGCAGAAATAGCAAAGTAATCAAATCTAAGTTTATTCTCAAAGATAGGATTGTAACTCTTTTATGTATTGTAGTGAAAATTAATGTTGTGTTACAGCTTTAGAAAGGAAATGGTCTTAAATTCTCTTGTTTACATAGACTGTGTTGAAAGCTACTACAATAACAGTCCCATCTACATGTGTCTTATCACTCCACATTGCCATAAAGAACCTTCTTATATATTGTGGACTTGCAGGCTCCTAGCAGCCAATATGTGCCTACTTTGTGACCTGGGAAGCATCATTCAATTGTAAAACAATTCCCTCATAAATAACAGAAAATCAACTGATTTCAGAATGAGAATAATGGTCAAGTCAGTTAATTCAAAGGAGGAAATAGTTTAGTTAATACCAGCAGTGAAAACTGCATGGGAGGCTCATGTTTACACTGAGGAAAAATGAGAAGAAAGATATAGTATTTTAGGTGAATTAGGTCTTAAACTGGGCTCCTTGGAGCTGTTGTTTAGATTAAATGTACAAAATGGCAGTAATTTGAAACAAAACTATTGGAACAAAATATGAAAAAGAATAGAAAATGACTGTGCCTTGTCAGAAGTAAAGGGCACAATTTAATGGCATTTTCTTTCTAATGTGAACTCTATAGGAAATCTGAGATCAATGCTGGATATAGATTTACTTGCATTAAACATGCTGATACTACATTATTATTGAAAGGTTAAGAAAATACTTCAGGAGTCTGATGAAATGAAGTGTTTGCTTCATAATTTCAATACAGGAGGGTTTAATTAAACAATAAACTGATTCTACAAAATGATAGTTGTTGCAGACCCAGATAATATTCCACTTGTTTTGTGTTTTTTGTTTTGATTTGTTTGTTTGTTTGTTTTACCATTTTCATCTTTCTTGTTACCCATGGACTTAAGACTACTGACTTCTGAATTTAGAATATTAGTAGCCAGATGACAGGCCAGAAAACACAGGCCCTTAATAGCCCCCATAAAGTTTCTTCACCCAGTGACAGAAGGAAATCAATTCCTAAATTTCTCAACTTCCTTGCCTTTGAACTGAGATCTTTTCAGATACTTTAGTGTAAATAAAGTCCATTCACACACAGCAGGAGCTGACTTGTCTTTCTTATTTCATTGTCCTACTCTATCATTGTTAAAACTTTGATAACCCTAGTAAATCATTTTCATTTAATTCACAGAGTCAGGATTGTTAAAATTACAGGTTTTTTTTAAAAAAAATAAGACATGTCAAGAATGAGAAAAATGTATGCTACCCTCGTGTGGGACAAGTCTGAAGAAATACATAACAGAACAATTTGAACAAAATACCTAGAAAGGCTATTCTTTGTCTATTAATTTGTTTAATATACACATACACATTAAAAAGAAACTGCCAACACCATAGCTATTTCATAATTATTACAAAAACTAATAGCTTCTCATTCCCCTTTATTTTTCATATACTACAATCTGATTTGTAGTATTTGTGCAATGAGTTCATGCAAGGCAATGTTAGTTTGAGTTTTTTAGATGGTTTCAAATTCTTTTGTTTCACCCAGTACTAGAACTGTGAGCAAATTTTCATGCACATTTATGTGTGAATTATTATTTTCTATTTAATCAACTAGTCATCCAAAATATGGTGGATCAGAACAAAATAGTATCTTTAATTTAGAGTAGTGTAGGATTTAGAGTAATATCTTTAATTTACAATAATATAGGATTTGCTTACCTTGGCACTTCTTGGTTCCTCTTGAATTCCTCATGGTTTGGTACTCTTCTGTCAATCGAACTGGGGGCTCCTTGGCAGCGATGACATCTACAGAATAATACATATCCTCTAAGAATCAGTGTCAAGGCAGCTATTATGGCAATATCAGTATTCCAAAAGGTACTGCACTGGAACAAAAGGCTTCTTTGAAATATAAGATTGGAATTATCAACAGCGTCACCTCTATCATGGTCCACAACATAAAGCAAGTCAGGGGTTGAAGCAAATTCATATTCCTAATGAAAGAACGTTTGAAGTTATATTTGAAGAGTATGGATCCAAGAAAGAAAGAAAGAACAATTAAGTATTGACTCTTAATATTTGCCAAATTAAAATGAAATGGTAATCAAAATGGACAAAAAGGAGAAATGAAAAATTTTCATGTATTTCATAATTATAATTTAACAATGATTTATTCATTATTATTTAGTATAAACTCTTACCAAAATCGAGCTTACTTTGGCTTATGATTCACAGTGACTGTTGTACCATGGAATTAAGCAACAATCCTGTTGTTAGGAATAGAACACCAAAAACTCACAACTTGAACCATAAGCACAATTCACAAAGCAAAACTGAAATTAGGTAAGGATTTTTACCCTAAAACACTGGCATGAAGTGACATACTTCCTACAGTAAGACCATGTAACCTACAGCTCTCTAAACACCACCAACAATAAAAAAAATAAGTATTTAAATACACAATATTGAAGGGGGTTTCTCCTTCAAAGTACCATGTTCACATTACACTCCCTAGACTGCATAATTTCATGGCCATATTATTATGTAAAATGCAATGAGTTTAATTTCAAAATACCCATGGTAAGTGTTACAGCTCTGAGGGGAACATTTCTTTTATGGATGTGTTACAGCTCTGAAGGGAAAGCAATCCTGGAATTCAGGAGCTAATGACTATCACAAAATCACACTACACAATTTCTTAGGTGAGAATCACAGGGAACTGAACAGAAGGCAGGCTTGTGCATGGGGCATTTGGTGGAGAGTGGCTTTCCAGAGTGGCCTGGTACAGGTGGAATTCATTTTTTGGCCTGATCTTGGTACAAGCTGAGAAAGTGGTGGGTTTACATGCACAGAGACTGGTGGGATTTTTTTTTTTGTGGCTCTGGGCTAAGGACTGATTTCTAGTCATAGTCAGAGTGTTCTTTGTTTGGTCATGGTCATGGGGTCAAGTCAGGATAGAGGTGCTTTTCCTTGGTCCCTATAACCAACATCCATTGTCTTCCATAGTCCCAACAGTTTTTAAGCATCCACATTCTCCTTTTAGTAAATTTGTAGAATTCTGCACTAAAACCATCTGGTCCTGTGCTTTTTCTTTGGTTGGAAGACTTTCTATGACCCCTTCTATTTCTTTGGGGGTTATGGCATTGTTTAGATGATCTATTTGATCCTGATTTAATTTTGGTATTTGGTATCTGTCTAGGAAATTGTCCATTTCCTCCAGATTCTCCAGTTGTGTTGAATATAGGCTTTTGTAGTAGGATCTGATGATTTTTTGAATTTCCTCAGTTTCTGTTGTTATATCTCCCTTTTTGTTTCAAATTTTGTTAATTTGAATACTGTCTCTGTGCCTTTTGGTAAGTCTGGCTAAGCGTTTATCTATCTTGTTTATTTTCTCAAAGAACCAGCTCCTGGTTTTGTTGATTCTTTTTATGGTTCTTTTTGTTTCAACTTGATTGAGTTTGATGATTTCCTGTCTTCTACTCCTCCTGGGTGAAATAGCTTCTTTTTGTTCCAGAGCTTTCAGGTGCACCATTAAGTTGCTAGTATATGCTCTCTCCTGTTTCTTTTTGGAAGCACTCAGGGCTATGAGTTTTCCTCTTAGCACTGCTTTCATTGTGTCCCATAGATTTGGGTATGTTGTGCCTTCATTTTCATTAAATTCTAGAAAGTCTTTGATTTCTTTCTTTATTTCTTCCTTCACTAAGGTATCATTGATTAGAATATTGTTCAGCCTCCATGTATACGAGGATTTTGTTGTTTTTGTTGTTATTGAAGACCACTCTTACTCCATGGTGATCAGATAGGCCGCATGGGATTAGTTTGATCTTCTTATATTTGTTTAGGTCTGATTTGTGACCAGTTACATGGTGGATTTTGGAGAAGGTACCATGAGGTGCTGAGAAAAAGGTATAGTCTTTCAGTCTTTTGCTTTAGGATGAATATATATATATATATATATATGTGTGTGTGTGTGTGTGTGTGTGTGTGTGTGTATGTGTGTGTGTTAAATCCAATTGGTCCAAAGTTTCAATGAGTTTCCTTGTGTCCCAGTTTAGTTTCTGTCTTCCTGATCAGTCCATTGAAGATAGTGGAATGTTGAGGTCCCCCACAATTATTGTGTTAGGTGCAATGTGTGCTTTGAGCTTTAGTAAAGTTTCCTTTAGAATGAGAGTGCCCTTGCATTTGGAGCAGAGGTGTTTAGAATTGTGAGTTCTTCTTGGTGTTTTTTTCCTTTGACCAGCAAGAAGTGTCCTTTTGTGTCCCTTTTGATGACTTTAGGTTGAAAGTCAATTTTATCTGATATTAGAATGGCTATTCTAGCTTGCTTCCTGAGACCATTTGCTTGTATAATTTGTCTTCCAGCCTTTTACTCTAAGGTAGTGTTTTTCTTTGACCCTGAGGTGTGTTTCCTGTATGCAGCAAAATGTAGGGTCCTGGTTCCATAGCCAGTCTGTTAGTCTATGTCTTTTTATTGGGGAATTGAGTCCATTGATGTTAAGAGATATTAAGTAATAGTGATTATATCTTCCCGTCATTTATAATGTTATTTTTGTTTTTGAGTGGTTATCTTCTTATAACTGTTTTCCTTGTGTAAAATCAAAATTATATTACATAATTCCATTGTGTGATGGTTCGGAACAGTGGACTAATAAATAAATGAAAGATAGAGATAGGACAGAGAATGAGAGAGAGAGAGAGAGAGAGAGAGAGAGAGAGAGAGAGAGAGAAGCGAGACTGAACAGAGTAGGCTAAAGACCAAATCCTGGAGCTTTATGTCTAGAGAGAAAGTTTTGTTTTTGTTTTGTTTTGTTTTAATTTTAGATATTTTCTCTGCTCCTGCTTTTCTGCCTGCACCATAATTCTTCTCTTAGGCTGGTCCTACTACTTGTGTGCAGTCATTTTGGTAGACATCTCAGTGTTCTGGTCTCTCCAAAATCTTTGGGTCTCCACTGTAAACCAAACTTCGCTTCCATAGCTTCATGCAATTAAATAGTTTCTATCATTCATGAGTTGGAAGATTAGTTGGGTGAAGTCCTTTTAGAAGGGTACATTTCTTATTATTCCAGTGTATAACAGCCCTTGCTTTAATGATACAAATCTCCTCAACAAAATACATCCTCTCTTGTGGCATTAAGGTGCTCTTTTTCAAATGTTTTGTATTCCTTTCTGAACCCTTTGTTCTTTTCCACTGTAGCCATGCATATACATTATCACCAACGACCACTTCATGTAATAAATGTTATGCTTTGGGGAAATTTTCCCCACTAATGAAATACATCTATCACTGTTTAACTTAGTTTTATTCAAGCTCTTAGGTCAAGAGCAAAACACACCCAGATTCTCTACCAAAATATTCCAGAAATTGCTTCCAGAGAAGTTGCTATTAAAGTTCTTATTTACCTTTCAAACCTCTTGAGGTAGACCATATAATGTGCATTTCTTGAAAAACTAGAGATTTCCAGGCTCTTAGTAAAAAAAAAAAAAAAAAAAACCTCTTAAGATCTGATTACTCTATTCAGTTGCATTTCTAGTCTAAATTTAAATTCTTCCTCATTTCTCCAAAACACACACACACACACACACACACACACACACACACATACACACACAAACAAAGGAAAAACCATAGTCAAGTCAATAACATATCACTTCTGGTACTAGTTTATAAATTATTTTTGTGTTGTGACCAATTACTATAGACAAGTCATCTAATGTAAGGTGTTTATTTAGTTTTATAGTTCCAGAGGGGTGAGAATTTATCCTGGTGGGGACACATATCTGCAAGAAGCAGGTATAGCAGCAAATGCAAAAGTAAGAGTGAGAGATCATATTACCAACCACAAACAAAAAGCAGATAGAGTGAACTGGAAATGTAGCAAGGCTATAATGTTCAAATCCTGCCCCTGTTACATACTTCATCCAGCAAGGCCATATCTCCTAAATATTCCCTAAGTGTACTCCCAAACACTGACCAAGTATTCAAATACTGAAACCAATTGAGGATATTTCTTTTTTTTTTTGTATTTATTTTTTAATTACATCTTTGCTTTATTTACATATTAAATGTTATCCACTTTCCTCTTTACCACTCCAAAAACTCCCTATCCCATCCCACCTCTTCCTGCTTACCCCATCCTCCAATTTTGTGACCTGGTATTCCCCTACACTGGGGCATTGAGCCTTCACAGGACCAATGGCCTCTCCTCTCATTGATGTCTGAAAAGACCATCTTCTGCTATGTATAAGCCTGGAGCTACAGGTCCCTCCATGTATATACTCTGGCTGGTGGATTAGTCCCTGGGAGCTCTGGGGTTACTGGTTGGTACATATTATTGTTCCTCCTATGTGGCTGCAAAGCTCTTCAGCTCCTTGTGTCCTTTTTCAAGCTCCTCCACTGAGGACCCTATGCTCAGTCCACTGGTTTGGTGTGAACCATATGTATTTTGATCCCCTTCTAATAAGGACCAAAATATCCACACTTTGGTCTGCCTTCTTCTTGAACATCATGTAGTCTGTGAATTGTATCTTGGGTATTCCGAGATTTTGGGCTAATTTCCACTTATTAGTGAGTGCTTATTTAAATGAACACATCTGAGTACTTTCAAATTAAAATCCCAAATGGCTTATTAAAGTGTATGCAATTATATTGATTTAAATATTGTAACTCATGATCCTGTGTGCCTCCAAAAAGAAACAGCAGAGAGCATATACTAGCAACTTAATGGCACACCTGAAAGCCCTGGAACAAAGAGAAGCTAATACTCAACACAACTGGAGAATCTGGAAGAAATGGACAATTTCCTAGACATATACCAAATACCAAAATTATATAAGGATAAAGTAGATCATGTAAACAGTCCCATAACCCCCAAAGAAATAGAAGGGATCATAGAAAGTCTTCCAACCAAGAAAAGCACAGGACCAGATGGTTTTAGTGCAAAATTCTATCAGACCTTCAAAGAAGACCTAATACCAATACGCTTCAAATTATTCCAAAAAATAGAGACAGAAGACTCTGCTCATCTGTAGCCATCTTGGTAGCAGGTGCTTAGACCGAGCAGGCAGAAACAGATACCCGAGATACCCCAAGCTTAAGCTCTCAGGGGACCCAGGCCGCCAGCCAGTCATCTAAGAACAGGAGCTTGGCAGAGCAGTGGTCCTCTGTGTCAGCAGGACGTGGGCTCCCTGCCCTGCAGCTGCACTCTCCACATCCAGTGGCCATTGCCTGCATCCTTGCAGCGGTCCGAACTAAAGAGAGCTGAGCCAGGTACCCATGATATCCAGAACTTGGGATCTTTGTGGGCTCAAAACCGCTTGGCAGCAAACCCGGCAGAGCAGGGTTCTTGGGCCACAACCAGGTGTGGGCTCTGTGCTCTGAGGGGAACCCTGCACTCTGCTCAACCACAGCCATCTTGGTGTGGAAGGTGCTTAGACCGAGCGGGCAGAACCAGATACTCGAGATACCCCAAGCTTAAGATCTCGGGGGACCCGGGCCACCATCCAGTCATCTAAGAACAGGAGCTTGGCAGAGCAGCGGTCCTGTGTGCCAGCAGGGTGTGGCTCCCTGCCCTGCGGGAGACTCAGCAAGCTGCACTCCCCACATCCAGCGGCCACCTCCAGCATCCTTACAGTGTTCAAGATGAAGGAGAGCTGAGCAAGGTAACCATGATATCCAGAACTTAGGATCTTTGGGGGCTCAAGACTGCCTGGTAGCGAACTGGGCAGAGCAGGGTTCCTGGGCCCCAACCAGGCATGGGCTCTGTGCTCTGAGGGGAACCCTGCACTCTGCTCATCAGCAGCCATCTTGGTGGTGCGTGCTTAGACCAAGCAGGCAGAAACAGATACCTGAGATACCCCAAGCTTAAGATCTCAGGGGACCTGGGCCGCCAGCCAGTCATCTAAGAACAGGAGCTTGGCAGAGCAGCAGTTCCTGTGTTCAAGCAGGGTGTGGGTTCCCGGCCCTCTGGACTACACACTCTGCACTCCCCACTCCCCAAGGCTTCAGACAGCATCCTTGCTGCTGACTGATCTAAGCAAACAGAACTAGAGAAGACGAGCAGCATCAGGTCCACAGAGATAACTGAATATAACATTGCTTAGAGCAAGAAACACCAGGAGTCCAACAGGACCCAAGAGGAGAACAACACATCAGCAATCTGTGCCAGGGGAAACCCAATCATGTAGTGGTGGGGAAATAGCCATTCAAACCCACAGGAGGTTCAAGAACCAGCTAGTGACTACAAGACCATCTAAAGCCAGAGATAACCAGATGGCAAAAGGCAAACGTAGGAATGTTACTAACAGAAATCAAGGCAATATGGCAGCAAACAAACCCAGCACCCCGACAGCAGTAAGTCCTGGATATCTCACCACACCAGAAAAACAAGATTTGGATCTAAAATCACTGGTTAGGATGCTGATAACAGAACACATAGATAAATCTTTTAAAGAAATACAGGAGAAAATGGATCAAAAATATGAAGCCCTTTCAAGGCAAACACAAAAATCACTTAAATAAATTCAGGAGAATACAGATCAAAAATTAGGAGTCAATAAGGAGGGTGTACAAAAATCACTTAAAGAAATAAAGGAGAACTTGGGCCAACAAGTAGAAGTCATGAAAGAGGAAACACAAAAACCTCTTAAAGAAATACATGAAAATAAAAACAAGCAAGTGGAAGATTTGAGAAAAACCATCCAGGATCTAAAAACAGTAGTAGAAACAACTAAGAAATCACAAAGACAGACAACTCGGGAGATGGAAAACCTTGGGAAGAAATCAGGGGCCATAGATGCAAATATCAACAATAGAATACAAGAGATAGAAGAAAGAATCTCAGATGCCGAATATACCATAGAAACCATTGATTCAACAGTCCAAGAAAATAAAAAAATGCAAAATGCTTGTAACCCAAAACATCCAGGAAATCGAGGACACAATGAGAAGACTGAACCTAAGGATTACAGGCCTAGATGAGAGGGAAGGTATACAATTTAAAGGGCCAGAAAATATCTTCTACAAAATTATGGAAGAAAACTTCCCCAACCTAAAGATAGAGATACCCATGAATATACAAGAAGTCTACAGAACTCCAAACAGACTGGACAAATACAGAAATACCCCCTGTCATATAATAATCAAAACCCCAAATGTACTAAACAAAGAAAGAATATTAAAGGCAGTAAGAGAAAAAGGCCAAGTAACATATAAAGGAAGACCTATCAGAATAACACCAGACTTCTCACCTGAGACCATGAAAGCTAGAAGATCCTGGGCAGATATCATGCAGATTCTAAGAGAACACAAACTTCAGCCAAAACTACTTTACCCAGCAAAACTCTCAATCACCAAAGATGGAGAAAGCAAGGTATTCCCTGCCAAAACCAAATTTGCACATTATCTATCCACAAACCCAGCCCTACAAAGGATAATAGGGGAAAAACACCAACACAAGGAGGGAAACCAAACCCCAGAAGAATCAAGATAGAAACCCCCTCTCATCAAACACAAAAGAAGATAACCATGATAGTATACAAAAAAAAATGTCAAAAATGTCAGGAAGAAATAATCCCTATTCCTTAATATCTCTTAACATAAATGGACTCAATTCCCCAATAAAAAGACATAAAATAACAGACTGGATATGGAAACAGGACCCTATATTTTGCTGCATAGAGGAAACACATCTCAGTGTAAAAGACAAACACTACCTTAGAGTAAAAGGCTAGAAGACAATTTTACAAGCAAATGGTCTCAGGAAACAAGTTGGAGTAGCCATTCCAATATCAGATAAAATTGATTTCCAAACTAAAGTCATCAAAAGAGACTCAGAAGGTCACTTCTTGCTGGTCAAAGGAAAAATTCACCAAGAACAACTCTCAATACTAAACATCTATGCTCCAAATGCAAGAGCACCCTCATTCGTAAAAGAAACTCTACTAGAGTTTAAAGCACACATTACAACTAACACAATAATTGTGGGTGACCTCAACACTCCACTATCCTTAATGGATCGATCAGGAAACCAGAAACTAAACAGGATCACAGTGAAACTAATTGAAGTTTAGACCATTTGGATTTAACAGATATATATAGAACATTTCATCCCAAAGCTAAAGAATATACCTTTTTCTCAGCACCACATGGTACCTTATCCAAAATCGATCATATAATTGGTCACAAGACAGATGTGAACAAATACAAGAAGATCGAGCTAATCCCATTCATCCTATCAGATCACTATGGAGCAAAAGTGGTCTTCAAAAGCAAGAAAAGCAACAGAAAGCCCACATACACATGGAAACTGAACAATATTCTATTTAATGACACCTTGGTCAAGGAAGAAATAAAGAAAGATTTCAAAGACAATTTAGAATTCAATGAAAATGAAGGTACAACCTATCCAAATCTATGGGACACAATGAAAGCAGGGCTAAGAGGAAAACTCATTGCACTGAGTGCCTCCAAAAAGAAACTGGAGACAAAATACTCTAGCAGCTTAACAGCACACCTGAAATCCCTGGAAGAAAGAGCTAATTCACCCAGGAGGAGTAGAAGACAGGAAATCTTCAAACTCAGAGCTTAAATCAATCAAGTTGAAACAAAGAGAACCATACAAAGAATCAACAAAACCAGGAGCTGGTTCTTTGAGAAAATCAACAAGATTGATAAACCCATAGCCAGACTAATAAATGGGCACAGAGACAGTATCCAAATTAACAAAATTAGAAACAAAAAGGGGGATATAACAACAGGAACTGAGGAAATTCAAAAAATTATCAGATTCTAATACAAAAGCCTATACTCAATGCAACTGGAGAATCTGGATGAAATGGACAATTTCCTAGACAGATACCAAATACCAAAATTAAATCAGGATCAATTACATCAGCTAAACAGTCCCATAACCCCTAGAGAAATAGAAGGGGTCATAGAAAGTCTCCCAAACAAAAAAAGTACTGGACCAGATGGTTTTAGTACAGAATTTTATCAGACTTTCAAAGAAGACCTAACACCAATACTCTTCAAACTATTCCACAAAATAAAAATAGAAGGAACACTGCCCAACTCGTTCTTCAAAGCCGCAATTAGGCTGATAGCAAAACCACACAAAGATCCAACAAATAAAGAGAACTATAGGCCAATTTCCCTTATGAATATCGATTCAAAAATACTAAATAAAATCCTTGCCCACCGAATCCAAAAGCACATCAAAACAATCATTAACCATGATCAAGTAGGCTTCATCCCAGGGATGCAGACATGGTTCAATATATGGAAGGCCATCAATGTAATCCACTACATAAACAAACCAAAAGAAGAACAAAAAACACATGGTCATCTCATTAGATGCTAAAAAAGCATTTGACAAAATTCAGCATCATTTCATGCTAAAAGTCCTAGAAAGAACAGGAATTCAAGGCCCATACCTAAACATAATAAAAGCAATATACAGCAAACCAGTAGCCAACATCAAACTAAGTGGACAGAAACTTGAAGCAATCCCACTAAAATCAGGGACTAGACAAGGCTGCCCTCTCTCTCAATATCTTTTCAATATAGTATTTGAAGTTCTAGCTAGAGCAATTAGACAACATAAGGAAGTCAAAGGGATACAAATTAGAAAGGAAGAAGTCAAACTATCATTATTTGCAGATGATATGATAGTATACTTAAGTGACCCAAAAAACTCCACCAGAGAACTCCTACAGCTAATAAACAACTTCAGCAAAATGGCTGGTTATAAAATCAACTCAAGCAAATCAGTAGCCTTCCTATACTCAAAGGACAAGCAGGCTGAGAAAGAAGTTAGGGAAATAACACCCATCACAATAGCCACAAACAATATAAAGTATCTTGTTGTGACTCTTACCAAACAAGTGAAAGATCTGTAAGACAAGAACTTCAAGTTCTTGAAGAAAGAAATCGAAGAAGACCTCAGAGATGGAAAAACATTTCTTGCTCTTGGATTGGCAGGATCAATATAATAAAAATAGCCCTCTTGGCAAAAACAATCTACAGATTCAATGCAATCCCCATCAAAATCCCAAATCAATTCTTTATAGATCTAGAAAGAGCAATTCTTTTTTTTATCTTTTTTTCTTTTTCTTTTTCTTTTAATTTTTATTTTCTATATTCTATGTTTACATTCCAAAGGCTTTCCCCTTTCCCAGTTACCCCCCACCATATGTCCCATAATTCCTTGCCCCCCACCTGCTATTCCACACTCATTCCCCCCCCACACAATTTCTCTGTTCTGTGTCTACAATACTGGATCCAATCTTTACAGGCCCAGGGTCCTCTCCTTTCTTCTTCTTGGGAGTCATTTGACTTGCTAATTGTGCCTTGAGTATTTAGGGCTTCTGGGCTCATTAATATCCACTTATCAGTGATTGCATTTCATGTGTATTCTTTTGTGATTGGGTTATCTCACTTAGGATGATAGTTTCCAGATCTAACCATTTACCTACAAATTGCATGAATTCATTGTTTTTAATTGCTCAGTAGTATTCCATTGTATATATATACCACATTTTCTGTATCCATTCCTCTTTTGAGGGATATCTGGGTTCCTTCCAATTTCTGGCTATTATAAACAAGGCTGCTATAAACATAGTGGAGCATGTGTCTTTATTATATGCAGAGGAATCCTCTGGGTATATGCCCAGGAGTGGTATGCCAGAGTCCTCTGGGGGTGACATGTCCAATTTTCTGAGGAACCACCACACTGATTTCCAGAGTGGTTTTACCATTTTGCAATCCCACCAACAGTGGAGGAGTGTTCCTCTTTCTCCACATCCTCGCCAGCACCTATTGTCTCTTGAGTTTTTATCTTAGCCATTCTGACTGGTATGAGGTGGAATCTCAGTGTTGTTTTGATATGCATTTCCCTGATGACTAATGATGTTGAACATCTCTTAAGGTGTTTCTCGGCCATCTGCATTTCTTCTGGTGAAAATTCTTTGTTTAGCTCTGTACCCCATTTTTTGATAGGGTTATTTGGTTCATTGGGGTCTAACTTCTTGAGTTCAGAAAGAGCAATTCTTAAATTCATCTGGAGTAACAAAAAACACAAGATAGCTAAAACTATTCTCAACACTAAAAGGACATCTGGGGGAATCAATATCCATGATTTCAAGCAGTATTACAGAACAACTTTGTTAAAAACTACATGGTATTGGTACAATGACAGGCAAGTAGATCAATGGAATAGAATAGAATTCCCAGAAATGAACCCACAGAATTATGGTCACTTGATCTTTGATAAAGGAGCTACAACCATCCAGTGGAAAAAAGATAGCCTTTTCACTAAATGGTGTTGGTTCAACTGGAGGTCAATATGCAGAAGAATGCAAATAGACACACTCTTATCACCTTCTACTAAGATCAACTCCAAGTGGATCAAGGACCCCCACATAAAGCCAGACACACTGAAACTAATAGAAAAGAAACTGGGGAAGACCCTGGAGGACATAGGCACAGGGGGAAAGTTCCTGAACAGGACAACCATAGCTTATGCTCTAAGATCAAGAATTGACAAATGGGACCTCATAAAATTACAAAGTTTCTGTAAGGCAAAGGACACCGTCAGAAGGACAAAACGACAACCAACAAATTGGGAAAAAAATCTTCACCAACCCCACATCTGACAGAGGGCTAATATCCAATGTATACAAAGAACTCAAATAATTAGACCCCAAAGAACCAAATAACCCTACTAAAAATGGGGTACAGTGCTAAGTAAGGAATTTTCACCAGAAGAAATTCGGATAGCCCAGAACCACCTTAAGAGATGTTCAACATCATTAGTCATCAGAGAAATGCACATTAAAACAACCCTGAGATTCTACCTCATACTTGTCAGAATGGCTAAGATTAAAAACTCAAGAGACAGTAGGTGCTGGAGAGGATGTGGAGAAAGAAGAACACTACTCCTTCATTGGTGGGATTGCAAGATGGTACAAACGCTCTGGAAATCAGTCTGGTGGTTCCTCAGAAAATTGGGTATGACGCTTACAAAGGACCCTGTCATACCACTCCTGGGCATATACCCAGAGGATTCCCCTGCATGCAATATAGACACGTGCTCCACTATGTTCATTGCAGCCTTATTTATAATAGCCAGAAGCTTGAAGGAGCCGAGATGTCCCTCAAAGGAGGAATGGATACAGAAAATGTGGTATATTTATACTATGGAATACTACTCAGCAATTAAAAATAATGAATTCATGCAATTTGTAGGCAAATGGTTGGATCTGGAAAATATCATCCTAAGTGAGTTAACCCAATCACAAAAGAATACACATGAAATGCAATCACTGATAAGTGGATATTAAGGAGCCCAGAAGCTCTGAATACTCAAGTCAAAATTAGCAAGTCAAAAGATTCCCAAGAGGAAGGTATGAGAGGACACTGATTCAGAAAAGACTGGTTCAAGTCTTGCAGGAGAGTACCAGAACAGAGAAAGTGTCGGGGGTGATTGGGGAATGCACGGGGTAGGGGGTGCGGGGGGAGGACTTATAGGACACATGGTGAGGGGGGAACTGGGAAAGGGGAGACTTTGGAATGTAAACAAAGAATATAGAAAATAAATTAATAAAAATAGAAACAGAAGGAACACTACCCAACTCATTCTACGAAGCCACAATTACTCTGATACCAAAACTACACAAAGATCCAACTAAGAAAGAAAACTTCAGACCAATCTCCCTTATGATCATCAACGCAAAAATACTGAATAAAATTCTTGCCAACTGAATCCAAGAACACATCAAAAAGATCATTCACCTTGATCAGGTTGTCTTTATCTCAGGGATGCAGGAATGGTTCAATATATAGAAATCCATCAACGTAATCCACTACATAAACAAACTCAAAGAAAAAAAACCACATTGTCATCTCATTGGATGCTGAAAAAGCATTTGACAAAATTCAGCATCCTTTCATCCTAAAAGTATTGGAAAGAACAGGAATTCAAGGACCATACCTAAACATAGAAAAACCATTATACAGCAGACCTGTAGCCAACATCAAACTAAATGGAGAGAAACTTGAAGCAATCCCACTAAAATCAGGGACTAGACAAGGCTGCCCCCTCTCAACATATCTCTTCAATATAGTACTTGAGGTACTAGCTAGAGCAATTCGACAACATAAGGGAATCAAAGGGATACAAATTGGAAAGGAAGATGTCAAAATATCACTATTCACAGATGATATGATAGTATATTTAAGTGACCCAAAAAACTCCACCAGAGAACTCCTACAGCTGATAAACAACTTCAGCAAAGTGGCTGGTTATAAAATCAACTCACACACATCAGTAGCCTTCCTATACTCAAAGGATAAGCAGGCTGAGAAAGAAATTAGGGAAATGACACCATTTACAATAGCCACAAACAATATAAAGTATCTTGGTATGACTCTAACTAAACAAGTGAAAGATTTGTATGACAAAAACTTCACGTCTCTGAAGAAGGAAATGGAAGAAGACCTCATAAAATGGAAAAATCTTCCATGCTTGTGGGTTGGCAGGATTAATATAGTTAAAATGGCAATCTTGCCAAAAGCAATATACAGATTCAACACAATCCCTATCAAAATCCCAACTCAGTTCTTCATAGAGTTAGAAAGAGCAATTCTCAAATTCATCTGGAATAACAAAAGACCCAGTATAGCTAAAACTATCATCAACAGTAAAAAATCTTCTGGGGGAATAAATATCCTTGACCTCCTCAAGCAATACTACAGAGCAGCAGTGTTAAAAGCTGCATGGTATTGGTACAGTCACAGAGAGGTGGATCAATGGAATAGGATCGAAGATCCAGAATTGAACTACACATCTATGGCCAATTGATATTTGACAAAGGAGCTGAAAACATCCAGTGGAAAAAAAGATAGCCTTTTCAACAGATGGTGCTGGATAACCTGGAGGTCAACATGCAGAAGAATGAGAATGGATCCACTCTTATCTCCTTGTACTAAGCTCAACTCCAAGTGGGTCAAGGACCTCCACATTAAACCAGACACACTGAAATTAATAGAAAATTAACTGGGGAAGACCCTTGAGGACATTGGCTCAGGGGGAAAGTTCCTGAACAGAACACCAATTGCTTATGCTCTAAGATCAAGAATAGACAAATGGGACCTTATAAAATTACAAAGGTTCTACAAAGCAAAAGACACTGTCAAAAGGACAAATCGGCAGCCAACAAATTGGGAAAAAATCTTCACCAACCCCACATCTGACAGAGGGCTAATATCCATTGTATACAAAGAACTCCAGAAGTTAGACTCCGGAAAACCAAATAACCCTATCAAAAAATGGGGTACAGAGCTAAACAAAGACTTTTCACCTGAAGAAATTTGGATGGCTTAGAAACATGTTAAAAATGTTCAACATCATTAATCATTAGAGAAATGCAAATCAAAACAACCCTGAGATTTCACCTCCCACCAGTCAGAATGGCTAAGATTAAAAACTCAGGAAACAACAGGTGTTGGCGAGGATGTGAAGAAAGAGGAACATTCCTCCAATGGGGGTGAGAGTGCAAGCTGGTACAACCACTCTGGAAATCAGTCTGGTGGTTCCTCAGAAAACTGGACACTATACTTCTGGAGGGCCCTGCCATACTACTCCTGGGCATATACCCAGAAGATTCCTCAGCATGCAATAAGGATACATGCTCCACTATGTTCATAGCAGCCCTATTTATAATAGCCAGAAGCTGGAAAGAACCCAGATGTCTTTCAACAGATGAATGGTTACAAAAAATGTGGTATATATACACAATGGAGTACTATTCAGCCATTAGAAACAATGAATTCGTGAAATTCATAAAGAAATGGATGGAGCTGGAGAATATCATACTAAGTGAGGTAACATAGTCTCAAAACAACCCCATGGTATGCACTCACTGATAAGCAGATATTAGTCCAGCCTTCACAGGACCAAGGGCCTCTCCTCCCATAGATGCCTGAAAATTCCATCCTCTACTATATATGTGGCTGGAGCCATGGGTCCCTCCATTTCTATTCCTTTGTTTGTGGTTTAGTCCCTGGGAGCTCTGGGGGGGGGGTTCAGGTTAGTTGATATTGTTGTGCATCTTATGAGGTTGCAAACCCCTTCAGCTACTTCAGTCCTTTCTCCAGCTCCTCCATTGGGAACCCTATGCTCAGCCTATTGGTTGCCTGTGAACATCCAACTATATATTTGTCAGGTTCTGGCAGAGCCTCTCAAGAAACAGCTATATCAGGTTCCTCTCAGCAAGCACTTCTTGGCATCCACAATAGTGTCTGGGTTTAGTGACTATATATGGGATGGATCCCCAGGTGGAGCAGTCTCTGGATTGCCTTTCCTTCAGTCTCGGCTCCACACTTTGTCTCTATATTTCCTCCCATGAGTATTTCGTTCCCACTTCTAAAGAGGACCAAAGAACCCATACTTTGGTCTTCCCTTTTCTGGAGCTTCATGTAGTCTGTGAAGTGTATTGTAGGTATTCCAAGCTTTTGGGTTAATATCTACTTATCACTGAGTGTATACCATTTGTGTTTTCTTTTTTTCATGATTGGGTTACCTCACTCAGGATGATATTTTCTAGTTCCTTCCATTTGCCTAAGAATTTTATAAAGTCATTATTTTATAGCTGAGCAGTAGTACTTCATTGTGTAAATGTACCATATTTTCTGTATCCATTCCTCTGTTGAGATAAATCTTGGTTATTTCTGGCTTCTGACTATTATAAATAAGACTCCTGTGAACATAGGGGATCATGTGTCTTTGTTATATATTGGAGAATCTTTTGGGTATATGCCCAGGAGAGGTATAGCTGGGTCCTCTGGTAATATTATGTCCAATATTACCTGAGGAACCACCAGATTGATTCCCATAGTGGTTGTACCAGCTTGCAATTCTACCAGCAATGGAGGAGTGTTCCTCTTTCTACACATGTTCCCAACATCTGCTGTCAACCGCGTCTTTGATCTTAGCCATTCTGTCTGGTGTGAGGTGGAATTGCAGGGTTGTTTTGATTTGTGTTTCACTGATGACTAAGGATGTTGAACATTTCCTAATGTACTTAACCATTCAATATTGCTCAATTGAGAATTCTTTGTTTAGCTCTGCACCCCATTTTTAAAAGGGGTATTTGATTCTATTCAGTCTAACAAGTTCTTTGTATATATTGGATATTAGTCCTCTAATTGATGTAGGATTGGTGAAGATCTTTTCCCAATCTGTTGGTTGCCATTTTTTTCCTATTGACACTGTCCTTTGTCTTACAGAAGCTTTGCAATTTTATGAGGTCCGATTTCTTAATTCTCGATATTAGAGCATAAACTATTGGTATTCTATTAAGGGCATTTTCCTCTGTGCCCATGTGCTTGAGGCTCTTTCCCAGTTTCTTTCCTATTAATTTCAATGTATTTGGTTTTATGTGGAAGTCTCTGATCCACTTGGACTTGAGCTTTGTACAAGGAGATAAGAATGGATCAATGTGCATTCTTCTACATGCTGACACCCAGTTGAAAAAGCACCATTTGTTGAGAATACTGTTGTTTTTCCACTAGATGGTTTTAGCTCCTTGTTCAAATATCAAGTGACCATTGGTGTGTGGGTTCATTTCTGGGTCTTCAGTTCTATTCCATTGATCTTCCTGCCTATCTTTGTACCAATACCATACAGTTTCTTTTCTTTTCTTTTCTTTTTTTTTTATCATTTTTTTTATTTTCTATATTCTTTGTTTACATTCCAAAGGCTTTCCCCTTTCCCAGGTACCCCCCACCATATGTCCCATAATTCCTCTCCCCCCCCATGCTATTCCCCACTCTTCCCCCCCCCCACGATTTCTCTGTTCTGGGTCTACAATACTGGATCCAATCTTTACAGGCCCAGGGTTCTCTCCTTTTTTTCTTCTTGAGAGTCATTTGACTTGCTAATTGTGCCTTGAGTATTTAGGGCTTCTGGGCTCATTAATATCCACTTATCAGTGATTGCATTTCATGTGTATTCTTTTGTGATTGGGTTAGCTCACTTAGGATGATAGTTTCCAGATCTAACCATTTACCTACAAATTGCATGAATTCATTATTTTTAATTGCTGAGTAGTACTCCATTGTATAAATATACCACATTTTCTGTATCCATTCCTCCTTTGAGGGATATCTGGGCTCCTTCCAATTTCTGGCTATTATAAACAAGGCTGCTATAAACATAGTGGAGCATGTGTCTTTGTTGTATGCAGGGGAATCCTCTGGGTATATGCCCAGGAGTGGTATGCCAGGGTCCTCTGGGAGTGGCATGCCCAATTTTCTGAGGAACCGCCACACTGATTTCCAGAGTGGTTTTACCATTTTGCAATCCCACCAACAGTGGAGGAGTGTTCCTCTTTCTCCACATCCTCGCCAGCACTTGTTGTCTCTCGAGTTTTTAATCTTAGCCATTCTGACTGGAGTGAGGTGGAATCTCAGGGTTGTTTTGATTTGCATTTCCCTGATGACTAATGATGTTGAACATCTCTTAAGGTGTTTCTCGGCCATCCGAATTTCTTCTGGTGAAAATTCTTTGTTTAGCTCTGTGCCCCATTTTTTGATAGGGTTATTTGGTTCTTTGGGGTCTAACTTCTTGAGTTCTTTGTATATATTGGATATTAGCCCTCTGTCGGATGTGGGGTTGGTGAAGATCATTTCCCACGTTGTTGGTTGCCGTTTTGTCTTTCTGACAGTGTCCTTTGCCTTACAGAAACTTTGTAATTTTATGAGGTCCCATTTGTCCATTCTTGATCTTAGAGCATAAACTATTGGTGTTCTGTTCAGGAACTTTACCCCTGTGCCCATGTCCTCCAGGGTCTTCCCAAGTTTCTTTTCTAATAGTTTCAGTGTGTCTGGTTTTATGTGGAGGTCCTTGATCCATTTGGAGTTGATCTTAGTACAAGGAGATAAGAGTGGGTCAATTCGCATTCTTCTGCATGTTGACCTCCAGTTGAACCAGCACCATTTGTTGAAAAGGCTATCTTTTTTCCACCGGATGGTTGTGGCTCCTTTATCAAAGATCAAGTGACCATAAGTCTGTGGGTTAATTTCTGGGTCTTCAATCCTATTCCATTGATCTACCTGCCTGTTGCTGTACCAATACCATGCAGTTTTTAACACAATTGCTCTGTAGTACTGCTTGAGGTCAGGGATATTGATTCCCCCAGAAGTCCTTTTATTGTTGAGAATAGTTTTAGCTATCCTAGGTTTTTTGTTGCTCCAGATGAATTTGAGAATTGCTCTTTCTAGATCTATGAAGAATTGATTTGGGATTTTGATGGGGATTGCATTGAATCTGTAGATTGCTTTTGGCAAGATGGCCATTTTTACTATATTGATCCTGCCAATCCAGGAGCAAGAAATATTTTTCCATCTCCTGAGGTCTTCTTCGATTTCTTTCTTCAGGGACTTGAAGTTCCTGTCATACAGATCTTTCACTTGTTTGGTTAGAGTTACGCCAAGGTACTTTATGTTGTTTGTGGCTATTGTGAAGGGTGTTATTTCCCTAATTTCTTTCTCAGCCTGCTTGTCCTTTGAGTACAAGAAGGCCACTGACTTGCTTGAGTTAATTTTATAACCTGCCACTTTGCTGAAGTTGTTTATCGGCTGTAGAAGTTCTCTGGTGGAGTTTTTTGGGTCGCTTAGGTAAACTATCATATCGTCTGCAAATAATGATAGTTTGACTTCTTCCTTTCCAATTTGTATCCCTTTGACTTCCTTATGTTGTCTGATTGCTCTCGCTAGAACTTCAAGTACTATATTGAAAAGATATGGAGAGAGAGGACAGCCTTGTCTAGTCCCTGATTTTAGTGGGATTGCTTCAAGTTTCTCTCCATTTATTTTGATGTTGGCTACTGGTTTGCTGTAGATTGCTTTTACCATGTTTAGGTATGGGCCTTGAATTCCTGCTCTTTCCAAGACTTTTAGCATGAAAGGATGCTGAATTTTGTCAAATGCTTTTTCAGCATCTAATGAGATGACCATGTGGTTTTTTTCTTTTAGTTTGTTTATGTAGTGGATTACATTGATGGATTTCTGTATATTGAACCATCCCTGCATTCCTGGAATGAAGCCTACTTGATCATGGTGAATGATCGTTTTGATATGCTCTTGGATTCGGTTGGCAAGAATTTTATTTAGTATTTTTGCATCTATATTCATAAGAGAAATTGGCCTGTAGTTCTCTTTCTTTGTTGGATCTTTTTGTGGTTTAGGTATCAGCGTAATTGTGGTTTCGAAGAATGAGTTGGGCAGTGTCCCTTCTGTCTCTATTTTGTGGAATAGTTTGAAGAGTATTGGTGTTAAGTCTTCTTTGAAGGTCTGGTAGAATTCTGCACTAAAACCATCTGGTCCCGTACTTTTTTTGGTTGGGAGGCTTTCTATAACCCCTTCTATTTCTTTAAGGGTTATGGGACTGTTTAGCTGGTCTACTTGATGCTGATTTAATTTTGGTATTTGGTATCTGTCTAGGAAATTGTCCATTTCCTCCAGATTCTCCAGTTGTTTTGAGTATAGGCCTTTGTAGTAGGATCTGATGATCTTTTGAATTTCCTCTGTTTCTGTTGTTATATCCCCCTTTTCATTTTTAATTTTGTTAATTTGGATACTATCTCTGTGCCCTTTGGTTAGTCTAGCTAAGGGTTTATCTATCTTGTTGATTTTCTCGAAGAACCAGCTCTTGGTTTTGTTGATTCTTTGTATGTTTCTCTTTGTTTCTGCTTGATTGATTTCAGCCCTTAGTTTGATGATTTCCTCTCTTCTACTCCTCCTGGGTGAGTTAGCTTCTTTTTGTTCCAGCGCCTTCAGGTGTGCTGTTAAGTTGCTAGTGTATGCTCTTTCCAGTTTCTTTTTGGAGGCACTCAGGGCTATGAGTTTTCCTCTTAGCACTGCTTTCATTGTATCCCAGAGATTTGGGTAGGTCGTACCTTCATTTTCATTGAAGTCTAAAAAGTCTTTGATTTCTTTCTTTATTTCTTCCTTGACCAAGGTGTCATTGAGTAGAGTATTGTTCAGTTTCCATGTGTATGTGGGCTTTCTGTAGTTCTTCTTGCTATTGAAGACCACTTTTACTCCATAGTGATCCGATAGGAGACATGGGATTAGTTCAGTCTTCTTGTATTTGTTGAGGTCTGTCTTGTGACCAATTATATGATCAATTTTTGAGAAGGTACCGTGCGGTGCTGAGAAAAAGGTATACTCTTTTGTTTTAGGATGGAATGTTCTATATATATCTGTTAAATCCAATTGGTCCATAGCTTCAATTAGTTTCACTGTGTCCCTGTTTAGTTTCTGCTTTCCTGATCGGTCCATTGAGGAGAGTGGAGTGTTGAAGTCACCTACAATCATTGTGTTAGGTGCGATGTGTGCTTTAAGCTTTAGTAAAGTTTCTTTTACGAATGAGGGTGCCCTTGCATTTGGTGCATAGATGTTCAGTATTGAGAATTCTTCTTGGTGGATTTTCCCTTTGACAAGCAGGAAGTGACCTTCTGTGTCTCTTTTGATGACTTTAGGTTGAAAGTCGATTTTATCTGATATTAGAATGGCTACTCCAGCTTGTTTCCTGGGACCATTTGCTTGTAGAACTGTCTTCCAGCCTTTTACTCTAAGGTGGTGTTTGTCTTTGACACTGAGATGTGTTTCCTGTATGCAGCAAAATGTAGGGTCCTGTTTCCGTACCCAGTCTGTTAGTCTGTGTCTTTTGATTGGGGAATTGCGTCCATTGATATTAAGAGATATTAAGGAATAGTAATTATTACTTCCTGACATTTTGGGAATTGTTATTATTATTTGTATTTGAGTGGTTCTCTTCTTTTGGGTTGGATGAGATGGGGTTTCTATCTTGTTTCTTCTGGGGTGTTGTTTCCCCCCTTGTGTTGGTATTTTTCCCCTATTATCCTTTGTAGGGCTGGGTTTGTAGATAAGTATCTTGCAAATTTGGTTTTGTCGTGGAATATCTTGGTTTCCCCATCTATGGCAATTGAGAGTTTCGCTGGGTATAGTAGTCTTGGCTGAAGTTTGTGTTCTCTTAGGGTCTGCATAAGGTCTGCCCAGGATCTTCTAGCTTTCATGGTCTCAGGTGAGAAGTCTGGTGTAATTCTGATAGGTCTTCCTTTGTATGTTACTTGTCCTTTTTCTCTTACTGCTTTTAATATTCTTTCTTTGTTTAGTACATTTGGGGTTTTGACTATTATGTGACGGGAAGTATTTCTGTTCTGTTCCAGTCTATTTGGGGTTCTATAGGCTTCTTGTATATTCATGGGCATCTCTCTCTTTAGGTTGGGGAAATTTTCTTCCATAATTTTGTAGAAGATATTTGCTGGCCCTTTAAGTTGTAGATCTTCATTCTCATCTATCCCTATAATCCTTAGGTTTGGTCTTCTCATTGTGTCCTGGATTTCCTGAATGTTTTGGGTTACCAGCTTTTTGCATTTTGCATTTTCTTTAATTGTTGAATCCATGGTTCCTATGGTATCTTCAGCATCTGAGATTCTGTCTTCTATCTCTTGTATTCTATTGTTGATATTTGCATCTATGACTCCTGATTTCTTCCCAAGGTTTTCTATCTCCAACATTGTCTCCCTTTGCGATTGCTTAGTTGTTTCTACTTCTGTTTTTAGATTTTGTATGGTTTTGCTCAGATCTTTCAGTTGCTTGTTTGTGTTTTCCTGTAATTCTTTAAGGGATTTTTGTGTTTCCTCCTTTATGACTTCTACTCGTTGACCCATGTTCTCTTGTATTTCTTTGGGTGATTTTTGTTTCTCCCCCGTATTGGGATTCACTTTTTGCTCTATATTCTCCTGGATTTCTTTAAGTGATTTTTGTGTCTGCCTTGTATGGGCTTCTAGTTTTTGATCTATTTTCTCCTCTATTACTTTAAGAAATTTATCTAAGTGATCCTCAATCTGCATCTTTACCAGTGATTTTAGATCTGAGTCTTGTTTTTCTGGTGTGTTGAGATATCTGGGATTTAATTGTGTTTGTCTTGCAATGGCTTCTAGCTTTTGATCTATTTTCTCATGTATTACTTTAAGAGATTTATCTAAGTGTTCCTCTATCAGCATCCTGACCAGTGATTTTAGATCTGAGTCTTGTTTTTCTGGTGTTTCGGGGTATCCAATATTTATTGCTGTTGGGGAACTGGGTTCGGATGCCGCCATATTGCCTTGATTTTTGTTAGTAGCGATCTTACGTTTGCCTTTTGCCATCTGGTTAACTCTGGTGTTAGTTGGTCCTGTAGATACTAGCTGGTGCTTGACCCTCCTGTGGGGTTGTAAGGCTATTTCCCAGTGACTGGGATACCTGAATCACTGTCCTGCGGGGGTCTTGCTCACAGATTGCTGACGGGTGGCCTGAGTCCCCCGAGGTCTTAACCTCAGGATATCCCAGGTATTTGGTTCCGCCTGTTGGGCGGCTGCTCTGCACTGCTCCTGCTCAGGGTTCGCTGTCTGATATCCTGTTTCCCCAGGGGTCTTAAAGATGGGATATCTCAGTTATCTGGTTCCGCCTGCTGGTCCCAAGCTGCTGGGAAGCTGGCTGGGTCCGGTTTCCAGCTTCCCTGCCACTGGCTGGATGGGAGGCTGGTTCGGCCTCCGGCTGGGTCTGGGTACCTGGCACACTGGCTGACTCTGGCTTCCTCACCACCAGCTGGACAGGAAGCTGCAGGCAATATGGCAGCTGCCTGCAGGGAGCTCGGGGTCCGCCCCGCGCGCGAGTGCAGAGTGCACCCGCTATTTTGTGCCCAATTCCCACTCCAGGCCTGAGTCCCCGAAGGTCTTAAGCTCAGGCTGTCTCGGGTACCTGGTTCTGCCGCCGCCGCTGGATGGTTCTGAGCACCTGGCACGCTGGGTGACCCTCCGGCTTCCTCCTTCTTTTCTTTTCTTTTCTTTTCTTTTCTTTTCTTTTCTTTTCTTCTCTTCTCTTCTCTTCTCTTCTCTTCTCTTTTCTTTTCTTTTCTTTTCTTTTTTTTTATCACTATTGCCCTGTAATATAGCTTGAGGTCAGGGATGTTGATGCCTCAGAAGTTTTTTATTGTTTTATTTTATTGTATTAGCTATCCTGGGTTTTTTGTTATCCCAGATGAATTTGCAAATTGCTCTTTCTAACTTTATGAAGAACTGAGTTGTAAGTTTGGTGGGGATTGCACTGAATCTGTAGATTGCTTTCGGCAAGATGGCCATTTTTTACTATATTAGTCCTGCCAAACCATAAGTATGGGAGATCTTTCCATCTTCTGAGATCAATTTCTTTCTTCAGAGACTTGAAGTTCTTGTCATATAGATGTTTCACTTGCTTGGTTAGAATCAAACAAATTTATTTAATATTATTTGTGGCTATTGTGATGGGTGTCATTTCCCTAATTTCTTTCTCAGCCCGTTTATCCTTTGAATAGAGGAAGGCTAAAAATTTGTTTGAGTCAGTTTTATATCCAGCCTCTTTGCTGAAGTTGTTTATCACATTTTGTTCTCCGGTTGAATTTTTGGGGTTACTTAAGTCTATTATCATATCATCTGTATATAGTGATATTTTGACTTCTTTCTAATTTGAATCCCCTCGTCCTCTTTTTGGTCATACAATGCATATTTCAACCCCACAAGTATATACTCAAAGAAAGAAATGTAAATATAAAATTTCAAAAGAAAATTTGAACTTGATTAAAAACATTTTACTGTCATATTTTAAAATCTATGACAATCCTTTATAATTTTATTAGTTTCTCATTCTTCTTGAACCTTTTTCTAGTTATTTTTGACTTAGATTTTTTTATAAAATTCTTGATCAGAACATAAATGTATGAAGGTGAGTCTATCTTGGTAGTTCTTAGAAAGAATAAGCTGAGATAATTTCTTACCAAATGAGTCTGTAAAAATAAACAACGTAGTAAAAGACCTGAAAACCATTCTCAGTTTACTTCAAGAAAAGTAGTTTTATCATTTCATTCATACTCTATAAAAATTAAATGTCTTCACTTTTATCCTCTTCTCAAAGACAGAGTCTGTTTACATTGAAGTGCATGCTCATTTCCTTTATTAGGTATCAGTTCAATTTCTTTCCAGGAACAAGGTATTTTCTTCCCCTTCATCCCTATAATTTTTTTTTCTGGACAGTGGCATTCTATGGATAATTGACTTAAAAGTTTCTTCTGTTATTATTTTCTAATGTTGGAAATTCAGAGTCATTCACTAAATTTTTGGAAAGGTTACAATTTGGATTATTATGGGATGATTTTCTGAATCTAATTTATATGCTTTATGATTATTTAATTTGAATTTCTTTTATTTACTCTTTATTGAACAACTATGATTTCTACAAAGGTTTTTAATTTGTTGTCTAAGTTGTTATTTTATCCAGTATCACTATAACTTTCCTGGAAGTTGTTCAGAATGTAAGATCTCATACTTAACTACAATTTGTTTTGTTAAAAGAGTCTAGACCTATATCATTCTGCTGCACACATTAGTATTTCAATGTATTATCCAAAAGTATTTTCTTAACAGAATGAGAAAGTCCATGGAGACACCCTAGTTTGTACATGATTTAGTATTCTTTCTGTTTCCTAAAAACCAGAAACATTACACGCAGACATTTTAAGTCACTCATGCTATACAAAACCCTATCAGTCAAGAATTGAGGCACTTGTATTAAATGATATAGTTATATTTTAACTTTGAATATCTATTTATCACAAATAACCCTGAAACTATTATTTATTTTTCTATATACACTGGTTCCCTCATTCCTTCTGGTATTATTAGGTCTCTTTTTTCCAATAATGCTGGAAAACTACTACTAACTCTCAATGGCTTATGACAGTAAATGTTCTAGTTTTATTCCTTGTCAGGTTCAAAGGTCTACTATAGTAGCTTTGATTCAGGTTATGGGTGGATACTAGGTCTGTACATTCCTACAATTCTGAAAAGAAAATTTATTTGGATAATAAATACATAGATGGGCAAGAGGCCAAGACATGCCACACCAACCAACTTTGAACCTCCATTCACTCTATTCATACTTGTAAGTTTTCATATCTAGTCATATACTAAAACTTCAATTCTGTAGGGCAATGAAAAAATAGAGATTCTATTAATAGATATTATCAAATTTCATGACAATAAGACTGTGTGCAGAATTCAAACATTTGGAGTAAAGAATTATGTACAACTGAACCTACACTACTACTCTTCATCACTGGGAATATAGTTGCATGTATGATAAAGAAAATGTTTCCAACTAACTTTATTTCCAAGGAATGTAAATTTAAATTCACCTTTAGGAATGAGGTCAATTTGTAAGTGTCCTTTATTTTCCTATATTATATAATTATCTCACTTGTGAAAAATTATTATACAAAATGTATTGGCTTTTAGAAATTTAAAGTTTATATGTGTACTATGAGCATTAATAGCATTAATTATGCATTTCATCATCAACATTGTTATTTTCTTTAAACTATTATAAGACAGTTCCAGTTTGCTGTAGGAGCAGAAATATGGCTTTTAATTTAGTTTTATATAATTTCTTTGTTAAATAAGACATGCAGGTTTTTGGACAGTTCACAAAGAACAGCTCTCTATATTGGAACCTATTTGTCAAGCAATTTGGCTTTAATCCTGTCTATGGATTGCTGTAGATTTTAATGTATAGCCTCTAATGGTCATCTGTTATGCTGTGATTACATGAAAGAAATGTAAAGAGATCATGAGAGTAAATTGTCATATTAAGGGAGAGTATCAATACAAATGAAAAATGCTTCAATTCAGAATAAATGTTACTGATGATTTCTATTCAAAGTTGACACCTTAAAAATACAAATATATTTTGATTTCTCCATCTATGTTGATTGAGAGTTTTGCTGGGTATAGTAGTCTTGGCTGACATTTGTTTTCTCTTAGGGTCTGCATGAGGTCTGCCCAGGATCTTCTAGCTTTCATGGTTTCTGGAGAGAAGTCTGGTGTGATTCTGATAGGTCTTCCTTTATATGTTACTTGGCCCTTTTCTCTTACTGCCTTTAATATTCTTTCTTTGTTTAGTACATTTGGGGTTTTGATTATTATGTGACGGGAGGTGTTTCTGTTCTGGTCCAGTCTGTTTGGAGTTCTGTAGGCTTCTTGTACATTCATGGGTATCTCTCTCTTTAAGTTAGGAAAGTTTTCTTCCATAATTTTGTTAAAAATATTTGCTGGCCCTTTAAGTTGTAGATCTTCACTCTCATCTATCCCTATAATCCTTAGGTTTGGTCTTCTCATTGTGTCCTGGATTTCCTGGATGTTTTGGGTTACAAGCCTTTTGGATTTTGCGTTTTCTTTGACTGTGGAGTCAATGGTTACTATGTTATCTTCAGCATCGGAGATTCTTATTTCTATCTCTTGTATTTTGTTGTTTATGTTTGCATCTACGACCCCTGTTTTCTTCCCAAGGTTTTCTATCTCCAAGGTTGCCTCCTTTTGTGATTTCTTAGTTGTTTCTACCTCTGTGTTCAGATCTTGGATGGTTTTGCTCAGTTCCATGACATGACCAAATTTACACAATATCTTTCCACTAACCCAGCTCTACAAAGGATAATAGGAGGAAAACTCCAACACAAGGAAGGGAATGGCACCCAAGAAAAAGCAAGACAGTAAACTTCTTCCATCAAACTCAAAGGAAGATAACTACTCAAAAACAAAAATAACATCAAAAATGTCAGGAAGTAATAATCTCTATTCCTTAATATCTCTTAATATCAATGGACTCAACTCCCCAATGAAAAGACATAGACTAACAGACTGGATACGGAAACAGGACCCTACATTTTGCTGCTTACAGGAAACACACCTCAGAGTCAACGACAAACACTACCTTAGAGTAAAAGGATGGAAGACAATTTTGCAAGCAAATGGTCACAGGAAGCAAGCTGGAGTAGCCATTTTAATATCAGATAAAATTGACTTTCAACCCAAAGTCATCAAAAGAGACACAGAAGGTCACTTCCTGCTAGTCAAAGGAAGAATCCACCAAGAGGAACTCACAATTCTAAACATCTACGCTCCAAATGTAAGGGCACCTTCATTTGTAAAAGAAACCTTACTAAAGCTCAAAGCACACATTGCACCTAACACAATGATTGTGGGGGACCTCAATACTCCACTATCTACAGTGGACCGACCAGGAAAACAGAAACTAAACAGAGACACGGAGAAACTTATCGAAACTTTGGAGCAATTGGATTTAACAGATATATATAGAACATTTCACCCTAAAGCAAAAGACTATACCTTTTTCTCAGCCCCTCATGGTACCTTCTCCAAAATCGACCATATAATTGGACACAAGACAGATCTCAACAAATATAAAAAGATCGAACTAATCCCATGCCTCTTATCAGATCACCATGGAGTAAGAGTGTTCTTCAATAGCAACAAAAACAACAGAAAATCCCCATACGCTTGGAGGCTGAACAATATTCTACTCAATGATACCTTAGTCCAGGAAGAAATAAAGAAAGAAATCAAAGAATTCTTAGAACTTAATGAAAATGAAGGCACAACATACCCAAATCTATGGGACACAATGAAAGCAATGCTTAGAGGAAAACTCATAGCCCTGAGTGTCTCCAAAAAGAAACAGGAGAGAGCATATACTAGCAACTTAATGGCGCACTTGAAAGCTCTGGAACAAAAAGAAGCAATTTCACCCAGGAGGAGTAGAAGACAGGAAATCATCAAACTCAGGGCTGAAATCAATCAAGTTGAAACAAAGGGAACCATACAAAGAATCAACAAAACCAGGAGCTGGTTCTTTGAGAAGATCAACAAGATAGATAAACCCCTAGCCAGACTTACTAAAGGGCACAGAGACAGTATTCAAATTAACAAAATCAGAAATGAAAAGGGAGATATAACAACAGAAACAGGAAATTCAAAAAATCATCAGATCCTACTACAAAAACCTATACTCAACACAACTGGAGAATCTGGAGGAAATGGACAATTTCCTAGACAGTTACCAAATACCAAAATTAAACCAGGATCAAATAGATCATCTAAACAGACCCATAACCCCCAAAGAAATAGAAGGGGTCATAGACAGTCTTCCAAACAAAAAGAGCACAGGACCAGATGGTTTTAGTGCAGAATTCTATCAGACCTTCAAAGAAGTCCTGATACCGATACTCTTCAAATTATTCCACAAAATAGAAACAGAAGGAACACTATCCAACTCATTCTATGAAGCCACAATTACCCTGATACCAAAACCACACAAAGATCCAACTAAGAAAGAGAACTACAGGCCAATTTCTCTTATGAATATCGATGCAAAAATACTAAACAAAATACTTGCCAACCGAATCCAAGAACACATCAAAACGATCATTCACCATGATCAAGTTGGCTTCATCCCAGGGATGCAGGGATGGTTCAATATACGGAAATCCATCAATGTAATCCACTACATAAACAAACTCAAAGAAAAAAACCACATGGTCATCTCATTGGATTCTGAAAAAGCATTTGACAAAATTCAGCATCCTTTCATGCTAAAGTTCCTAGAAAGAACAGGAATTCAAGGCCCATATCTAAACATAGTAAAAGCAATATACAGCAGACCAGTAGCCAACATCAAGGTAAACGTAGAAAAACTCGAAGCAATCCCTCTAAAATCAGGGACTAGACAAGGCTGCCCCCTCTCATCATATCTCTTCAATATAGTACTTGAGGTACTAGCTAGAGCAATTCGACAACAGAGGGAAGTCAAAGGGATACAAATCGGAAAGGAAGAAGTCAAACTATCACTATTTGCAGATGATATGATAGTTTACTTAAGTGACCCAAAAACCTCCACCAGAGAACTCCTGCAACTGATAAACAACTTCAGCAAAGTGGCTGGCTATAAAATCAACTCAAGTAAATCAGTAGCCTTCCTATACGCGAAGGATAAGCAGGCCCAGAAAGAAATTAGGGAAATGACACCCTTCACAATAGCCACAAATGATATAAAGTATCTTGGAGTGACGCTAACCAAACATGTGAAAGATTTATACGACAAAAACTTCAGGTCTCTGAAGAGGGAAATTGAAGACTACATCAGAAAATGGGAAAATCTTCCATGCTCGTGGGTTGGCAGGACTAATATAGTCAAAATGGCAATCTTGCCCAAAGCAATATACAGATACAATGCAATTCCCATCAAAATCCCAACTCAGTTCTTCGTAGAGCTAGAAAGAGCAATTCTCAAATTCATCTGGAATAACAAAAAACCCAGGATAGCTAAAACTATCATCAACAGCAAAAGAACTTCTGGGGGAATCAATATCCCGGACCTGAAGCAATATTACAGAGCAGTGGTATTAAAAACTGCATGGTATTGGTTCAGTGACAGGGAAGCGGATCAATGGAATAGGATCGAAGACCCAGAATTGAACCCACACATCTATGGCCAATTGATCTTCGACAAAGGAGCTGAAAACATCCAGTGGAAAAAAGATAGCCTTTTCAACAGATGGTGCTGGCTCAACTGGAGGTCAACATGCAGAAGAATGAGAATTGATCCTCTCTTATCTCCTTGCACTAAGCTCAACTCCAAGTGGATCAAAGACCTCCACATAAAACCAGACACACTAAAACTAATAGAAAAGAAACTGGGGAAGACCCTTGAAGACATTGGCTCAGGGGAAAAATTCCTGAACAGAACACCAATTGCTTATGCTCTAAGAGCAAGAATAGACAAATGGGACCTCATAAAACTACAAAGTTTCTGTAAGGCAAAAGACACTGTCAAAAGGATAAATCGGCAACCAACAAATTGGGAAAAAATCTTCACCAACCCCACATCCGACAGAGGGCTAATCTCCAATGTATACAAAGAACTCAAGAGGTTAGACCCCAGAAAACCAAATAACCCTATCCAAAAATGGGGTACAGAGCTAAACAGAGTCTTTTCACCTGAAGAAATTCGGATGGCTGAGAAACACCTTAAAAAATGTTCAACATCACTAGTCATTAGGGAAATGCAAATTAAAACAACCCTGAGATTTCACCTCACACCAGTCAGAATGGCTAAGATTAAAAACTCAGAAGACATCAGGTGTTGGCGAGGATGTGGAGAAAGAGGAACACTCCTCCACTGCTGGTGGGAATGCAAGCTGGTACAACCACTCTGGAAATCAGTATGGCGGTTCCTCAGAAAACTGGGCGTGATACTTCCGGAGGACCCAGCCATACCACTCCTGGGAATATACCCAGAAGATTCACCAGCATGCAATAAGGATACATGCTCCACTATGTTCATAGCAGCCTTATATATAATAGCCAGAAGCTGGAAAGAACCCAGATATCCCTCAACAGAGGAATGGATACAAAAAATGTGGTATATATACACAATGGAGTACTATACAGCCATTAGAAACAATGAATTCATGAAATTCTTAGAGAAATGGATGGAGCTGGAGAATGTCATACTAAGTGAGGTGACCCAGTCTCAAAAGAATACCCATGGCATACAGTCACTGATAAGTGGATATTAGCCTAGGAGCTTGGAACATCAAAGACACAAATCACATATCAAGTGGTGTCTCACAAGAAGAAAGGAGTGGACACTGGTGCTAGAATGGACCAAAACATC